>JAANYP010005411.1:267500-677879 GCA_020465985.1 Centrapalus pauciflorus | reverse complement strand
AAAACAAATTAATCCATGTTTACCATACCAATATTTGATACCAGGAAAGTGAATCTTGCTACATCAAAAGGTTTTGTAAATAGATCATCTAACTGATCATCAGTATGTATTTTGGTAACTTGGATTAAATTCTTCTCATTACAATCCCTTATGAAATGAAATCTGATGTCTATATGCTTGGTTTTTGGGAATTTCACTGAGTTTTGCACAATGCTGATTGCACTTGAATTGTCAATGTAAATAGGAGTGGATAAGAAATTCATACCATAGTCTCTCAGCTGATTTTGAATCCACATTACCTGGGAGCAGCAGCTTGCAGCTGCTACATATTCTGCTTCAGTGGATGATGTGGACACAGTTGTCTGCTTTTTGCATTGCCAAGAGACCAGTCTTGCTCCTAAGTATTGACATCCACCAGTTGTGGATTTTCTGTCAATGTTGCAACCACCATAGTCACTGTCAGAATAAGCATTTAGTTCAAGGGGAGAGTCTTTAGGATACCATAGGCCTAAGTGTGGTTGGCCTTTGAGATATCTAAAGATTCTCTTAACAGCAACCAAGTGAGAATCCTTTGGAGAGCATTGAAACCTAGCACACACACAGACAGCAAACATTATATCAGGTCTAGAAGATGTTAGATACATAAGTGATCCTATAAGAGATCTGTATAAATGTATGTCCACATCTATGCCATCTTTGTCTGTATGGAGCTGCTTGTGAGGATCCATTGGAGTGCTTGCAACCTTTGTGTCTTGATACCCAAACTTTTCTAGTATGTCTTTCACATACTTTGATTGACTTATGAAAAGTCCAGTGGGCTTCTGCTTGACTTGTAATCCCAGAAAGAAAGTAAATTCTCCCATTGAACTCATTTGAAACTTTTTGTGCATTAAAGCTTCAAACTCTTTGCACAGATAGTCATTGGTTGAGCCAAAGATGATGTCATCAACATAGATTTGGACAAGCAGAATCTCAGCTTTGATAGACTTAGTGAAAAGTGTTTTGTCCAGAGTGCCTCTCTTGAACCCATTCTGTAGAAGGTATGATGACAGAGTGTCATACCATGCTCTGGGGGCTGATGGAGACCATAGAGAGCCTTGTCTAGCTTGTAGACCCTGTCTGGATACTTGTAGTCCTCAAAACCAGGAGGTTGACACACATAGACCTCTTCTTCAATTGTCCCATATAGAAAAGCAGATTTCACATCCATTTGATACACTTTAAAACCTTTGAAGCTTGCATAGGCCAAGAATAGTTTGATGGCTTCAATTCTTGCCACTGGGGCAAATACATCATCATAATCTATGCCTTCTTCTTGAGTGTACCCTTGTGCTACTAGCCTTGCTTTATTTTTGATGACTATCCCTCTCTCATCTTTCTTGTTTCTGAACACCCATCTTGTACCAATTGCTCTCTTACCTTTAGGAAGATCCACTAGAGTCCATACATTCTGAATCTTGAATTGTAGAAGCTCTTCTTGCATTGCCTCAATCCAGGATGAATCTTTTAATGCTTCTGATGCCTTTTTAGGTTCTAGTTGAGACATGAAACAGGCATTCTCAAAGGCAGCTAGACTGAATTCAGGAACTGCTTGTTCAGCAGCAACAGTCTCATTTTGAAACATTTTCCTTGTTTGTACAGGAGTGTTGGGATCACCCAGTATTTGATTGAGAGGATGATACTTGTGAACTCTTAGTGTAGGCTCTCTCTCTGTCTGAAAAGAGGATCCAAGATTTGTGTCATCTCCATCAGGACCAGTGAATGATTCAGCTTCTGGAACAGCTTGACTTGAATCTGGGACTGTTTCCCTTTGCGTTGGAGCTGTTCTCTCAGGACTTGGGAGTGGCACTTCAGTGTCTGGATTTGTAACATGTTGAGCATTTAGAACCCCTAGAGGGTTACATGACAGAAGTGGTATAGTGATATAGTCATCCCAATTTGTTAGATCTGCAGCAGTTTGAAACTTTGTGCCAACAGCTTGAGAATTTTTATTGGCAGCATGAGAGTTTGTGTTTACAGCTTCAAACTTGTTTGCATCAGTGTCTGCAGGATACTCAACAAAGCTCAGAGAATTTGTTAGTGAATCTAGATCAAACAACCAGTCAGGACCAGTGCCTTTGACATTTGCAGTATTTTCATTAAATTCAACATTGGCACTTTCTTCAATGGTTTTAGACACACTGTTGTATACTCTATAGGCTTTGCTTTGACTTGAGTATCCTACAAAGAATCATTCTTCAGCCTTACTTTCAAACTTCCCTAAGTGAGTCTTAGTGTGAAGAATAGTACATGGGCATCCAAAAGGCTTGAAGAAAGCTATTAGGGGACTTCTGTTATGGAATAACTCATAGGGAGTTTTCCCTTGAGATTGAACAACCTGAACCCTATTCAGAACATAACAGGCTGTATTAACATCTTCTGCCCAGAAAGTCATTGGCAGTTTTGAATCACCTAGCATTGTTCTAGCAGCCTCAATTAATGTTCTGTTCTTTCTTTCAGCTACACCATTTTGCTGTGGTGTTCTTGGTGCACTATACTGTCTAGCAATACCTTTGGACTCACAGAAACTGGTTAGAATATGATTTTTAAATTCAGTTCCATTGTCTGATCTTATCACCTTAACTTTTGAGTTGGATTGATTTTCTATCTTAAGAATAAATGACTTAACTAGCTCAGCAGTTTCATCTTTAGTCCTAAGAAAGTAAACCCATGTAAATCTGGTGAAATCATCAACAATAACTAAACAGTAAGCCCTTTTATTCAAACTCAAAACAGATGTTGGACCAAATAGATCCATATGAATCAGCTGAAGAGCAGATGAGATTGAATTTACTTCTTTGACCTTATGAGAAGTCTTGTGTTGCTTGCCTTTAAGACATGCTACACAATGATCATCACATATGAACTCCTTTTGTGGTAAGCCTCTTACCAGATTCTTTTTGACTAAAACATTCATGGACTTGAAGTTCATGTGACACATCCTTCTATGCCAAAGAGCAGACTCATTGGATGATGCTTTGGATATCAAACAGCTTAAAGTATTTGATTTAGATAAAAGATCTGTGTCCAAACTAGTAAACATTGTCCTTTCTTGGTGTTCTTAGTAAAACAAGATTTTCAGGAATTTTGAAATCTTTTGAAAGGACAATGCACTCAGAATCTGTAAACAGAACAATGTTTTGTTTGTCACAGATTTGAGAGACACTTAATAAATTGTACTTAAGTTGTTCAACATACAAAACATCATGGAATTTCATGTTGCCTGCATTAACAGTACCTTTACCTGTAACCTTACCTCCTTTTGAGTTGCCTCCAAATGCAACAAAACCTCCATCAAAGCCTTTGAAATTTGACAAGCACTCAGAATTGCCTGTCATGTGCCTAGAGCATCCACTGTCCGAATGCCATCTTGTTTTATGAGGTGACTTGTGGTTTCCCTGCACAAATAAAAGCTTAGTCAGTAGTGGAGTAAACCCAAACCAAATTGGTTTTGGGTTGGCCTTGTATATTGACATAACTAAACACTGTTTTTGACTTTTTATATTTTGTGAGATCTACTGATGGAGTTTTTGGAGAGTATTTAGTGATTATATGAGGTATCCAGGTATTTTGATCATCTTTTCTTCTAACAGTCTCAGATGATTCACTAGCAGTTCCAGATTGATACTTAGCAGTTTGATCTGTGGTTTTAGTGCTAACAGCTTCAGAATTTGCACTAACAGCTTCAGAATTTGGCTTAGCAGTCTGATCTTTTGCATCAGCAGTTTGATCTGAGCATCTGTCCTTGACACACCATATTTGTTTAAAACTTGATTTAGGCTTTGCCAAAACTTGTTTTTGGTGTGTGGACTGTTTTTTATTAACTTTTGAAAGCCTGTGATCAACTGTTTTCTTTGGAACTGATGTGGAAGGTTTCACCTTTGAAGTTTTTCCATGAGTAGGACTTGACTTTTTATGAATCACAGTCTGTTTTGCAACAGCTGGTTTATAAAAACAGTCCTTGGCCAAGTGATTCTTCCTTCCACAGTGAAAACACCTTTTGACTATTTGAATTGGAGAACCAGATTTATTTGACAATATCTGGTTCTTGTTCCTCTGATTTCCCCTTACCTGCTGTTGTTTGGGAAACTTTTGAACACCATGCTTTTGACATGTGCAGATTGGAACATTTTTACCCCTTTTATTATTCTTTGAAGAAGATGCAATGTTACAGTTAGAATGTACAGAAACTTGTGGAGCAGCATTGCATACACTCATCTTTTCTTTTCCTTTCTTACTGGGGGCTTGGATCTCTATGGGTGCACTTATTGTTTTGTGTTCTTTCTCAACTGCTATACACTCACAGTCTCTCTTTTGAATCTGATCTTCTTTTGATTCAGGACTATTATCAAGGATAGGATCTACAATAGTCATAGACTCATCTAGTGGTTCATTGACAAGTCTATCAGCAACCTCACATTGGATGAATGTATTTATTGTTGTATGGAGGTGGAGTAGCCCTGTATCCTATGCCTTCTTTGGGATTAACCTGAGATTTTACCCTATCTTTAAATTGGACTTCCATTAGGTGTTCCAGCTTTTGATTTGCCAACTTGAAGTTACCTAGATCTATGTTGACAGATTCTAGTTTCTTATTACCCTCTAACACCTTTTGTTCAGTCTCTTCTACCTTTTTATTTAGGGATTCTATTTTCTTATTTAGCTCCTTTTTCTCCCACTCATGATATGTTCTATCATGTCCCATTTGAATCTCATTGTCCTTATAGTCATTGATCTGTTTTTCAAGATCTTCTATGGCTTGCATGTATTCATATCTCCTTTCTTCCATCTTAGCTAGAGTTTTGCACATGCTCTCATTATGATCTCTGTACTTTTTAACCATATTTTTGGATGATTGAGAGCAGAGTTTAGAATTTACCTCAGCTGGTAGTTCAGTTGAAGAGACAGTTGATGTTTCTGCCATCAGAGCTTGATTTTGAAACTCTTCCTCTGTCTGATCACTCCAATCAAACACATAGTCTTCTTGGGAGACAAGTGCTGTTGATGATGATGTCTGATTGGGCTGTGGAGTCCTTGATGACTGTTGTCCTTGAGATCTACATTCTCTGGCAAAGTGACCAAGCTTATGACACTTGTAGCACTCAACTTTTGTCTTATCAAAGGCTGGTTTGCCTTCTGTTCTAGCTTGAAAGTTGGTCCTTCCAGTTCTTTTAAGAAACCTTTTGGCCCTCATGGTCAGCATTGCATGTTGCCATTTTTAATCCATCTCTTCAAGATCATCTGGATGAATTTGTTCTAAATCTTCAGTATTTAGGGCAAACAGTCCATCATTAGCAACAAACGCCTCATAGTGAGCTTCAGTAGAGTTGCCATCACCACCTGAAAAGGAATCACAGTTATTAGATTTTTCAGAAGACAGAAGAGCAGTATTGTGATTATAAGAAAAAGATTTCTTTTTAGTATCAATCTCAGTCTCAAACACTCTCAGACTGTTGTACAGATTATCCAGTTCTATCTCATCAAGAGTGTCTTTGGTTCTCCATTGTGCAACATAAACTTTCCATTCTTCTCCAAGAGATCTGAGAAACTTTCTGTTGACTTCATCTTGATCCAGATTGACTTTTGCACTTTCAAGTTCACTTATCAGTTTGTTGAACCTGTCAAAAATTTGAGTAAGGTTTCATTCTTGCCACCAGAAAAGTTCTCATACTGCTGTTTCAAGAGATCCTTTTGATTTCTCTTGGTACTGGCATTACCAGCAAATCTTTTCTCTAAAGCATTCCAAAGAGAATGAGCAGTATAAAACTTTTTGAACTGATGTTGATAAGCATTAGGAATGGCTATTTGTAAAAGTGTAAGAGCTTTCACTTCATTCATTCTAGCCTTCCTTTCAAGTTCAGTTTTTGGAGGAGTTTTGACTGGTTTTCCCTCATCATCAAGTTCTGGAACAACTATAGGAGGAAATTCAACAGCTTCCCATATGGCATAGTCAATGAATTGGATATGCTGTTGAATCCCGAGTTTCCACATCTCAAACTCAGTGGGCTTGAGCATAGGCACTTTGAGTCCTTGCCCAGATCCACTGCTGCCATTTTCAAATTCCATTGCAAAAGATTAAAAATTTAAAAGAAAGTTTTCGACTTTGAAAAACAAAGAACGACCTGTGGCTCTGATACCACTTGTCAGAATTTAAAACTAATTAACCAAGACTAACTGATTTGAATTTATCAGAGTATAAATCAATAATCTTGCTTTGAATCAAAGTTTAATTAAGAAGTTTGCGGAATAACACTTAATTATTTTAACAAAAACTTTCAGAATCAATAATAAATAAACACAAGAAATAATCAAAACTGATTGTATTGCTGACTTCAATGATTACAATCACCTCTAAACTGTTTGATTAGACGAAGAACACAGACTGTTCTTAGGGTTTTACAACCTTAGAGGCTTATGAAAACTTAATCAACAAAGCAATTACAGACTCGAATATGCAGAAAACTCCTATACAATGGAAAGACCTATTCTATGTATTTATATTGCTTCTTGATTTGTTTCCTTGAAGGACTATGACTTCTCTGATAGTAGATATGCTGGAATCTTTGTGTAGATATCTTTTCCTGAAAATCAGCAGTTTCTGTTTATGAAACTGTTGAGCAGCTTGAATCACTTGACAGCATGAACAGAGCAGCTTGAGTTGATTTACCCTGGCAGCTTGAACTTTTACACTGGCAGATCGAGATTCTTCAACTAACAGCATGAACTTTTGTATTTACATATAAACTCTACTAACAGTTTGAGAAGTCTAACTAACAGCTTGAACCTACTTAGACTATTTCCCAACAAAATTCATAAGGAATGCTCGGATAATGATAACACCATACACACGCATCATTAATGGGGATCAGCCACGTACTGGGCTAGCTACCAGTAATTGTTGTATGGGTATCATCAGAATGCTCAGCTCTAGCTACCCTCTATGCTTTCATCATGTAAATCAGCACATCATAAGCCTAACATTAACCCAACACTGAGCAATAGTGGTGGTGTTAAGCTTAACAATCGAATGACTCGTCAAAGAATAGAAGCTGGAAGAAGAAATGCTCAGCTCAACAAATCATAGTAAATATACTATGATAATATATCAATAAGGTCAAGATCAGAATGCCAATAAAATCAGAATAAAGCAACAAAAGTCTCAATTCACATAATTTGCAGTTAAAGTAAAATCTAGAACTCACAGTTACTGGTTATTTTGCACTTTCACTTTCTGGCTCTGGCTCTGTTGCTCACAATATGTAGTGGATTAGAACCACTATCTGATTAATATCAGACTTACAGATGCTTGCCACTTTTCTATAACCTTCATTGATGCTCTTTATATGTCTTTTAGCTTCTCTTGTTGCTAAATCTGTTAATCGTATCATTTCTGATATTTATTAGTCTTTGAATCATTTGAATGATAAATGCAGTGTTCATTTGCTAATTTTTAATCTCAAAGTCTCATATCTTGATTATATTGAGATAAATGTGACCATCAATCTCTTTAGAATTCTTAAGAGAGTATGTTTAATCATGTCATTAAATTATGTCCTTTATCTTAAAAACCCTTAATTTGAATACCATTTGGCGTTATGATCACAAAAATGCATTTTTGAAATCTAATCATATATGATCATGCATATATTCATATGTTTTATAATTGATGTTATTTCTTAAGTTTATAAATCTAGACTTTAAATAATTGATCATTCATATTTATATAAGAAAAACGGCTGCGTATTCTTTATACAAAACCTATTAAATTCGAACACACACACACACACACACACACACACACATATATATATAAATTCGAAGGCATATATATTTCGATTTTATGGTAATTTCGAACTTCATAGCTAAATTCGAACATATGCATAGTTTCGAATGGGGTTAAATTCGAATGCATACTTAAATTCGAACACTTCATCTCGACTTTATGGTCAAATTCGAACCTGTGGTTCGAATTTAGCTAAAACTCGAGTTTGTTCTATGCATTTCAAGTTTGATCTTGGCATCTCGAATTTGTTCATATTTTATAGCTTTAAAACATACATTTTCAAGTCTAAAATCATAAATATGCTAAGTATTAAGCCTTGGTTCAATTATATTATACATAATCTAACATATTCGTGTTAAATACTCAAGCTAAATAGCTTTATTCGAATGAAAGATGGATAAACTCGAAAAACCGAAAATATAGAAGCTTAAAAGGTCGATTCTTACCTCAAATTCGTATGAAATCTCACATGCAACGGTAGATTGTTGTAGTACTCTTCGAGACCTTTCTGATGATGTATAGAACTCGATAATCGGCCGGTCGGTTTGGGAGAAAACATAGAGAAAGGTAGAGAGAGAGTAGAGATAGAGTAGAGAGAGAGAGTAGAGAGAGAGTAGAGAGTGATTAAATGATCTTAATCACGTTTATATACTTCATTCTATTATATTGTGTAATTAACCCACTTTTATTTTTGTATCTTACATCTCTTTTATTTAATTATCTTTAACAATTTATTAAATCATAATTTGAATATTTATATAATTTAAATAAATATTTCATAACTTAATTAAATTACAATTCAAATAATGTAATAAAATTACATTATTGGTTCGATAATCAGATAATTAAGATTAGCTAATGACTAGGTTGTTACATGCTCACCACAAACATGCTTGAATATGAGGCTCAGAAACCTTGGGTATCTGACAGCAGCTGGACGTGTTTCCTGCTGTACCAAGTTCCTCAAATTCACAAAAATCCAACGAGCCATGTTCAGTGTAGTCCCATCCACAAGCTGTAGGACTATTGCGATTTCATCACGGCTAAGCTGGTCAAAAGAACCAACTTTGCTGCCGAAGCACATTACCACAGAGGGAAATAAAAAGCTGTAAGTTGGTGAGAGATCCTTTCTGAATAGCGTGGCTCCAACTTTAGGTTCTGCTACACCACAAAAACGTAGCAGATTTCCCATCTGATCATCCTCAGGCTGTGGCTGGTCATATGTTTCAGCCACAGGAAGATGAAGAACTTCCCTGATGAGATCAATATTTATCTCAGTGGTCTGAGTCCCATTGAGAATGGTTCCCCTGATGATTTTGGTCGCTGGATTATAAGCACAAGTGTACCAAAACTCATACACCATCTCGTGGTACAGGACACCAGGAGATGCAGTCATAGCATAATGTAGGGGGTGAACCTTCAGAAACTCCACCATGTTTTCATAACCATTCCCACGTAGTTTTTGAGAATGCTTAGATTTGCAATATAGTTTGTGGGTTTCAGGGTTAGCATCGTGGTAACAGAGGGGTGTTTCTCAACATCCTTACCAACGAATACTGGAAGCAAAGGGTTATTTTGGTGAGCCATTTTTAGAGTAGTGGAAAAACGAGTACTGGACACTTAGTTGATTTAGGGTTCTTTGGGTAGTTATGGTAGCAGTGGAGGAAGAAGAAGATGAAACAATAGAGGAGGTATTTATAGGATTCAAATGTGAGTGGGTAGGAGAGGGAAAGGTTTGGGCGGTTGATTGAAATGTTCTTTAATGGAAAACGGAACGGTTGTCCATGTCAGAACGGTTGTCAGACCACTTGAACCTTTTTACTCACTAACACACGTTAACACACATTATCCATAGGTAAGTAAGTTAAATAAATACAAAAATTAAGTAACTTAATTATGAAGAAAGGTAATTAAAACTGATGTTCTAAGCTGTTGGTCAAACCTGTGATGAGCAGGGATCATCACAAACTGTTCATTCCTCTAGCTGTTTATTCAACCTGTGCAGCTATACAAGAACAGGTTATGTTCAATAGCTGATCAGGTTACAAGACAATGTCTTGTATGACAGATTGAGAGAGTGAGCTGGTTGGAGGTTTGATCAACAGAACATGTTTGAAGTAAAAACTGATGTTATCAAACCTGTTATACGCTCAAGCTGTCCAAGCTTTCAGAAATCTGCTAAGTATAGAACATGCATAGCTTGTTCTGTCTAAGGTGTTCTGAGAAACTTGAGCAGTTTGAGACATATGATGCCTTAGAGCATTAAGGACACTTAGTCACTTCTATTTAACATGCCCAGCTTGCTTACAAGATAATTAAACCTGTTTTCATCAAGAAGCTTGGTGAAAATGTCTGAGAGCTGTTCATCTGTGGAAATAAAGCTTAACTCCACATTACCTTTCTGGATGTGATCCCTGATAAAATGATGTCTGACTTCTATATGCTTTGTTCTGGAATGAAATACTGGATTGTTGGAGGTAGCTATAGCACTTGTATTATCACACAGAATAGGAGTCTTCCTATATACAAGCCCATAGTCTTCAAGTTGATGCTGCATCCATAGAATCTGCCCACAGCAGCTTCCAGCAGCAATATACTCAGCTTCAGCAGTAGAAGTGGAAACTGAGTCCTGCTTCTTGCTACACCAACTGATCAACTTACCACCAAGGAGTTGACATCTACCTATTGTGCTATTTCTGTCTAGCCTGCAGCCTGCAAAATCGGAATCTGAATATCCTGTTAGCTCAAGGCTTGAGTCTTTGGGATACCAAAGACCCAAACCTGGTGCACCCTTAAGGTATCTGAGGATTCTTTGTACAGCAGCTAGATGTGATTCCTTAGGATCAGCTTGAAACCTAGCACATAAACAGGAAGCAAACATAATATATGGTCTACTAGCAGTTAAATATAGCAAGCTCCCAATCATGTCTCTATAAGCTGTTACTGAAATAGCTTTACCACTGGCATCAGCATCCAATTTTACATTGGTTGCCATTTGGGTTTTGATAGGAGAACTTTGATCAAATTTAAACTTTTTCAAAAGATCTAAAGTGTACTTTCTTTGATTTATGAAAATTCAATTTGAGGTTTGTTTAACCTGTAATCCTAGAAAGAAAGTAAGTTCATGTGGCACCCTTTCCACCTTTAACCACAATTACATAACACCCAAGATTAATCACCAAACATAAATTATATAATGATCTGCGTACTTAAATTACAGTGCGGAAGCATAAAAGTACATAAATAAAATAATACAACTTTGTCAAACACCCTACTGTGCTACAAGGTTCCAATACTAAGTCTACACACTCAATTCATTATTACAACGTCCAGATGTAACATCCTCGGATTTAAATTATTGTATTTGAAGTTTATTAAGTTTAAAATTTGTAATTTGCATAATTAAGTTGGACTATGAAAATGATTATGTGTTCAGTTATTTAAAGTTGGTTGTTATTTTAAGAAATTAAGGAATATTAAGAATGTCAAATTCTTTTGGTTTAGTATGATAATTTTTATAAGTTAGTGATGTTAAAAGTAATGATGAAATCATTATTTAATGGAACCGGATAAGTTGAGGGGCTAAAAGTGTCAATAGCCGAAACTTTAGATTAAAAGACTCTTTGGTGTCTTTCATCTTCATTTCACCATTTGAATTCACAAGAATTCTCTCGGCTCTCTCTCTCTCTAAAATACTCAAGATCATTAAAACTTGGATTCGAAGTCTGCAAATTTGAAAAGAGGTTGCATTCAAGGAACTATTACTACTGCAATCGAAGATTTGAGGTAAAAATCCTTTAAAATTCGAATTTAGAAGCATTATTGGTTCGGTTTTGTTAAAATCCGAATTCATAGATTTGGGGATTAAATGTTGATGCATGTATGATATTGTTATGGAATCATTAAAATCGAGTGTTAAGGTTGATATATATCAAATTTCAGCTTCTGATTTGCACTATAAGTCTGATTTTGGAGATTGTGTGTGTGTTATAGTGTGTGTGTTCTACGGATGGAACAAAATGAGCAAAATGGGTTTTATTTGATATGTAATAGTGTTAATGTTAGTGTTAAAGTGGTTGAAATTAAGTGTATTTTAGTCGGTATAATTTATTTCATGTACTGAATTAGTACCAAAAAGGACTTGGATTAAATCTGGAAATAATAAAACTGCACAAGTCTGAACATCAGATGGTCCGAATTCGGATCCATGATGAACTCGGATCTGATCCGAATTCGGATACCTTCGAACTTAGGATGAGGTCCGAATTTCTGGAAAATTTATATGGCAAAAATAATCTAAGTGTTTGAATTTAGGACGGGGTCCGAATTCGGTTGGAGACCGAATTCGGATGTGGTCCGAAGTTAGCATGTGGTCCGAAATGTGATAATCAAAATGGTAAAACACTATAAGTGTTGTATTTCGGATATGGGTCCGAATCCAGTTGTGGACCGAAATCAGATATGGTTCAAACTTAGTATATGAACGAAATAGGGCCTATGTTGGGACCGAAATAGGGCATATATTGAGAACCGAATTGGGGGTCCGAATTCGGGTGGGGTCCGAATTCGGACATGGATCCGAATTTGGGATCAAAAATGGTAAAAACTTATAAAAATTAAGTTTTATGGAATTAAACAAGATATTAACACAATGTGTTGTTACAAATGACTTACAGGTCCCTTGTGGTGTTGTTTAACCCACAGTGGGGTACTTGGTTGATCCGGTTGAAATCCCGAGGAGAAATAAAATTTGATTAAAGATAATAACGCACCCACTGTGAGTACCTTTGATTTTTAACATGTCTGCATCTGCTTTATGTTTGCATTGCCTGCTGAGGCCTGTTGTTTCATGTTCGTTTGGCATTCTACTAACATGCGTTTATGTTGATGCACATTCATATTTGTTGCATGTCCGTTCATTTGTTGTGCATCCTTTCGATGGACCTGCGTGGTCGCATCTGTACTCTGATGTTACTGTGCTATATGACCAAGAGTTTGACACCTCTGTGGTCAGGATAGACAGTAGGTCATCCCCGATGTAATGTCTGCCTCAGATGGTTGGTTGTTCTTATGCCGAGTGTCAGCTCGAAGGAGCTGCGGCTCAGGTTTGCGTATCTGGGATACGTGTGGAGTATACGGTATGTGTTACCGCGGATACTCTGGGGGCATCATAAAGATTTGTAGAATGTGTGAAAATCATCTGGTATTCACTAAGCTTTAGCTTACCCCTCAGTTGTTATATTTTTACAGGAAAAGGAAAATCAGCAGCTGGACCATCTAGCTAGGATATTTGTTGAAGTATTTGAAGAAATCTACTGTGAGCTTTGGTATTTGGATTATGGAATTATTGTTGTAATAAATTTGGGATAATGTAAAATGTTTGAGTATGTAGACTTAGACATGTAACCTTATAGCATCTTAGGGTGTTAGACTCAGTTGTAATACTTTAAATTTATGTACTTAAATGCTTCCGCGCTTTTATTAAGTATCAGATCATTATATATCTGTTTGTTGGTGAATAATCCTGGGTGAATTGTAATTGGTGGTTATTGTGGCAAGGGTGTCACACTAGAATACACTACAACATTGATCACATAGTACATTTACCGATTGAGTAGTAGATATCTTCCAAGACTTCACAAACGACCAAACTAGAAGGTCCGGCAGCAGATTTTCCTTTTCCTGTAAAAATTCAACAACTGATGGGTAAGCGCATGCTTAGTTAAATACACAGATTTACGCATTTTATAAATCTTTATGAAGCTCACAAGAGTAACACCAACGACACACGTCGTGCACTCTCCACGTACACAAAGTACGACACACATGAGCCGTCGCTCCTACGAGCCCAAAGCTCGGCATATAAACCAACCATCTGAGACATACATAACATCGGGGATGACTTACTGCCTACCAGAGCCTCGGAGAGATCAGCTCTGGGTCATATAGCGCAGTAATATCGGAATAATAGTTGCGACCCGCCGGTCCATCGATAGATGCACAACAAAAAAATGGACATGCAACAAGATCAATGTGCATCTAAATCTACGCAAGTTAGTAGAAATCCGAACGATAATGAAGCAACATGTCTCAGAAGGCAATAGCTAACATAAAGTAGATATAAACATGCGAAATCATATGTACTCACAGTTTGTGCGTTATTAAACTTTAATCAATATTATTTCTCCTCGGGCTTTCAACCGGACCACAAAGTACCCCACTGTGGGTTAAATAACACCATACGTGACCTGTTAGGTCATTTGTAACCAAATATTGTGTCAATAACTGTTTAATTTCATAAAGCTTAATTTTTATAAGTTTTGCAATATTTGACCCGAAATTCGGATCTAATGCCTGAACTCGGACCCCACCCGAATTCGGACCATAGTCAAATTCGGACCCATGTCAAGTTCGGACCCCATGTAATTTCGGGCCCATCCGAATTCGGACTCCAACCGAATTCCAAAACATAGAAATTATTTTCTGTTTTGAATATCTGAGGTTCGGACCTCATCCGAATTCGGACCAGATCCGAGTTCATCTCGGATCCGAATTCGGACCATCCGAGTTCTTATTTGTGCAGTTTATATATTTTCCAGATTTACTTCAGTCGTTTTTGTACTTATCCAATGTTCGAAAATAATTTATGCCAACTTTCATACACTTAGTTTCAACACTTTTAACACTAATATTAACACTTTTACATATCAAACCAAACCGTTTTTGACCATTTTTGTACACCCGTCGAACACACACACTAAAATACACACTAAAATCCCAAAATCATACTTAAGGGTTGATTCAGAAGCTGAAATTTGACACATAGCAACCCCAACACTCAATTTGAATGATTCCATAACAATTTCTATCATGCATTAAGATCTATAACAACAAATTAGTGATTCGGTTTTCTCTCAAAACCGAACCAAAACCATAAATTTCGAAGAGTTGGTGAAATGTTTACCTTAATTCGTTTCTTGTAAATGTTTTAGTTCCTTCTTAGCCACTTGAATCCAAGTTTTCAACTTCAATTTCCACGAATTTGTTCTTCTTGATTTGCTTAGAGAGAGAGAGAGAGCCGAGAGAGAGAGAGAGTTTGTTTTAGAGAGAGAAAGAGTTTGGTGAAATGAGATGAATAAAAGTCTTTCCACCCTTTTATTCCGCACTTTTGACTCTTGACACATCTAGTCCCTCCACTTATCTGGTTCCATAAAATACTGATTTTATAAATAAAGAATTCTATCTTTATTTATTATCCTTAACAATTTGATAATTTTTATTCACTTAAATAAATTGAAATTTCTCAATTTCTAAATAAAGAAACCAACTTTCATAATCCAACTTAAATTACATTAATTTAAAAATTCAACTATTTAAACCTTAATTACAATAATTTAAATCTGAGGATGTTACAGCAAGGGCTCCACCACGCTCAAACTTCGTCCTCGAAGTTATTTTGATCCAAACAGTTGTGGATATTTCTTCAACATCTCTGCCTTTGTCTCCCAAGTGTGATTTGCTCCTTTATGATGCTTCCAACGTACAAGCACCATCTCTATCTCTTTGCTTCTTAACTTCTTTACTTTGGTATCTAAGACACATTCCGGCTCCTCCAAGTATCGAAGCCTTTCGTCAATTTGCAACTCTGTGTGATCTGCCCAATCCTCGTTGTAGGTAGTGAATGATTTTTGAAGATTTCCAACATGGAACACCGGATCTATGCCTGACATTTCTTTAGGCAACTCCGAACGGTAAGACTGATTCCCTACTTTCTCGGAAATCTTGAATGGCCCAACAAATCTCGGAACTAACTTTCCTCTTTTAACAAAACGTGTAACACCTCTCATAGGTGACACCTTCAAATAAACCCAATCGTCTACATTAAAACTGATCGGTTTATGCCTCCTGTCATGATTACTTTTCTGACGATCCTGGGCCGCTTTCATGTTCTGTCGCACCAACTAAATCTTCTCATTTGTCTCCTGTAACAATGCCGGCCCAGCAATCGGCGTTTCTCCAGTTTCTCTCCAACACGTAGGGGTCCTACATCTTCTTCCATATAAGGCCTGAAACGGCGCTTTCTTTATCGTCGCGTGATAACTGTTGTTGTACGAGAACTCTATCAGTGGCAAATGGTTGTCCCAATTGCCACCGAGATCCAATACACATGATCTCATCATATCCTCCAAGGTAAGGATGGTTCGTTCACTTTGACCATCGGTTTGCGGACGGTAAGCTGTAGTCATAGCAATCCTCATACCGAATCCTTCTTGCAAAGCCGACCAGAAGTTGGAGGTGAAGCGACTATCACGATCAGATACTATAGACTTAGGAACTCCATGTCTAGATATCATCTCAGTCATATAAATCTGAGCCAATCTTTCCAGCATGTAACTCTCTCTTATTGGAATGAAGTGTGCTAACTTGGTCAATCTATCAACAATTACCCATATCGCATCGTGTTGACGCCTAGTCTTCGGCAACTTGGTGACGAAATCCATGGTTATGTGTTCCCACTTCCATTCCGGAATGGGAAGCGGTTGTAGACTACCATAAGGCTGTAGGTGTTCGGCTTTCACTAATCGACAAGTCCTACATCTTTCAATCCCGGCCACCAAAAGTCTGCCTTTAATTCGTTGTACATCTTTGTGCTCCTGGGATGTACAAAAAATTTCGATTGATGTGCTTCTTCGATGATCACCTTTCTCATACCACCAAACTTCGGCACCCAGATCCTTCCATATATACCTTTCAACCCTGATTCACTTGTTTCCATATTCTTAATTTGTACCCTAATATCCTCAGCACCAACATTTTCTTCTTTCAATGCTTCCTCTTGAGCGGCTTTAACATCATTAATAATCGTAAAAGTTAACATAGTAGATGTCATCATGTAGCAACAATCCTTAGAATATGCTTTGCGACTCAAGGCATCGACTACCACATTAGCCTTACCAGGATGGTACAGTATCTCACAATCGTAGTCTTTAATAAGTTCCATAGACCTACGTTGTCTCATGTTAAGCTCCTCCTGACTAAAGATGTAGTTTAAACTCTTAGGATCTGTATAGAGTTGACACTTAGTTCCATAAAGATAGTGCCTCCACAACTTCAATACAAAAGTGACAGCTGTCAACTCCAAGTCGTGAGTCGAATAATCCTTCTGATGCTGCTTTAACTGTCTCGAGGCATACGCAATTACCTTTCCACGCTGCATCAACACAGCACCTAACCCCAGTCTTGATGCGTCTGTGTATACTACAAAATCCTCATTACCCTCCGGTAGAGCAAGTATCGGCGCTTCACCTAATGTCTTTTTCAAGATCTCGAAAGCTTCTTGCTGCACGGTTTTCCAAACAAACGGTGCATTCTTCTTTGTTAATGCAGTCAAAGGAACTGCAATTTTCGAAAAATCCTTAAGACACCTCCTATAGTAACATCCTCGGATTTAAATTATTGTATTTGAAGTTTATTAAGTTTAAAATTTGTAATTTGCATAATTAAGTTGGACTATGAAAATGATTATGTGTTCAGTTATTTAAAGTTGGTTGTTATTTTAAGAAATTAAGGAATATTAAGAATGTCAAATTATTTTGGTTTAGTATGATAATTTTTATAAGTTAGTGATGTTAAAAGTAATGATGAAATCATTATTTAATGGAACCGGATAAGTTGAGGGGCTAAAAGTGTCAATAGCCGAAACTTTAGATTAAAAGACTCTTTGGTGTCTTTCATCTTCATTTCACCATTTGAATTTACAAGAATTCTCTCGGCTCTCTCTCTCTCTAAAATACTCAAGATCATTAAAACTTGGATTCGAAGTCTGCAAATTTGAAAAGAGGTTGCATTCAAGGAACTATTACTACTGCAATCGAAGATTTGAGGTAAAAATCCTTTAAAATTCGAATTTAGAAGCATTATTGGTTCGGTTTTGTTAAAATCCGAATTCATAGATTTGGGGATTAAATGTTGATGCATGTATGATATTGTTATGGAATCATTAAAATCGAGTGTTAAGGTTGATATATATCAAATTTCAGCTTCTGATTTGCACTATAAGTCTGATTTTGGAGATTGTGTGTGTGTTATAGTGTGTGTGTTCTACGGATGGAACAAAATGAGCAAAATGGGTTTTATTTGATATGTAATAGTGTTAATGTTAGTGTTAAAGTGGTTGAAATTAAGTGTATTTTAGTCGGTATAATTTATTTCATGTACTGAATTAGTACCAAAAAGGACTTGGATTAAATCTGGAAATAATAAAACTGCACAAGTTTGAACATCAGATGGTCCGAATTCGGATCCATGATGAACTCGGATCTGATCCGAATTCGGATACCTTCGAACTTAGGATGAGGTCCGAATTTCTGGAAAATTTATATGGCAAAAATAATCTAAGTGTTTGAATTTAGGACGGGGTCCGAATTCGGTTGGAGACCGAATTCGGATGTGGTCCGAAGTTAGCATGTGGTCCGAAATGTGATAATCAAAATGGTAAAACACTATAAGTGTTGTATTTCGGATATGGGTCCGAATCCAGTTGTGGACCGAAATCAGATATGGTTCAAACTTAGTATATGAACGAAATAGGGCCTATGTTGGGACCGAAATAGGGCATATATTGAGAACCGAATTGGGGGTCCGAATTCGGGTGGGGTCCGAATTCGGACATGGATCCGAATTTGGGATCAAAAATGGTAAAAACTTATAAAAATTAAGTTTTATGGAATTAAACAAGATATTAACACAATGTGTTGTTACAAATGACTTACAGGTCCCTTGTGGTGTTGTTTAACCCACAGTGGGGTACTTGGTTGATCCGGTTGAAATCCCGAGGAGAAATAAAATTTGATTAAAGATAATAACGCACCCACTGTGAGTACCTTTGATTTTTAACATGTCTGCATCTGCTTTATGTTTGCATTGCCTGCTGAGGCCTGTTGTTTCATGTTCGTTTGGCATTCTACTAACATGCGTTTATGTTGATGCACATTCATATTTGTTGCATGTCCGTTCATTTGTTGTGCATCCTTTCGATGGACCTGCGTGGTCGCATCTGTACTCTGATGTTACTGTGCTATATGACCAAGAGTTTGACACCTCTGTGGTCAGGATAGACAGTAGGTCATCCCCGATGTAATGTCTGCCTCAGATGGTTGGTTATTCTTATGCCGAGTGTCAGCTCGAAGGAGCTGCGGCTCAGGTTTGCGTATCTGGGATACGTGTGGAGTATACGGTATGTGTTACCGCGGATACTCTGGGGGCATCATAAAGATTTGTAGAATGTGTGAAAATCATCTGGTATTCACTAAGCTTTAGCTTACCCCTCAGTTGTTATATTTTTACAGGAAAAGGAAAATCAGCAGCTGGACCATCTAGCTAGGATATTTGTTGAAGTATTTGAAGAAATCTACTGTGAGCTTTGGTATTTGGATTATGGAATTATTGTTGTAATAAATTTGGGATAATGTAAAATGTTTGAGTATGTAGACTTAGACATGTAACCTTATAGCATCTTAGGGTGTTAGACTCAGTTGTAATACTTTAAATTTATGTACTTAAATGCTTCCGCGCTTTTATTAAGTATCAGATCATTATATATCTGTTTGTTGGTGAATAATCCTGGGTGAATTGTAATTGGTGGTTATTGTGGCAAGGGTGTCACAGCGTATGGTATCAGAGCAGTAGTTTGAGATTCAAGTGTCCGTGAGGTCTTGATCTCAAACATTAAGTGTTGACATGTAGTGATTCTAAGTAATGATCTGAACTAAGATAGGATACGATCTAGTAATCGTAAGAATATTGACTATCATACGGGACAATTGGGTGGTGTCTATAAATTGATGACATGTTACTAAATAAGTTATATGTTTCATATTTCAGAACATGTCTGGAGGAGGAATGACACCAGAAGAGACGAGAGAAATGATGCTAGCCATGATGGCTGAGCAAAACCGGATGATACAAGACCAGTTTCGGGCTCGGGATGAGGCCGAAGCTAAGAGAAGAGAGGAGAAGAGGAAGAATAAGGAAAAGGAGGGAGGAAACAATGACGAGCAAGATGACAACACTGGGTCATCTAATAGGGCCAGGGGTTGTCGTTTCAAGGACTTTAAGCGAAATGGAGCAGTTGAATTTACTGGATTGGGTGATGCTGTTACTGCACTGGAGTGGATAACAGCTACAGAAAGGACTTTCCGAATCAGCGATTGTGCTGAGAAGGATATGGTCCGATTCGCTACTGCCATGTTCACCAAAGACGCAATAATGTGGTGGAACTCGATGGTGAATGCGTTAACCTTGGAAAGAGTATCTGTTATGACATGGGCTGAGTTTACTGATATCTTCACTCAGCAGTATTGCCCGGCCGATGAGCGCCGAAGATTGGAGGCTAAATTTATGACGCTGATTCAGGGGACTAAGTCTGTGTCCCAGTATGCCGTAGAGTTTACGAGGCTGAGTTTGTTCGCGCCTCATCAAGTGGATACCGAGGAAAGGAAAGTGACCAGGTTTGAGGCTGGTCTTGATTTGGAGATTCGAAGGGTGATGAGCAACGTACGCTACCCCACATTTGCTGGTTTACTGGAAGCCGCCAGGAATGTGGAACAGATCTTGGGTATGTCGGGATACGTGATGGGGTCCGCTGCTGCTTCAGTCAACCCAACTCAACCTTCACCACCGAAACGCCAACGCGAAGGAGGTTATTCTGGTTCTTCACGATCATCGCAGTACTCGCCGCAACAGTCCTTCCGTCGACAGTCTAGTTCTTCCGGTCGTGCTCGTGCATACTCTATCAACACCGAGCCACAGTATTGTAACAAGTGTCATCTGGAACACTTCGGCAAGTGCACCAACGGGCGTGCGTGTTTTTGCTGCGGAGAGTTGGGCCACTTTCAAAATGAATGCCCACGGAGATCTGATGCTTGCCATAAGTGTGGAGTATGGGGGCACTATAGTCGGAATTGTCGAAAGAATGCTCCAGCAGTTGCTGCTCCAACATCAACACGATCTTCAGGAGGTTCAAGCGGCGGTTCAGTTAACCGAGGTCGGGGTCAGTCGCAAAGGGCACCGGCTCGTGCATTTCAGATTACTGCAGAAGAGGCTAGGGAAAACCCGGAGGTGGTCACGGGTATGTTTATTGTAAACTCTTTACCTGCAAGAGTATTATTTGACTCGGGTGCCAATAGATCGTTTGTATCTACTATGTTTGCACAACAACTTGCCATGCCTTTGTCTAAGCTATCTGCTGTACTAGATATTGAAACTGCTAGTAATACTCTAGTTAAAGTAGATCATGTATACCGAAACTGCACCTTAGTGATAGAAGATGTAGTCTTCAATTTGGACTTGATTCCGATCGAGTTCAGTGAATTTAATGTGATTATCGGGATGGATTGGTTGATAGAGAATGAAGCCCATATAGTGTGTAAGAAGCGTATGATCAAGATAACTACTCCGGAGGGGCGTGAGATCTGTATTTATGGGGATAGGAGAAGTGGGGATCTGTGTTTGTTGACTGTTGCAAAAGCTCGAAAGCTTGTTGCAAAGGGATGTGACGCCTATCTGGCATATGCTATAGATGCCAAGGCTGAGAAGAAGACGTTGGCCGATGTGCCTGTTGTTTCACAATTCCCGGATGTGTTTCCGGAAGACTTGTCTGGCGTGCCGCCTGAGAGACAAGTGGAATTTAGAATCGATCTGATCCCTGGAGCTGCACCGGTAGCTCGTTCTCCTTATCGTCTTGCCCCAACCGAGATGAAAGAGATGATGACACAACTCCAGGAGTTGTTGGATAAGGGCTTTATTCGACCAAGTACATCGCCGTGGGGAGCTCCGGTGTTATTTGTTAAGAAGAAAGATGGCACCATGAGGATGTGCATCGATTACCGGGAACTGAATAAATTGACAATCAAGAACAAGTATCCGCTGCCGCGGATAGATGACTTGTTTGACCAGTTACATGGAGCTTGTGTGTTTTCTAAGATTGACTTGAGGTCGGGATATCATCAGTTAAAAGTTAGAGAGGAAGATGTGCCTAAAACAGCTTTTAGGACACGTTACGGGCATTACGAGTTCTTGGTTATGCCTTTCGGGTTAACCAATGCCCCGGCTGTCTTTATGGATTTGATGAACCGAGTTTGCAGACCGATGTTGGACAAGTCGGTAATTGTTTTTATAGATGACATTTTGGTGTATTCAAAGTCTGAAGCCGAACACGCTGATCATCTAAAAGAGTTATTGGAATTGTTAAGAAAGGAAAGGTTGTATGCCAAGTTCTCAAAATGTGAGTTTTGGCTGCAACAGATTCAATTTTTAGGGCATGTGATATCGGGGGCCGGAATTTCTGTAGATCCGGCTAAGGTAGAAGCGGTAAGGAATTGGGAGCCGCCTCGCTCAGCTACGGAAGTCAGAAGTTTCCTTGGGCTGGCAGGCTATTATAGGAGATTCATTAAGGACTTTTCAAAGATTGCAGTCCCTTTAACGATGTTAACAAAGAAGAATGCACCGTTTGTATGGGAAACTGTGCAGCAGGAGGCGTTTGATATTTTGAAAAAGACGTTAAGTGAAGCACCGATACTTGCCCTACCAGAGGGTAATGAGGACTTTGTGGTATACACGGATGCTTCGAAGTTGGGACTTGGTGCGGTATTGATGCAACGTGGAAAAGTTATAGCTTATGCTTCGAGACAGTTAAAGCAGCACGAAAAGAACTACTCGACTCATGACTTGGAGTTGACTGCAGTCACTTTTGCACTGAAATTGTGGAGACACTATCTGTATGGAGCTAAGTGTCAGTTATACACTGACCATAAGAGTTTAAAATACATATTTAGTCAGAAGGAGCTCAATATGAGGCAGAGACGTTCGATGGAACTTATAAAGGATTACGATTGTGAAATCCTTTATCATCCCGGGAAGGCTAACGTGGTAGCCGATGCTTTGAGTCGCAAAGCATATGCCAAGGATTGCTGTTACATGTTGACATCTACTATGTTAACATCCACTATTATTGATGATGTCAAGGCCGCTCAAGAGGAAGCCTTGAAACACGAGAATGTTGGTGCTGAAGATATAAGAGCACAGATTAAGGATATGGAAACAAGTGAATCGGGATTGAAAGGCATCTACGGAAGAATCTGGGTGCCACAGTATGGAGGCATGAGAAAGGTGATCATAGAAGAAGCTCACCAATCAAAATTTTCTGTACATCCCGGGAGCACAAAGATGTACAACGAGCTGAAAGCAGACTTCTGGTGGCCCGGATTAAAGAAAGATATCGGACAGTACGTGGAGAGATGCCGAACTTGTCGGTTAGTGAAAGCCGAACACCAGCAACCATACGGTAGTTTGCAACCGCTTCCCGTTCCGGAATGGAAGTGGGAACACATAACGATGGATTTTGTTACAAAGTTGCCGAAGACTAGGCGTCAACACGATGCAGTTTGGGTGATAGTCGATAGGTTAACTAAGTCCGCGCACTTTATTCCGATTCGGGAAGGATATTCTCTGGAAAAGTTAGCACAGATTTATGTGGCTGAGATAGTTTCTAGACACGGGGTGCCAAAGTCCATTGTATCGGACCGGGACAGCCGGTTTACTTCAAATTTCTGGTCGGCACTACAAGAAGGGTTAGGGACAAGGATAGCAATGAGTACAGCGTACCGCCCGCAAACTGATGGTCAGAGTGAGCGGACCATCTTAACGCTCGAAGATATGATGCGGTCGTGTGTGTTAGACCTCGGTGGCAATTGGGACGATCATTTGCCACTGATCGAGTTTTCATATAACAACAGTTACCACGCGACGATCAAGAAAGCACCGTTTGAGGCGTTGTATGGGAGAAGATGTAGGACTCCTACATGTTGGAGGGAAACCGGAGAAACGCCGATTGCTGGGCCGGCATTATTGCAGGAAACAAATGAGAAGATTCAGTTGGTGAGACAGAATATGAAGGCGGCCCAGGATCGCCAGAAAAGTTATTACGACAGAAGGCACAAACCAATCAGCTTTGAGGTAAATGATTGGGTATATTTGAAGGTGTCACCTATGAGAGGTGTTACACGTTTTGTAAAAAGAGGAAAGCTGGCTCCAAGATTTGTTGGGCCATTTAAGATAATAGAAAAAGTTGGAAACCAGTCATATCGTTTAGAGTTGCCGGAAGAAATGTCGGGCATACACCCGGTGTTCCATGTGGGGAACCTTAGGAAGTCATTCATTGCCGAAAACGAAGATTGGGCAGATCACACTGAATTGCAAATCGATGAAAGGCTCCGGTATGTTGAAGAACCGGAGTGTGTGTTAGACACGAAGGTGAAGAAATTAAGAAGTAAAGAGATAGAGATGGTGCTTGTACGTTGGAAGCATCATAAAGGAACAAATCATACGTGGGAGCCTAAATCTGAGATGTTGAAGAAATATCCGAAACTGTTCGAATCCGAGTAACTTCGAGGACGAAGTTTGAGTGTGGTGGAGCCCATGCTGTAACATCCTCGGATTTAAATTATTGTATTTGAAGTTTATTAAGTTTAAAATTTGTAATTTGCATAATTAAGTTGGACTATGAAAATGATTATGTGTTCAGTTATTTAAAGTTGGTTGTTATTTTAAGAAATTAAGGAATATTAAGAATGTCAAATTATTTTGGTTTAGTATGATAATTTTTATAAGTTAGTGATGTTAAAAGTAATGATGAAATCAGTATTTAATGGAACCGGATAAGTTGAGGGGCTAAAAGTGTCAATAGCCGAAACTTTAGATTAAAAGACTCTTTGGTGTCTTTCATCTTCATTTCACCATTTGAATTCACAAGAATTCTCTCGGCTCTCTCTCTCTCTAAAATACTCAAGATCATTAAAACTTGGATTCGAAGTCTGCAAATTTGAAAAGAGGTTGCATTCAAGGAACTATTACTACTGCAATCGAAGATTTGAGGTAAAAATCCTTTAAAATTCGAATTTAGAAGCATTATTGGTTCGGTTTTGTTAAAATCCGAATTCATAGATTTGGGGATTAAATGTTGATGCATGTATGATATTGTTATGGAATCATTAAAATCGAGTGTTAAGGTTGATATATATCAAATTTCAGCTTCTGATTTGCACTATAAGTCTGATTTTGGAGATTGTGTGTGTGTTATAGTGTGTGTGTTCTACGGATGGAACAAAATGAGCAAAATGGGTTTTATTTGATATGTAATAGTGTTAATGTTAGTGTTAAAGTGGTTGAAATTAAGTGTATTTTAGTCGGTATAATTTATTTCATGTACTGAATTAGTACCAAAAAGGACTTGGATTAAATCTGGAAATAATAAAACTGCACAAGTTTGAACATCAGATGGTCCGAATTCGGATCCATGATGAACTCGGATCTGATCCGAATTCGGATACCTTCGAACTTAGGATGAGGTCCGAATTTCTGGAAAATTTATATGGCAAAAATAATCTAAGTGTTTGAATTTAGGACGGGGTCCGAATTCGGTTGGAGACCGAATTCGGATGTGGTCCGAAGTTAGCATGTGGTCCGAAATGTGATAATCAAAATGGTAAAACACTATAAGTGTTGTATTTCGGATATGGGTCCGAATCCAGTTGTGGACCGAAATCAGATATGGTTCAAACTTAGTATATGAACGAAATAGGGCCTATGTTGGGACCGAAATAGGGCATATATTGAGAACCGAATTGGGGGTCCGAATTCGGGTGGGGTCCGAATTCGGACATGGATCCGAATTTGGGATCAAAAATGGTAAAAACTTATAAAAATTAAGTTTTATGGAATTAAACAAGATATTAACACAATGTGTTGTTACAAATGACTTACAGGTCCCTTGTGGTGTTGTTTAACAGACAACTTCTAACGATGTTTGTCCCGCATGCTGAACTGCTTTCGCCGCTGGGGCTATTTTTCTATTATTTATTTCTGCGATATCTTTAATAGCGGGTTGGTTCCGGTCTAACGCAATGTTCAGCGCTCGGTTGGCCTTCCTACGCTGACGAATGCCTCTTTTCTCCCACAGTGGGGTACTTGGTTGATCCGGTTGAAATCCCGAGGAGAAATAAAATTTGATTAAAGATAATAACGCACCCACTGTGAGTACCTTTGATTTTTAACATGTCTGCATCTGCTTTATGTTTGCATTGCCTGCTGAGGCCTGTTGTTTCATGTTCGTTTGGCATTCTACTAACATGCGTTTATGTTGATGCACATTCATATTTGTTGCATGTCCGTTCATTTGTTGTGCATCCTTTCGATGGACCTGCGTGGTCGCATCTGTACTATGATGTTACTGTGCTATATGACCAAGAGTTTGACACCTCTGTGGTCAGGATAGACAGTAGGTCATCCCCGATGTAATGTCTGCCTCAGATGGTTGGTTGTTCTTATGCCGAGTGTCAGCTCGAAGGAGCTGCGGCTCAGGTTTGCGTATCTGGGATACGTGTGGAGTATACGGTATGTGTTACCGCGGATACTCTGGGGGCATCATAAAGATTTGTAGAATGTGTGAAAATCATCTGGTATTCACTAAGCTTTAGCTTACCCCTCAGTTGTTATATTTTTACAGGAAAAGGAAAATCAGCAGCTGGACCATCTAGCTAGGATATTTGTTGAAGTATTTGAAGAAATCTACTGTGAGCTTTGGTATTTGGATTATGGAATTATTGTTGTAATAAATTTGGGATAATGTAAAATGTTTGAGTATGTAGACTTAGACATGTAACCTTATAGCATCTTAGGGTGTTAGACTCAGTTGTAATACTTTAAATTTATGTACTTAAATGCTTCCGCGCTTTTATTAAGTATCAGATCATTATATATCTGTTTGTTGGTGAATAATCCTGGGTGAATTGTAATTGGTGGTTATTGTGGCAAGGGTGTCACACTAGAATACACTACAACATTGATCACATAGTACATTTACCGATTGAGTAGTAGATATCTTCCAAGACTTCACAAACGACCAAACTAGAAGGTCCGGCAGCAGATTTTCCTTTTCCTGTAAAAATTCAACAACTGATGGGTAAGCGCATGCTTAGTTAAATACACAGATTTACGCATTTTATAAATCTTTATGAAGCTCACAAGAGTAACACCAACGACACACGTCGTGCACTCTCCACGTACACAAAGTACGACACACATGAGCCGTCGCTCCTACGAGCCCAAAGCTCGGCATATAAACCAACCATCTGAGACATACATAACATCGGGGATGACTTACTGCCTACCAGAGCCTCGGAGAGATCAGCTCTGGGTCATATAGCGCAGTAATATCGGAATAATAGTTGCGACCCGCCGGTCCATCGATAGATGCACAACAAAAAAATGGACATGCAACAAGATCAATGTGCATCTAAATCTACGCAAGTTAGTAGAAATCCGAACGATAATGAAGCAACATGTCTCAGAAGGCAATAGCTAACATAAAGTAGATATAAACATGCGAAATCATATGTACTCACAGTTTGTGCGTTATTAAACTTTAATCAATATTATTTCTCCTCGGGCTTTCAACCGGACCACAAAGTACCCCACTGTGGGTTAAATAACACCATACGTGACCTGTTAGGTCATTTGTAACCAAATATTGTGTCAATAACTGTTTAATTTCATAAAGCTTAATTTTTATAAGTTTTGCAATATTTGACCCGAAATTCGGATCTAATGCCTGAACTCGGACCCCACCCGAATTCGGACCATAGTCAAATTCGGACCCATGTCAAGTTCGGACCCCATGTAATTTCGGGCCCATCCGAATTCGGACTCCAACCGAATTCCAAAACATAGAAATTATTTTCTGTTTTGAATATCTGAGGTTCGGACCTCATCCGAATTCGGACCAGATCCGAGTTCATCTCGGATCCGAATTCGGACCATCCGAGTTCTTATTTGTGCAGTTTATATATTTTCCAGATTTACTTCAGTCGTTTTTGTACTTATCCAATGTTCGAAAATAATTTATGCCAACTTTCATACACTTAGTTTCAACACTTTTAACACTAATATTAACACTTTTACATATCAAACCAAACCGTTTTTGACCATTTTTGTACACCCGTCGAACACACACACTAAAATACACACTAAAATCCCAAAATCATACTTAAGGGTTGATTCAGAAGCTGAAATTTGACACATAGCAACCCCAACACTCAATTTGAATGATTCCATAACAATTTCTAACATGCATTAACATCTATAACAACAAATTAGTGATTCGGTTTTCTCTCAAAACCGAACCAAAACCATAAATTTCGAAGAGTTGGTGAAATGTTTACCTTAATTCGTTTCTTGTAAATGTTTTAGTTCCTTCTTAGCCACTTGAATCCAAGTTTTCAGCTTCAATTTCCACGAATTTGTTCTTCTTGATTTGCTTAGAGAGAGAGAGAGAGCCGAGAGAGAGAGAGAGTTTGTTTTAGAGAGAGAAAGAGTTTGGTGAAATGAGATGAATAAAAGTCTTTCCACCCTTTTATTCCGCACTTTTGACTCTTGACACATCTAGTCCCTCCACTTATCTGGTTCCATAAAATACTGATTTTATAAATAAAGAATTCTATCTTTATTTATTATCCTTAACAATTTGATAATTTTTATTCACTTAAATAAATTGAAATTTCTCAATTTCTAAATAAAGAAACCAACTTTCATAATCCAACTTAAATTACATTAATTTAAAAATTCAACTATTTAAACCTTAATTACAATAATTTAAATCTGAGGATGTTACAGCAAGGGCTCCACCACGCTCAAACTTCGTCCTCGAAGTTATTTTGATCCAAACAGTTGTGGATATTTCTTCAACATCTCTGCCTTTGTCTCCCAAGTGTGATTTGCTCCTTTATGATGCTTCCAACGTACAAGCACCATCTCTATCTCTTTGCTTCTTAACTTCTTTACTTTGGTATCTAAGACACATTCCGGCTCCTCCAAGTATCGAAGCCTTTCGTCAATTTGCAACTCTGTGTGATCTGCCCAATCCTCGTTGTAGGTAGTGAATGATTTTTGAAGATTCCAACATGGAACACCGGATGTATGCCTGACATTTCTTTAGGCAACTCCAAACGGTAAGACTGATTCCCTACTTTCTCGGAAATCTTGAATGGCCCAACAAATCTCGGAACTAACTTTCCTCTTTTAACAAAACGTGTAACACCTCTCATAGGTGACACCTTCAAATAAACCCAATCGTCTACATTAAAACTGATCGGTTTATGCCTCCTGTCATGATTACTTTTCTGACGATCCTGGGCCGCTTTCATGTTCTGTCGTACCAACTAAATCTTCTCATTTGTCTCCTGTAACAATGCCGGCCCAGCAATCGGCGTTTCTCCATTTTCTCTCCAACACGTAGGGGTCCTACATCTTCTTCCATATAAGGCCTGAAACGGCGCTTTCTTTATCGTCGCGTGATAACTGTTGTTGTACGAGAACTCTATCAGTGGCAAATGGTTGTCCCAATTGCCACCGAGATCCAATACACATGATCTCATCATATCCTCCAAGGTAAGGATGGTTCGTTCACTTTGACCATCGGTTTGCGGACGGTAAGCTGTAGTCATAGCAATCCTCATACCGAATCCTTCTTGCAAAGCCGACCAGAAGTTGGAGGTGAAGCGACTATCACGATCAGATACTATAGACTTAGGAACTCCATGTCTAGATATCATCTCAGTCATATAAATCTGAGCCAATCTTTCCAGCATGTAACTCTCTCTTATTGGAATGAAGTGTGCTAACTTGGTCAATCTATCAACAATTACCCATATCGCATCGTGTTGACGCCTAGTCTTCGGCAACTTGGTGACGAAATCCATGGTTATGTGTTCCCACTTCCATTCCGGAATGGGAAGCGGTTGTAGACTACCATAAGGCTATAGGTGTTCGGCTTTCACTAATCGACAAGTCCTACATCTTTCAATCCCGGCCACCAAAAGTCTGCCTTTAATTCGTTGTACATCTTTGTGCTCCTGGGATGTACAAAAAATTTCGATTGATGTGCTTCTTCGATGATCACCTTTCTCATACCACCAAACTTCGGCACCCAGATCCTTCCATATATACCTTTCAACCCTGATTCACTTGTTTCCATATTCTTAATTTGTACCCTAATATCCTCAGCACCAACATTTTCTTCTTTCAATGCTTCCTCTTGAGCGGCTTTAACATCATTAATAATCGTAAAAGTTAACATAGTAGATGTCATCATGTAGCAACAATCCTTAGAATATGCTTTGCGACTCAAGGCATCGACTACCACATTAGCCTTACCAGGATGGTACAGTATCTCACAATCGTAGTCTTTAATAAGTTCCATAGACCTACGTTGTCTCATGTTAAGCTCCTCCTGACTAAAGATGTAGTTTAAACTCTTATGATCTGTATAGAGTTGACACTTAGTTCCATAAAGATAGTGCCTCCACAACTTCAATACAAAAGTGACAGCTGTCAACTCCAAGTCGTGAGTCGAATAATCCTTCTCATGCTGCTTTAACTGTCTCGAGGCATACGCAATTACCTTTCCACGCTGCATCAACACAGCACCTAACCCCAGTCTTGATGCGTCTGTGTATACTACAAAATCCTCATTACCCTCCGGTAGAGCAAGTATCGGCGCTTCACCTAATGTCTTTTTCAAGATCTCGAAAGCTTCTTGCTGCACGGTTTCCCAAACAAACGGTGCATTCTTCTTTGTTAATGCAGTCAAAGGAACTGCAATTTTCGAAAAATCCTTAAGACACCTCCTATAGTAGCCCGCCAACCCAAGAAAACTTCTGACTTCTGTAGCTGAACGACGCGATTCCCAATTTCTTATGGCTTCAACTTTAGCTGGATCTACAGAAATCCCAGCTCCCGAAATAACATGTCCTAAAAACTGAATCTGTTGTAGCCAAAACTCACACTTTGAGAATTTGGCATACAACTTCTCTTTTCTTAACAATTCCAATAAATCTGTTAGATGAACAGCATGCTCCGCCTCAGTCTTTGAATACACTAGGATGTCATCAATAAACACTATCACCGACTTATCCAACATCGGTCTACAAACCCTGTTCATCAGATCCATGAAAACAGCCGGGGCATTGGTTAACCCAAAAGGCATAACCAAAAATTCATAATGCCCATAACGTGTCCTGAAAGCTGTCTTAGGCACATCTTCCTCTCGAACTTTCGGCTGATGGTATCCCGACCTCAAGTGAATCTTAGAAAACACACTTGCCCCATATAGCTGATCAAACAAATCATCTATCCTCGGCAATGGATACTTGTTCTTAATAGTTAGCTTACTCAGCTCCCGGTAATCAATGCACATCCTCATCGTGCCATCTTTCTTCTTAACAAACAAAACAGGGGATCCCCACGACGATGAACTCGGTCGAATGAAGCCCTTATCTAACAATTCCTGGAGTTGTTTCATCATTTCTTGCATCTCGGTAGGAGCAAGGCGATACGAAGAACGAGTTACCGGTGCAGCTCCAGGGATCAAGTCTATTCGGAACTCCACTTGTCTCTCAGGCGGCACGCCAGACAAGTCCTCCGGAAACACATCCGGGAATTGTAATACAACAGGCACATCGGCCACAATCTTCTTCTCAGCCTTGCCATCAATAGCAAATGCCAGGTAGGCGTCACACCATTTTGCAACAAGCTTTCGGGCTTTTGCAATGGTCAATAAGCACAGATCCCTGCTTCTCCTATCCCCATATATACAGATCTCACGCCCCTCCGGTGTGGTTATCTTGATCATTCGTTTCTTACACACTATATGTGCTTCATTCTCAATCAACCAGTCCATTCCGACTATTACATCAAACTCACTGAATGCTATCGGAATCAGGTCCAAATTGAAGACTACATCTTCAATCACTAAAGTTCAGTTACGGCATACATGATCTACTTTGACTAGAATGTTACTAGCAGTTTCAATATCAAGTATCGCAGATAACTTAGACATAAGCATCAACAGTCGTTGTGCAAACATGGTAGATACAAATGAACGGTTGGCACCAGAATCAAACAGCAATCGTGCAGGTAAAGAGTTAACTATAAACGTGCCCGTAACCACTTCCGGGTTTTCCCTAGCCTCCTCCGCAGTTACCTGAAATGCACGAGCCGGTGCCCTTTGTGGCTGGTTCCGACGGTTGACTGAACCACCACTAGATCCTCAAGATGATCGGGTTGAAGATGGAGCAGCAGCTGCTGGAGCGTTCTTTCTACAGTTTCTACTATAATGCCCCCATACCCCACACTTATGGCAAGCATCGGCTTTCCGTGGACACTCACTCTGAAAAAGGCCCAACTCTCCACAGCAAAAGCAACCGCGTCCATTAGTGCACTTGCTGAAGTGTTCTAGATGACACTTATTACAATATTGCGGCTCGGTGTAGATGGAGTAGGCACGAGCACGACCAGAATACCCAGATGATCGACGATAAGATTTCTGAGGCGAATACTGTGACGAGCGAGAAGATCCCGAGTATCCTCCCTCACGCTGGCGCTTCGGCGGTGACGGTTGTGTTGGGTTAGCAGCAGCGGCAGACCCAATTTAGTAACCAGACATGATCAAATTTTGTTCTACATTTCTGGCGGCCTCTAATAAGCCAGCAAACGTAGGGTAGCGGACATTGCTCATAACCCTTCTGATCTCTATATCCAAACCAGCCTCGAACCTGGTCACTTTCCTTTCTTCAGTATGAACTTGATGAGGCACAAACAGACTCAGCCTCGTGAATTCCACAACATACTGGGACACAGTCTTAGTCTCCTGCATCAATGTCATGAACTTTGCCTCAAGTCTTCTGTGCTCGTCAACCGGACAGTACTGCTGAGTGAATAGATTAGTGAACTCAGCCCATGTCATTACATAAACTTTCTCCAAGGTTAAGGCGTTAACCATGGAATTCAACCGCATAATCGCATCTTTAGTGAACATCGCAGTAGCATATTGAACCATGTCCTTCTCAGCACAACCGTTGATTCGGAATGTCTGTTCAGTTGCTGTTATCCATTCAAGTGCGGTAACAGCATCACCCAGTCCATTAAACTCCACGGCCCCATTTCCTTTGACAACCTTTGGGCTTCTTTGATGACCCAGTGTTGTCATCTTGATTATCATCGTTGTTGCCCTCTTTTTCCTTGTTCTTTCTATTGTCTTCCCTTCTCTTAGCTTCGGCCTCATCTCGAGCCAAAAACTGATCTTGAATCATCTGATTTTGCTCAGCCATCAAAGCTAGCACCATTTCCCTTGTTTCTTCGGGTGTCATTCCTCCTCCAGACATGTTCTGAAATATAAAACATATAACTTGTTTAGTAACATGTCATTTATTTAAAGACACCACCCATTGTCCCTTATGAAAGTCAACTTCTTATGATTACTGGATCATAACCTATCTTAGTTCAGATCATTACTTAAATCACTACATATCATCACTTAATGTTTGAGACCAAGACCTCACGGACACTTGAATCTCAAACTACTGCTCTGATACCATCTCGATGTGGCACCCTTGCCACCTTTAACCACAATTACATAACACCCAAGATTAATCACCAAACATAAATTACATAATGATCTGCATACTTAAATTACAGTGCGGAAGCATAAAAGTACATAAATAAAATAATACAACTTTGTCAAACACCCTATGGTGCTACAAGGTTCCAATACTAAGTCTACACACTCATTTCATTATTACAACATCCAGAATACATTACAACATTGATCCCATAGTACATTTACCGATTGAGTAGTAGATATCTTCCAAGACTTCACAAACGACCTAACTAGAAGGTCCGGCAGCAGATTCTCCTTTTCCTGTAAAAATTCAACAACTGAGAGGTAAGCGAATGCTTAGTGAATACACAGATTAACGCATTTTATAAATCTTATGAAGCTCACAAGAGTAACACCGACGACACACGTCATGCACTCTCCACGTACACAAAGTACGACACACATGAGCCGTCGCTCCTACGAGCCCAAAGCTCGGCATATAAACCAACCATCTGAGACAGACATAACATCGGGGATGACTTACTGCCTACCAGAACCTCGGAGGGATTAGCTCTGGGTCATATAGCGCAGTAACATCGGAATAACAGATGCGACCCGCCGGTCCATCAATAGATGCACAACAAAAGAATGGACATGCAACAAGATCAATGTGCATCTAAATCTACGCAAGTTAGTAGAATTCCAAACAATAATGAAGCAACATGTCTCAGCAAGCAATAGCTAACATAAAGCAGATATAAACATGCGAAATCATATGTACTCACAGTGGGCGCGTTATTAAACTTTAATCAATATTATTTCTCCTCGGGCTTTCAACCAAACCACAAAGTACCCCACAATGGGTTAATAACACCACAAGGGACCTGTTAAGTCATTTGTAACCAAATATTGTGTCAATAACTGTTTAATTTCATAAAGCTTAAATTTTTAAAAGTTTTGCGATATTTGACCCGAAATTCGAATCTAATGTTCGAATTCGGACCCCACCCGAATTCGGACCATAGTCAAATTCGGACCCCATGTCAAGTTCGAACCCCATGTAATTTCGGGCCCATCCAAATTCAGACTCCAACCGAATTCCAACACTTAGAAATTATTTTCTTTTTTGAATATCTGAGGTTCGGACCTCATCCGAATTCAGACCATATCCGAGTTCATCTCGGATCCGAATTCCGACCATTCGAGTTCTTATTTGTGCAGTTGATATATTTTCCAGATTTATTTCAGTCGTTTTTGTACTTATCCAATGTTCGAAAATAATTTATGCCAACTTTCATACACTTAGTTTCAACACTTTTAACACTAATATTAACACTTTTACATATCAAACCAAACCCTTTTGACCATTTTTGTACACCCGTCAAACACACACACTAAAACACACACTAAAATCCCAAAATCATACTTAAGGGTTGATTCTGAAGCTGAAATTCGACACATAGCAACCCCAACACTCGATTTGAATAATTCCATAACAATATCTAACATGCATTAACATCTACAACTCCAAATTAGTGATTCGGTTTTCTCTCAAAACCGAACCAAAACCATAAATTTCGAAGAGTTGGTGAAATGTTTACCTTAATTCGTTGCTTGTAGATGTTTTAGTTCCTTCTTAACCACTTGAATCCAAGTTTTCAGCTTCAATTTCCACGAATTTGTTCTTCTTGATTTGCTTAGAGAGAGAGAGAGACGAGAGAGAGAGTTTGTTTTAGAGAGAGAAAGAATTTGGTGAAATGAGATGAATAAAAGTCTTTCCACCCATTTATTCCACACTTTCGACTCTTGACATATCTAGTTCCTCCACTTATCCGGTTCCAAAAAATACTGATTTTATAAATAAAGAATTCTATCTTTATTTATTATCCTTAACAATTTGATAATTTTTATTCACTTAAATAAATTGAAATTTCTCAATTTCTAAATAAAGCAACCAACTTTCATAATCCAACTTAAATTACATTAATTTAAAAATTAAACTAATTAAACCTTAATTACAATAATTTAAATCTGAGGATGTTACAGTTCACCCATCATACTCATTTCATATTTTGATTTCATGAGTAGTGAAAAATTCTTGCATAACTTCTCACTAGTATAACCAAATATTATGTCATCCACATAAATTTGAACAAACATAATATCAAACTTCACCTTCTTTATGAACAATGTGGTATCCACTTTACCTCTGGAATAACCATTGCTCATAAGGAAATCAGTTAGAGTGTCATACCAGGCTCTAGGGGTTTGTTTTAGACCATAGAGGGCTTTGTCCAACTTATAGACAAAACCTAGGTGATGTTCATTTTCAAAACCTGGAGGCTGCTTGACATACACTTCTTCTTGAAGCTTTCCATTCAAAAATGCACTCTTTACATCCATTTGAAATACCTTCATACTCTTGTGGGCAGCGTAGGTTAGAAACAAACGAATTGCTTCTAACCTGGCCACTGGAGGAAATGTTTCATCATAGTCAATGCCTTCTTCCTGTCTGTAGCCTTGAGCAACCAGTCTTTCCTTATTTCTAATAACATGTCCTTGCTCATCCATTTTGCCTGAAAACCCATTTACTGCCAATTATTGTTTTACCATTAGGAGCAGGGACCAGCTTCCATACTTTGTTTCTCTCAAACTGATTGAGCTCTTCCTGCATGGCAGTGATCCAATTGGCATCTTTTAGTGCTTCATCCACTTTCTTAGGCTCCATCAGGGACACAAAGCTAGAAAACATACAAAAGTTTCCTAAGATGTCCCATCTTGTTTGCACCCCTTTGTTGATGTCACCAATTATTTGATCATTGGGGTGACACCTGATCCACTTAGGATCTTGCCTCAATGAAGATTCTCCTGTGTCATTTGCATCTTCAACAGGTCTTGTTGAGCAGCTTTCAACATTTTCAGACACACTGTTATCTTGAGCATGTTCACTTGTTGAACATGACTCTCCATTGTTGAACATATCAGCAGAGGATCCAGGAAAATCAGCATTGATTGGTTCAGGACATGGTGTTGTAATTATGTTAGTACACATATTCACACAGGGTGTATCAACATAGTCATCATCATGTCCATTGTGGTTAACAGGTCCCACTCTAGGTGTAGTGGAAGCTTTTGAGTCCTTTTCTTCATTAATGGAATGCATGAGATCATCAAAGCTGAACTCTCCTGAAACTGATTCAGGAACAGCTTTGGTGGAAGCACTCCTAGACTCCTCAAAGGTGACATTGATAGATTCATCTATCACCTTTATTTTGTAGTTGTACACTCTGTAGGCTTTGGAGATAGCAGAATATCCAACAAACACACCTTTATCAGCTTTGGGTTCAAATTTTGCCAACTGGTCTCTCTGATTCAGAATGAAGCAGGGACATCCAAACACATGGAAATAACTAATATTTGGCCTTCTTCCTTTGATTAACTCATAGGGAGTCTTGTTGAACCTTTCACCACCAATGATCTGTTTTGGGTGAAGCAGGCAGTGTTGACAGCTTCAGCCTAGAATGAGGAAGGTAAACCTGATGCACACAGCATAGTTCTAGCAGCTTTAATGAGAGTTCTGTTTCTTCTTTCAGCGACTCCATTTTGTTGTGGAGTTCTTACAGCTGAAAAGTTTTGTGAAATCCCTCTTTCTTCATAGAAGTCCTCAAGAGTACTATTTCTGAATTCAGTACCATGATCACTTCTAAGGTGTTTAACTTGAGCAGAGTTAAACATCTCCATCTTTTTAATAGTTCCAATGATTTCTCTAGCAGCCTCTCCTCTGCTCTTCAGAAAGATCACCCATGTAAACCTGGAGAACTCATCAACCATTACTAGTGTGTATCTTCTACATCCTAGACTTGGGACACTGACTGGTCCAATCAAAGTCCTTGTGGATTAAGAAGAGAGGAGTATCAATAGAGAAATTATGCTTAGATTTATAAGATGTTTTTCTCTTTTTGCCTTTCTCACAAGCTGTGCATAGTTTATCCTTAACAAAGGTTATAGAAGGCAAACCTGTTACCAACTCTTTCTTACAGAGTTTGATGATATTCTTGAAGTTCAGGTGTGATAGCCTTTTGTGCCATAATCAGTTCAGGTCTGCATTGCTTCTGGAGATAAAGCAGGTTCCAGTTGTGGGATCAGCAGATTTCATGTGCACAACATATACACCTTTCTTCCTTTGTGCACACATCATAACTTTGCCTTGGGAATCCAATATGTAACCCAGGTGCTCATCAAAGTTAACCTTGTAACCAGCATCACACAGTTGACTTATGCTTACAAGATTGGGTTTCAACCCAGACACATAGGCTACTCTTTGAATGTAGCAGCACCAGCTTGAAGAGTTCCATATCTTTCTGTGGATCCCTGGACATCATCACCAAAAGTGAATTTTGGGCCTTTTTCAGGCCTTGTATCACTCAGCAGATCCTTGCAACCTGTCATGTGGCCTGAACATCTATTGTCCAAGTACCAAACCTGGGATGGTTGTTTGTCCTGCAGAGCGTGATGAAAAATATTAGTTATAATTAGGGGAACTCATCATAGGGATGCGTTCTCCTACTTCATCAACATTTGTTGATGGACCAGTGATATCCACACTAATATTCCCTATTTGGATTTTATCAGCTTGGATACTATCCTCATTGACCATATTACTTCCAACACTGCTGGTTTTTGCAATGTTGGAACTAGCAGAGTCAACAGGCCTCATGTCCTCAGTTTCAGGACAGTCTTTGGCCATATGTGTCTTCTTCCCACATTTATAACATTTTCTCTTTTTGGCCTTTTTGAAAGAAGTACTTCCAGAAACACATTCTAAATCATTTTTGTTGATCTTTTCAGCAAGTTTAGCAAACTTATTACTATTTTTTAGAAGAATCATCACTTTGGGTGGAAGGAATAATGGCAACAACTTTACATGTATCCTCTTTCCTCTTTTTAGGAGGACAGATATCAAATACAGGAAGTTTGATTGGCCTTTGACCTTCCACAAGTTTGGGAAACTTATTCTTAAATTTCTCAGGTTGAGCAATGGCTTTGCCTTTGCCCTTATTGAGATGTGATGGATGTTGCCTATCAACATAGTCACTACTTTTGGTTTTGTAAGAGTTACCTTCATTTATAACCAATTTTCCACTATGATTTAAAACCTTATTTGAAATCACAGCAGATTTACTTTCAACATAAGACTTACCCCTGTTGAAAGCAGGCTGCTTACCTTTTGAAAACTTTTTCTCAAAATGATCAGCATCAAAGGGATTAACAGGTCTCTTACCTTCAGCTTTAGACCCAGAGCCTGTCTTGTTAACAGGTTTAGTGTCCACAGCTGCAGCTTGAGCTTGTTTTACCTTCTTTTGCTTGTGTGAACCAGCTGAGCACTTAGCATACTGATTTGATGGACAACACATTCCATCATCAGCTTTTGGAGCTTTTTCACACAAGCTGTCATTATTTTGACGCCTGACAAACCTATTTGTTAGGACTAGCTTACCATTTACTTTGTGGATGAAAGTACTTGGAAGCTCACCAAGAGTGGATAAGTCATTTTTCTGATTATTTATCTCAACAATTGAAGGTGCTTTGTCAAGATCCCCTCCATAGGCTTGGATTTGAGCAGGGATCTGTTGACTGATACAATGACTGACTTGTTAGTGCATCCTGTGTGATGATAGCAGTCTAAGTGTAGATAATGTTTTGTAATACTTCAAGTCTTCGTAATTGCACGTTAATACATATGTTTGATATTGCTTGATATTGATTGTATATATGTTTGAACTTTTTTGTGATTGATGTTTTACTTAAGTTCAAACATAAGTTCAAACATAAGTTCTAAGATAAGTTCAAACATAAGTTCAAACATAAGTTCTAGAACAAGTTCAAAGACAAGTTCTAGAATAAGTTCTAGAATTAGTTCAAAGCCAAGATTCGAACTTAATGGTGGACAAGTTCGTGGGCTTGGGCCTTCCCGAACTTTTCCAGGCTAAGTTCGAGATTAATGGTTATAATTAAGGGTTAATCAGTTTTGATTAAAGATCTTTGCAGAAATCAGTGTTTGAGGCGATTACGAACTTGTGAGTGTTTGCAGAGTATTTTCAGAGTGTTCTTGGAGAGAATCACGTGTCGGACGTTCGTCATTTACGTCTATCATCGTGTTGGTCTCTGTGTTTCATGTGTGTGATCAATCCGTTAAACCCTTAACGAGGATTCCACACTCGTTGGATGGTGTCGCGTCAAGATTGGATCCGTGGGTAGGTGACCTTACAAGTGGTATCAGAGACATAAGGGTGTTCATCGTGTTCTTCGCGTTCATCTTAAACATTCTTGGTTTCTTGGCGTTTGGGACGGAAAAATCACATTTTACATAAGTTTTTCGAGCTATACAAGCAAAGCAACGGAGAAATATTCTTATTGGATCACTTTTTCAGTCGAAATCTTTGTTTTTAACCTTAAAAACATTGGTTTAATCTGAAAACTTGAAAAAATCGAATTTTTGGCCGTTTCTCAAACTTGCGGCGCTCGAACGTAGGGGGTATTAGGGTTCACTCGAACTTGTCAGAAATACGCTCCTCTCGAACTTAATTTAGGGCTTCCTTCGGATTTGTCAGAAATTCGAACATGATATCATCGAATTTGTCAGATTTCGAACTTGTCAGAAAATTAAGTATTATTCGAACTTGTCAGAGGTTCGAACTTGTCAGGACTTTTCGAACTTGTCAGTCAGTTGAACTTTTTGATTTCGAACTTACATAAATTCGAATTTAATTTCAAACGAATTTAATATTAAATTAATTCGAACTTACCTAAGTTCGAAGGAGTTTAAATTAAGTTAATTTTAATTTAAGTTATTTAAGTTCGAAAACAAAAAGTTTAGACAGGATGTCAAGTTTGCAAAAATTCATTGAAATGGGTCATGAGGTCGGCAAGGCAAATTCTCCGCCAAAACTGATGAAGTTGGAAGACTACTATTGGGGGAAGGATAGGTTCGCCGATTTTGCTCGTTTCAACGATATGCGCATGTGGATTTGTATTGATGAGGGATATGTTCCACCTAAGCAGGAGTTTGAAGGTCGTCAAAGAGTCTTAACATATCAGAAGATGAAAGATGATGATAAGAGACTTTATGAGGCCGAAAACCGAGCTTTCTCCATTATTCGTATAGCGTTAATTCAGGAGATTCTACACACTTGGAGGAATCATCGAACTTCTAAAGAGCTATGGGATGCTCTCGAGAAGCGGTGTGAGGGAAATCCAAGGGTTCGTAAAGGAAGGACCGAGATGATCAAACAGCAGTTCGCCATTTTCAAAGCATTGAAAACCGAAAAGCTGGATGAGACTATTACAAGATTTTATCATCTGTTGACAGAGCTGGATAATCACGATGTTGATTATAAAGAGATTGAGAAGATAGAAAAGCTTCTTGATGCTTTACCTGCGAAGTGGGAAATGTACACAACGCTGATCAAGCATGACGAAGAAAAATTTGAGACTCTCACCCTAGAAGGGGTCATAGGAACGCTGAGGGCTTACAACTTTCAGTTACAAAAGAAGGAACGGGAATATGATCAAGTCCAGGATCCAGAAATGTATTTTGGAAAGACAAAACCGTCGATCGCAAGTGAACTGAAGTCAGCTACAACATTCTACATGGGAACAGAGCCCATCCCATTTGAGTCAGAAGACACTAGTAGTCGGGCATTCTTAGGGTATTCTAAACCGGAAGAAAACCCGACTCATTCTGCATCCACTTCTCAACATTACACGAAGGTGCCTATGAGTGCACAATCGGCTGAAGATTATTTAAATATTTGGATTCATTCATTGCAGCATACGGAAATTGTGTACATGGGAAGATAAACAATCCTGCTTTATGGGATGAAGACTACGATTAGGTGGAACCCGATGACTTGGAAGAAATGGACCTGCAATGGCAATTGGCCATGGTGACTCAGAGTGTCAAACGGTTCATGAAGAGGACTGGGAGAAATCTGAACGTTGGGAACAGCAAGGTAGGTTTTGACAAATCAAAAGTTAAGTGTTACAAGTGTCAACGATTGGGACACTTTGCAAGAGAATGTCAAAGACCTAAAGTAGAGCACAATCAAAATCAGAACCAAGGGATATATCAATTTGGTGGTTCGGAAAATCAAGTTGCCATCGCTGGTCTGTTACTAATGTGACATCTGACAGACGGCTCGATGGAACCTACGATTGGACTACTCATCCGGAGTCGAACGCTAGAGCCTTCATGGCTGAAGTGACAGAGACTGGGGATGACGGAGCAGAGGAAGTAACAGAGGATAACAAACAGAATGATACAAGTCTTTTGTTGGTGGAGAAGTCATATAATCAGACCATTCTGGAGTTTGCTGCACAAATGGCTAACGTGGAATCGGATCACAAAAGGGTAATTCTGAACTTTTCTACATTTCATGACTTATGTGTTTTATGTGCTACTTCAAATGATAGGTTGAACTTAGTTCTAGAAACACATAACAACTTAACTGCTCAGATCGAATCACTAAAATCAGATAATGCTAGTCTCTTAGACATTATGGAAGATATAAGGAATAAGCTGAAAGCAGATGCTCAAGATGCTATAGTTCTAAAAGACAAATTAAGTGAACAATGTGTCAGGATAGAACTTATGTATGAGCATGTTGAGGCTTTAACCAAAGAACTTACCATTAAGGAGGTTGAGCTAGCAGAATCAAACGAGTGCGGAATCCTCGTTAACGGGTAGACGGAAACAACTCTCAACTACGAAACACGGAGACTATCAGAGGCTGAACGAACGACACACGAACGATCCTACGAACTGATTCTCTCCGAAAAGGCACTAAAGCTGATGATAAACTCGAGATCGCTTATTGCTTAATCCCTCACGAATTCTGCAAAAAGTGTGATTATATCTCGAGTCTATCCCTAATTATAGACCCTGATTCGAGTCTGTTGTGGGCCAAACTCGAATCTGGCCCAAGGCCCATTCGAGTTTGTCCATAAAGACACTCTCGAATCTGGTCTCATTCGAATCTATGGCTACATTCGAGTCTATCACAGATTCGAATGCCAAGCCTTATATAATTCGAATCTAACTAAATCACTTAAACACCAAGTGTTGAAACTTATGTTTTTACTTATGCTTGAATTAATCTTTGAACATTATGTTTGAACTTCTTGTAATAAGTTACATCAAGTTCAAACACACAATCAATAACTGACAAACATAGATAAACATATATATCAAACACTTGTTAAACCACAATGTTGAATATTACTTAAACCAAAATGTTAGATCGATTAGACTGCTATCGTCACACAGGATGTACCAACAGAAAAGTTTAGGAACTCGTCACTAAATCTAGGGAAAATCTTAGATGCTCAACGGCAGTCTAAGAAACCAGTAGGATTAGGTTATCAAGAGAGTCCTCCACCCTTCAACAATAATTCTGTGCCTCAACCTCAGGATGAAACTGATGAGCCAGTCGAATCAGAGGTAACAACTGAAACTGAATCTGATAAGGACAAAACAACTAAGGGGGCGTTTGGTTCGCGGATTTCTTAGGATTCACTGGGATTTGCATTTAAAATCCTGTGTTTGGTTTGCAGATTTCAGTAAGGATTTAAAATCCCAGGATTCCTTAGATCCATCCTTCCTTTGTTATTTAAAATCCCAACCTCCCCACTAGGATTTTAAATCCCAGTTACCTTGCATTTTTCAAATTAGCAAATTTTTTCTATAAGATAATGCAAATTCTTTGACAAAATCCTGACAAATGCAAATGCTGCATAATGCAAATCCTTTGACAAAATGCAAATACCAGAGAAAAAAATCTGCGAACCAAACGCCCCCTAAGGTGTCTACTACTAACTCTAAGATTAAGAAGGTCAACTTTGTGCAGTCTTCTAGTGACCAAACTCTAGGAGAAGCTAAACCTGATATTAACAATCAACAAGAGGCAGTAGTCATCATAGTTGAAAAGAAAGAAAATGACACTAATGAGACACCAAAGTCAAAGGGCACCTATAAGAAGCCGATTGATAAGATGTCTTGCTTTAGATGTCATGAGAAGGGCCATGTTGCATCTAGCTGTCCGTATAAGAAAGTAGAGTCAACACCCTCTAAACCAGAGTCTAGACCTGCGGTAAGAAAGCCAGAACAACAAAGACCAATATCTATTGTTGCTAGCACAAGTGGTTCTCAAAACACTGAGAAGATTGTGAATGCAACACCTAGCACAAGTACCTGTGTCGGTTAGACCAAATGAAGTGGTTAGGACGAATTCGCCGAATACAGTCCCTAATCAGTCTAGGTCAGGACCTCAACAAGCTTATAGGAGTGCAACACCTAGAAGGACTTAAACTCCAGTTAGGTCTCACACTTCTCAAAGACATCAGACACGAGGTAGAGCCCAAGGATATCAATCTGAAATGCGTTATAATAGAAATTATTCGTGGGTTCAACAGCAAATGCCTACCCAAAGGCCAAGAGTGAACTTGAATCACTCAGCACCACAACAGGTTCTCAATCAAAAACCCAAGTCACCTGAAAGGAGAGATGGGTATTTGAAGGAGTTCACGTATGTGGATGAGAATGGTATTACCAAGTCAGTCATGGCTTGGGTCACCCGTGATAACTAACTTGTTTTCTTTCATGTGCAGGAGCTAACTACAGGTCTAAACAACACATGGTTCGTCGACAGTGGTTGCTCTCGTCACATGACTGGGGAAAGGAGTCTACTCACAGACTTCAAGGGAGGGAACAAGGCATTCGTATCATTTCGCTGGGAACAAGGGAGAACATATCACTGGAACGGGAGTGGTCACTAATGGGACTATCACACTTAATCAAGTTTACCATGTTGATAAACTTGATCATAATCTCATTAGTATATCTCAGATCTGTGATAAGAAGAATTCAGTAATCTTTACTGAAACTGAGGCGTTAGTGCTGAAACCGGGATTTAAAGTACCTGAAGAGTGGATAATGATGAGAGCCCTAAGGAAGAATGATTTATACATGATGGACATGAACAAATCTGATTCATCGATGGGAACAATCTGTCTTTTATCCAAAGCTTTAGAGTCTGAATCCATTTTATGGCACAGACGCATGGCACACTTGCACCTAAGGAAAATGAATTGCATCACTAAACATGGTCTGGTGCAAGGTGTCCCACTAAAGAGTTTTTAGTTCGACGACAAGTGTGTACCGTGCAAGAAAGGAAAACAACACAAGAAGTAACACAAGTCAAAGACTCAGAACTTGATAGCTTCCTCCTTCGATTTATTGCATATGGATCTCTTCGGTCCTATCAACAAAAGGAGTATAGGTGGTAGTTGGTGTTGTTTAGTTATCACTGATCATTACTCACGTTTTTCATGTGTTTTCTTTTTATGTACGAAGGACGAAACAGCTGGAAAGTTGATTTGGTTCTTAGACCAAGTCGAAAATTATTACGGGATGAGGGTAAAACGTATCAGGAGTGATAATGGAACTGAAATTTAAAACACAGTAATTGGTGTATATTGCCTATCCAAAGGCATAGTTCATCAATTTAGTGCACCATACGAGCCACAACAAAACGGGGTGGCAGAACGTAAGAACAGGACTTTGATTGAGGCAGCAAGGACCATGCTCTCGGATTCAAAGCTTCCTACCATGTTTTGGGGGGAGGCAGTGAATACCACATGTCACGTTTTAAACCGGGTCCTTACTGTCAAATCATTGAACAAAACCTGTTATGAAGTTCTGAATAAAAGACCACCTAATTTAACAGGCTTTGAACCATTTGGGGTACCGTGTACTTTACTGAAAACAAAACATCAACCTAGGTTTGGTGAAAAGGCTGACGAAGAATACTTCCTAGGTTATGTCCCTAACTAACCAAACAAAAGGGTTTTTAACAAAACAAACGGTACGATATAAATTGTGTTTAACATAGATGTAACAAGTTATTCACATGAACCCCAAACTGGTCCTGAATGGTTATTTGATTATGACTCATTGTTTGAATCATTTAACATATCTTTTACTGGAAATACAGGTACAGTGGAAAATGACTTCTCGTCATTAAACTTGAATGACGACCATCAAGGTTTTCCAAAGACAAGCATTCCATCAACTTCTAAGCCTACAACAACAGAAGATAGATCTCCAACAGAGAATGAACCTGAGTTACCTACAAACGAGAATCAGACAATTACTTCTAATTCCGAGGACAGTGATCATGAGGAAGAGAATGTACTGTCTGAAGTCGTACCCCCGTTAGGTGAAATAGGATCAAACTTAGGAGATAATCTTCGGGTCGACGAGATTGCGACATCGAGGATAAACAAGGATCATCCAATTGAGAGTATCATAGGGAATCCTAATAGCGGTGTGAGAACTAGGAGTAGTGTGAATAATAACACGGTGTTATTATCGATGATCAACGACTTCGAGGCCTATCACACTTGTCTTTACTCATGTTTTATCTCGCAAGTAGAGCCGAAGAATGTGCAAATGGCATCGAAAGATAACTCTTGGGTTGAAGCCATGCAAGAAGAACTGTCACAGTTCAGAAAACTTGAAGTGTGGGAGTTAGTACTGTTACCTCGAGGAGAAGTTGCAATAGGGTCCAAATGGGTCTTTAAGTGTAAAAGAGATGATCGGGTTATAGTAACTCGTAACCAAGCAAGACTTGTGGTGAAAGGATTCAACCAAGAAGAGGGAATTGATCACAACGAAGTGTTTGAACCAGTGGCAAGGCTTGAGACAATTCGTCTGATTCTGGCGTTCGCGTCCTTCAAAGGGTTTAAAGTATATCAACTTGACGTAAAGAGTGTATTCCTGTAAGGAAAGGTGAAGGAACTGGTGTATGTCGAACAAGCGCATGGGTATACTGATCCAAAGTATCCCGACAGAGTATATCGACTTGATAAGGCTCTGTATGGATTGCATCAGGCACCAAGGGCATGGTATGAGACGCTGTCAACTCATCTTTTGGACAACGGGTTTGAAAGAGGGAGAATTGCTAGTACATTGTTTGAATTTCTTTCTTATTCCTCGAAGTTTTGCACTATTTCTCAAACATACACTTACACTTGAGTATAGTGAACATCATAATTATAAGTAAGTGTTAGTTTAGGACATTATTTTGGCAAAAATCGACCATCTTTAAGTTTTATGTCATTTGAAACTAGGTGAATTAAAATCACAAGTTTTAAAAGATAAAACTTAAAACAAATGATACATTACTTAGATTAGAACCTAATCAGACTAAATTACACGGTTGATTAAGTCAAATGGGGTTAAAATCATGGTTTTTAAGTTGAAAGTGACCGACTTCGAATTTGTTCTTCAGGTTCGAACTTGTCAGAAAGTTCGAACTTGTTGAAATATCTATAAGTTCGAAGTCAGTCAAGTTCGAATGGATGCCTCGAATTTATTTAAGTTCGAATGGTTTTAAATAATCTCGAATTTGTCTAAGTTCGAATGTGTAGGACTTCGAGCTTATTCAAGTTCGAAGTTATGCAAATTCGAATATAACAAATTCCATTTTATTTTTATTTTAATTTCTAACTTTGATTGGTGATTTTGTGTGCAGATATGCGTGATCTTGCTTTCAATAATAAGCATAATGTGGTCATGGCCGTGGATATCCAATTGCCAGAGGCCCAGACCTATCGTCAGATGATCGAAATCCTGACACAGTCCCGAGTTTCGTAGGCACTCACGCATAATTTGCAAATCACTTTGACGTATGTGTGGCAATTTTGGGAGCACCTTCAGGTGGACTGCTCGCTTACCCCTACTGTGCTTCGTACAAGAGTAGGCAGTGAACCTATTGCCTTTTCTGCAAATATGTTGCGGTAGATCTTGCAATTGTTTACTGAAGAGCAAGAAGCAGGCCCAATAGATTTCCCTTTACCCAGAAGGCAAGCAACATTTTTGAATAGGTTATGCGCAAGACATAACTAAGGCATCATATGTTAAAAGTGGATTGATTGGACAATGGAGGTATCTCGTCCATGTTATAATGGTGTTCTTTGCACCAAAGAAGGCAGGGTTCAACACTATGGTGTCAAAGCTGCAATCTGCTCTGATTGCACTGGTATATAACAAGAAGTTTAGTTTTTCGGAGATGTTTTTTGGAGAGTTCGTACACCAGATCACCGCTCTGGCAAGGGAATGATTCTTAATGTATCCCAGATTTGTCATGATGATTATCCACCAGTTTTGGCCGAATTTGCCACCACTACCTGATCAATGTGGCGTTGCTTTGATTGATAAGCGCATCTTTGCTGACTGCAAGACCCATAATGCTAGAAGGGCTGAGCAGGTCAGGCCTCAAGTGGCACCGTTGTTTGGTGCAGTAATAGATCCGGACTTTGTTGCTCCGGAAGGAGAAGATTGGATTGGTGAAGACCCACCCCAACAACAGCAGCAGCAGCAACAGCAAAGAGCACCGGCAAGAAGAACTCCGGTTGCAAGAACCGTTCGCCGCTCCCAACCAGCCACTGAAGCTGTTGGGCAATCCACTGAAGCTGATGGGCCATCCAGACCGGCTCGACAATATGACCAACGGGAGCAAACGTTGGAGGAGATTTGGGCGCAAGGAATAGCTGCAGAGCAAGATATTGCTGCAGAATTAGTTCAAGATATTTTGGAGCCTCCGGCTGATGTAAAAGATATTTTCAAAGAGATGGATGAATATCAACCCTCTGATGCCGAGTTTGTACACACATAGGTTCATGCTGAAGAAGAAGATGCTAGGTAACAGACTGAGGCTGAGGGTCACGTCGAGACCGCCTCCAAGTCTGATTCCGAATCTAGTTCTGAGGGGACAGAGGCTGAAGACCCGGCTGTAACAATCGGCAGATATGGATCTTGAATAGTTGTTAGAAGAAGGAAAATGACAAGGCCAGCAATTCATGATGAAGAGGCCGAAGATTCAGATTTTGATTTGGAAGAAGAAGCTCCTGTTGCTCCTAGGCATAAAGTAAAGAGGCATCGATTCATGCAGGGAGCTCAATCCACTTCTGCTTCCCCATCTGTGTTACCTGCCGCTCCATCCACATCAACCGCAGCTCCATCTACATCCGCCTCCATTCCATCCACCTCGACTTCATTCATCGAAAACCAGCGGTTTACAGAGGTTAAGGGAAAAGTGGACTTCCAAACAGTCCAAATATACCAGCTTTCAACAGTCGTTAAAGAGTTGCAACAGCACAATGCGCGTTTGGATGAAGAGAATGCCACGTTACAGACAACTGTGGCAGATCAACAAGCTGAACTGAGGACTCAACAAGCGCAAGTTCTGACTATGCAGACCCTCATTGAGCATATAATGAAAGATCTCCAAGCTCAGGGGGAGTGTAGCTGCAGAGGTGATGAGTTGAGAGGAGTCAGAAGAGATGATGAAGAAGGCGATGATCCAGGCGCACAGAAAGATAGTGAGCTTGCAGATCTTTTTCAAAATATTGCTCAGCAAGAAACAATTCAGGGGAAGCCTGATTCTTCAAGTATGGGAGGAAGCGAAGCTCCAGAGAAAGGAAAGGCACCTGAATCCTCAAAGGATGTTGAACAAGAGATGATAGAGGCTCTGATAGATCTTGATGATGAAGATGAGTTCAGATTTGATCAGGAAGATCTTGAAGAAGGGGAGTTCGTCCCAGAAGAAGTTGCAGACTGGAAATCAGATGATGAAGTAGTAGAAGATGAGGATGATAATGTTGATGAAGTGTTGATCTCAAAGCAGCCTGTCACTTAACAATATGTGAATAATGATCAGAATGTGATAGACATAGATGTGCTTAACTAAGCATCTAATGAAGAATCAGAATCTGATACAACTGAAAGGGAACAATCTAAAGAAGAGAAGATGAGATTGTGGTTTTAAGAAAGAAGAGAAGAAGATTGACTTGGCAGTGAAGAAGAAGATGAGGCTGCCAAGTCCGGGAAAGTTGTCAGGTGGAATTCTAAGCTGGTTCTATGATAGAGAACTGCAGCTATTTGTTCTAAAAAGAAGAGATGGGCTACAGTATTTGAGAAGAACGCTTAAAGACTTCAACTCATTGCCAAAATGTGAAGTGAAAGGTTAGCCTGGAAAGAACTAATCAACGTAGGAGATGACCCTTATGCTGAAGTTGTGACTAAACTTATAAGAAGGGAGGGTAGATCTGGAAGGTTTGAAAGGCTGAAGCTAAGATCGGGTAAGAGAGTAGAAGATGACACAAGAATAAATCCTCACACTAGGAAACCATGGGCTAAGATGGTTTACAAACCAGTCCAATGCTTGAAGAAGGTTCCGTTGAAGACTATGCCACAGGGTGTTCTTGCAAACATGAAGTGGTGGTTTGTCGACAATGAAACAGCTGAGGCAGTAATAGAGGACCATGAGGACAAGGTGATTTTGAAAGTATATGACCCTCTACGTCTTGTAAACCTATCTCAGAGCGACCTGCAGAAACTTCATGAACAACTTATCTATTTTGAAGGTTGGAGATCGGAAGGCAGGAAGTATCAAAAGGCAGTCAAGGTTTGTATAGAGAAGGGTTTGTATGCTGGTAGTATTTTGAATAGGCCTAGTACTTAGACAAAGTAAATATCTAGTTAGAAGCTATCGTCAAGGGGGAGTTTGTTAGTGCATCCTGTGTGACGATAGCAGTCTATGTGTAAATAATGTTTTGTAATAGTTCAAGTCTTCGAAATTGCACGTTAATACATATGTTTGATATATGTTTGATTTTGTTTGATATTGATTGTATATATGTTTGAACTTGTTTGTGATTGATGTTTTACTTAAGTTCAAAGATATGTTCAAACATAAGTTTTAAGATAAGTTCAAACATAAGTTCAAACATAAGTTCTAGAACAAGTTCAAAGACAAGTTCTAGAATAAGTTCAAAGCCTAGATTCGAACTTAATGGTGGACAAGTTCGTGGGCTCTGGCCTTCTCGAACTTGTCCAGACTAAGTTCGAGATTAATGGTTATAATTAAGGGTTAAACAGTTTTGCTTAAAGATCTTTGCAGAAATCTGTGTTCGAGGCGATTACGAACTTGTGAGTGTTTGTAGAGTATTTTTAGAGTGTTCTTTGAGAGAATCACGTGTCGGGACGTTCGTCGTTTACGTCTATCATTGTGTCGGTCTCCCTGTTCCGTGTCTATGATCATTCCGTTCAACCCCTAACGAGGATTCCGCACTCGTTGGATGGTGTCGCGTCAAGATTGGATCCTTGGGTAGGTGACCTTACATGACTTTTTGTGCAGATTGGCACCAAGAGTCAACAATATTTTGAAGCTTGACATGTTTTGTGTCTGTTTCTCTTTTTTCTTCTAATAAAATGGAATTGATGTGTTTTAATTCATCAAGTTCAGTTTCCAACTTATGGAAGCTGTCCAGTTTACTAGTTTTTATTTCAAGGTCAGTTTTTAGTTTGGAGATTTCATACAACAAAACATTATGCTTCTCAATAACAGCTTTTAGATCAACAAGCAGATATTCAAACATTCTCACTTTTTCCTCAGAAGTGTAAGCCAAAAAATTTTGTACCTTATACATCATTGTAGGGTTCCAGTTCTCCAAGTTGCTGAGAGCCTCAGCTTCAGCCAGGTCTTGTTTGAAGTTGCTTGTTGATGGGACATGAGTGTTGGCCATCAGACAGTTGTTATCTTTTTCATCTGATGATGAGTCAGATTCCTCCCAGCCACATGTCTCAGCCATAAGTCCCTTTTGTTTGTTGGAAGCCACTGAGTCTTCTAACTTCCTCGGCCATTAGGTACTTAACCCTGTAGCCATCATCCCTGTTTGTCTTGAATGGTTTGGATGATGAGCCAACAACTTTAGACACACAGTCAGCAGCTATATGGCCTGTTTTGCCACATTTAAAGCACCCAGCCTTAGTTTTATCAAGTGCCTTCTTTTTGATGGCACCAGATTTCTTCTGCAGCATTCTTCCACCAAACCTTTTCTTATTGAATTTTATGACAAGCATTGAAATCACTTGCTCATCATCTAATTCAGCAAGATTTTCACAGTCCTCCTCCTCAGACATTTCTTCGCTTTCATCATCAGCCTGTTGATCAGTTGTGTGAAGACATCACACACCTAATTAGCAAGTTGTCTCACGCTGGCCACTAAGGCAGGATCTCTCTTAGATATTCCAAGGCATTTCTTTTTTGTTACCTTGAATGCTCATCATTTAGTAAGGATCCATGCAGATTTACAAGATTCTATACCTTTGATGGTGCCTGAATTTCTTAAGATAGTAGAAAAATAATTCTATTCTTCAGGCAGAATGTCCAAGAATTTATTTACTAGAGTTAGGCTATCCTTGGTGATCCCAACAACTTTGAGATCATTGATAGAGTAGTGAATCTGGTATAGGTTTCTGTGAGAGACTCCTTTGGCTTTGCGAAGAAGAGTTCATACTGTCTAACAAGATTGTTGATCCTATTATCCAGTGTGATAGTGGAACCATCATAGACGGTACACAAAGTATCCCACATCTCCTTTGCAGTCTTCATTTTCTCAACCTGTTTGAACATATCATCAGGAAGAGAAATGACCAGGTTGTTCCTGGCGTTTGCATCAAGAGCAACCAGCCTTTTGTCTTCGTCAGACCATTGAGCTTTGGCGTTCTCAAAGGTTCTGATCTCCGGGGCAGCTCCTTCAGCAGCAGGAGTGATAGTAGTAACAGAGGTTGGCACATAGGGACCCTCCATTACTATCTCTGGCAGTTGTACATCAAGATTCTCTAAGTAGCGCATCATTCTGCAATTCCAACGAGAGAAATTCTGATGATTGAACTTGGGGGGTTTGGCCATAGAACCATTGTCATAGTAGGAGGACGAATTTGCAGCAATGTTGTCCATGGGAAAGTAGGGAGAATGAGAGATCTAGAGTTAAGACACACTCTATCTGCTCTGATACCAGTTGTAGGTCCCAAAGGGTTTCCCTTAGTGTATTCTTCTAAGCTGTAGAAGGGGGGGGGGGGTGAATACAACTAATTAAAAAAACTCAACACTCTTTTCTCAATGTTTGTGTATATTATTAACAAGTGTTAATTACAAACAAGCTTGACTGCGGAAAGATTCAAGCTAAGATGACAGATACAACAGATTTTTCAACTAGTCTAGGACACATTCAGACTAGATACAATGAATACACTCACATAGATGAACTCAGTGTTTTACAAGACACAGATGGACATCTTGAATAAGAACAGCTTGGACACACGTTACTGTTTTATTCAAGCAGACTTGCATGCATGAAAAACACACTTCAATGCACCATCTGAATTTCTCACTCTTGGTTCTCTCACAATCCCTAGAAGCTTCCTTTTATACTCTTACTGAGAATCTCAGTGAAGCTTCTTCATTGGACGATGAGATAGTGGGATGTCTTTCCAAAAAGACAAAACAACTTTTCTGCACATTATGATAAAGCAGACTACTTCATGTGGCAGAATCTTTGTCTTTTTCTTTTTGTCTCTGTTGCAGAAGCCTTTAACCAAAAGAGGAATGTCAACTTTGAATCTTTCTTGTTTTGTTAAGGCCATTTTGATATAAGAAATGGTCTGTCACCCATTTCAAATATTCACTTTGTCTTCATGTAACAGAACAGCGTAGGCAGCTTTTGCATCTTCTGTTTTCCACTTTGTCTTCGACTTTGTAAACTGATCTTGTAGTCCAAAACAATACTTGAGGACTTGGAAACATATTCCATAAAGTGTTTAGCCTGTTCACAAAGAACATGTTCTATTCACAAAGAACAGAATACTTAGAGTTGTCCAACCTGCTCATCAGAGTAGAGCAGCGTAGACAGTTTATGTGCAGCCTGTTCAACAGAATGAATAGCTTGGGCAATCTGCCTTAGTTGCAACGAATGCAACAGGGTAAACAGCTTTGACTTATATTGCAAATCACTATTCAGGTTTCAATAAGGCATTAACAGGACGGAAATTATACCTTTAAGTGCGTCAAACAGGTTTGATTAAAAATCTCCCCCTAAGATGTAGAGCAGGTTTGACTGAGGCCTTTTTGTGCCTAACAGGAGTCGTCGAAGGAGAAGGAAAAGGGAGGAGGCGGAGCAGTAAGACTGTCACCGCAGGAGAAAGGAATTCAAGCGAGTGAGTGAATGGGCGGCGCTGTGTTGCTGAGCGCCTGATGGAGGAGACGACGAGCCGCTGGACTGCTGGAGTTGAAGGCTTGCAGCTATGTTGCTGTCTGCTGAGCGAGCGAGCGGCCATAGGCATGAGGAGTTAAGAATCGCAGACAAAAAGCAAAGTCAAGAAGAAGAAATGCAGGTAGATAAAAAGGCATGAAGCGGCGATGATGATATGAGGAGTTAAAAACTTAAAGTGTTAAACTTAAATATTAATATAGTAAAAATATTAAAAATTTAAATTTTATATTAACCGGTTCGGTTTTAAGGTGTAACCAAAAACCAAACCGTTTGGAACGGTTTTCCCGTTTCGGTTTTTCCGGGTTTTCGGTTTTCCGGTTTTCTGATTTTTTTGGTTTGGTTTTTCCGGTTTAGATTTTGCTCACCCCTACCTCTAAATGCACAAATTTTTTAACATGAAATTTGTAAACTTTTTTCATGTTAAATTTGTATTGAAAATGTTCAATTTTTTAGACATTAAATCTGTGATTTTTTTATCATATTTGTGAATTTTTTTAAAATTGCGCAGTTTCTATATAAATTTGTTTAGTTAAAGGATTCTTACGATGAGAACGGAACTCAACCCTATACATGCATCATATAATTATGTATACATCAACATACGATCACGTTCACATCTTATTACACACATGCACTCCCACAAAAGTTATGTGTATAACAGGGGTTGTATCTATATGTGTGTAAATAACAAAAACAAATATGTTTAGGTGGCTTAGGAATGAATTTGTTTTCTAAATCTATGGATTGTATACGTATAGAAATAAATACACACACATATATTTATACATAGACTTTAAAAAACACACATAATCTTTCACTTTCATATATATATATATATATATATATATAATCAGGTTCATCAGCGTACCTATGAGATTCCAGCGTACCCTACCCTAATGTGAATGATCATTCACATATATTTTTTTTGAATAGACATGTATAAGACAACATTATAAGACTTTTTTTCAAAAGGAGCAACATCATAAATCTTGTGAATGATAAAAAAAGATCGTGTGAATGGCCATTCACACCATTCACATTGTGTGAAATGACCATTCACATGGATGACCATTCACATAAATATGCATTGAGCATTCACATAATTTTTTAGGACACAGAAAGTCTGAATGTATGTGAAATTCATATATCATGTGTATAACATTAATTTAAACAAGGTTATGAGAAAAAAAATTAAAAAAAAAGTTTTTTAAGGTTGGTACCTTCGGGTGCACTTGATTTCGAGAGGTACCTTTTTGAACCTGAATCTATATATATATATATATATATATATATATATATATATATATATATATATATATATATATATATATATATATATATATACATACATAATCTTTCACTTTCAGGTTCTATGAGGCACCATATGCATCGGGAACCAAAAAAAGAACCAACCACAGCCTTAGATTAAATGATCATTGATGCATCACGCGATGCATGTATTTGGTATACATAGGGGTATTTTGGGAAGAATAAATATAGCTAGTCAAATAAAATTTAATTTTATATTAATTAAATATTCAATCAATACCTAAACAATACATGCTAATTAATATTAATTGATACACTTCCAAAATTACAAAATCTAAACATATTTTAAAAAAAAGATTTGATGTTGATGCATCTAATATTTATCCTTCAATTCGTGATGCATCACGGTTTCTTCATCCTCATTTTCGGTCATATTCAACATCTTTTTCGTCCCACCATCATGCATCATTAAAATGGTGATGCATTTTTATCGGATTTATCTTCAAAACACGATGCATCTTCATTTATTCATCAAAAATATAAAAAACCACGATGCATCTTCATCGGATTCATAAAAATCAACAACTATACCTTTATAATTATCTTTCAAAAATTTCATTGCGAAAATGCATAAAAAAACAACTATACCTTTAAACGATATCATCATCCATCATCATCATTGTGAAATCATCATCATTTTCATTAAAATGGCACCATGAACCGACTGTTATGCATGGGGCGGTGGTCGCCGACTTTAAAGAGAGGGATGCCAATGCGGTGGCGGCCACCGAGAGAGGGGGTGGTGGCCGCCGACTTTAGAGAAAGGAGGAGAGAGATAATGGTGATCATGATCTTCATTAAACTGCACCGTGAACCGGCTGTTATGCATGGGGTGTGGTCGCCGACTTTAGATAGAGGGGTGGCAATGGGGTGGTGGCCGCCGGGAGAGGGGGGTGGTGGCCGGCCGCCGGATTTAGAGAGAGGGGAGAGAGATAAGGGTGAGGGAGAGATGGTGGGAGGGATAAATGGAATGTTTGTTATTTTGTTAATTTAATGATTTAATTACCTAAATTAATTCCTTCTATTTTAAATGTGTCTAAAATATATTTTAATTATAATTAAATATAATTCCAAGTTTAGCATTCCTAAAACGCCATTAATGCGTTTTTGGTTCCCATTTGGTTCCCGATGCATATGGTGCCCCATAGAACCTTAATATATATATATATATATATATATATATATATATATATATATATATATATATATATATATATATATATATATATATATATATATATATATATATAGACTAAAGATATTTTGTGAACACTTTATTCGTTATGAACATTGTGAACAACCATAAAATAGTTTTGAATCTTATGAATCTTGTTGAAAATACTACGGAACCCTTCTATTAACCTATTAATCTTAATAAATCCTATGGATTTTATTGAATCCTATGAATTTGTTGAATCTAATGAATCTTGTTGAATCCTATGGATCTTTTCGTAAAAACTACTATGAACCTTTTGAATGTTTTGAATTTTGTTATAGACACTTCCATGAACCTTTTGAATCATATGAATCATGTTACAAACATTTGTTGATATATATGAATGCTTATATGTATTTTTTTATTTGTTCACAACATATATATATATATATATATATATATATATATATATATATATATATATATATATATATATATATATATATATATATATATATATATATATATATATATATATATATATATAAGATCAATGGGGTACCATGTTAGACTGGGGTACCGGGGATACATTTATAGTCAATCATTTATCATTAAAATCATTAAAATAGATTATAAATTTTGCTTAAAATTTTTTCTCATATTAATTAATGTTGGGATAAAAATGGTATTAAAAAGTTTAAATTAGAATAGAAGATTTTATGTATTCCATAAAAATCTTCATTTCAGTAATATCATTCCTTACACCCATACTAAACATGTGCAATGATGACGCTCGATAAACCACGATTGAACATGTCCAATACCGTCAACATTGGTTTATCACCAAAATGGTTAACAGTGACTAAAAAGACAATAAACCCCAATTGCATATTTTCAAGAACGTGTAAATAAAATTGAACCTTCACGAACAGTTTGAAAAAATAATAAATGTTAGTACACCCTATGTGACGATAGCAGTCTAAAGAAGTTAGCATTTTGTATTGGTCATGTTACAAGGTTTGAATATGAACTAGTGTTTGATATATGTGTTTATATGTGTTTGATAGTTATTGATTGTGTGTTTGAACTTGATGTAATGTATTGCAAGAAGTTCAAACATAAAGTCTAAAGATCAATTCAATCATAAAGTTAGAACACATGTTCAAATAGAAGTTTGACTTGTGAAATTCGAGCATATTCGAATTTACACAATAAGGCAGATTCGAATTTGGTTAAATTCGAATAAGGCAGATTCGAATTTGTCATGAGGACAAATTTGAATGGGCCTTGGGCCTGGTTTCGAGTTTGTCCCATGACAAACTCGAATGGGTCACTATATTAGGGATTAACTCGAATGTTTAAGAGACTTTTGCAGAATTCGTGTGAGCAATTAGCAAAAGGCGATCTCGAGTTTATCAACTGATATTGTGTTCGTTCGGAGAGAATCATCGTGTAGGTTCGTTCGTGGTCGATCGAACATCGTTGTGGTAGTCTCCGTGTTCCGTGTGAGTGTTATATCCGTCAAGCCGGTAACGAGGATTCCGCACTCGTTGGTGTGTGTCGCGTCTAGATAGATCTGTGTGAGTCAAGACCTTACAAGTGGTATCTGAGCCTACGGGGTGTTCTTCGTGTTCATAAAGATACATCCTAAGTTTCTCGACGCTTTTGGACGGTTAATCTCACGTGTTTTTGTGTTTTTCGAGCTTATCAAATAGGATTCCGGGAAATACTTTGTTGTTGTGCACATTGTTGATCGAAATCAATATTTTTACTTGTAAAAATATTGATTTAATCTAAAAAACGTGAAAAACTCGAGGTATTACCCGTTTTTCGAATTTGCGGTGCTCGAATTTGTTAAGGAGAAATTAGGGTTTTGCTCAGTTTCGAGTTTGACCAAAATACGTTAGGTTTCGAATTTGTGCATTTCGAGTTTATCTTGGATTTCGACTTTGCAACAAAGTCGAATAGGGGACATTCGATTTTATTGGGATTCGAATTTAGTGAGTTTCGAATTTAAGTGGATATTCGAATTCAGAGACCATCGAATTTGTCATTAATTTCGACTTTAATTGGATTTAAGAACTTAACTCGAATTTAATCCCAAATAGGTTTAAATTTAATTATATTCGAATTTACCTAAATTCGAAAGAATTACTTTAAATTAATTTCGAATTAAATTAATTAAGTTTAAATTCAATTATCTTGGAAACAATGACAAGTCTACAACGGTTTCTTGAGATGGATCACGAGGTCGGAAAAGCAACTACTCCGCCAAAGTTTATGAAACTTGAAGGTTATTACTGGTGGAAGGATCGGTTTGCCGACTTCACGCGATTTAATGATATGCGCATGTGGATTTGTATTGACAAGGGATACATTCCACCGACAGCTGAGGTAGAAGGACGACAAAAGGTTGTTCCTTATTCTAAAATGAAGGATGATGACAAAAAGCTGTTTAAAGCAGAGAACCGTGCATACGCTATCATCAGAATGGCGTTACCTCAGGATATATTACACACTTTCCGAAATCAGAAGACAGCGAAAGAGATGTGGGAGGCATTGGAAAAAAGGTGTGAGGGTAACCCGAGGGTTAGAAGGAAACGTATGGAGATGCTCAAGCAACAGTTTGCGATCTTCAAAGCATTGAAGGATGAAAAGCTGGAAGACACTATCACGCGTTTCTATCATCTGCTGACTGAGTTAGACAGTCATGATATTGAGTATAGTGACACTGAGAAGAATAATAAGCTTCTGGATGCTTTACCGGCCAAATGGGCGATGTGCGTGGCCTTGATTAAGCATGATGAGGATAAATATTATAATCTGACTCTAGAGAATGTGGTGGGAACGCTGAGGGCGTATCATTTTGAGTAATTGAAGGCAGAAACGGATTATGAACAAGTTCAAAATCCAACAATGTATTTCGGAAAATCAAAACCTTCAGTAGCAGCCGAAATGAAGACAGCTACAGCCTTCTTCTCGGGAGAAACATCGTCACCGGCTGAGCCAGAGGACGCACAGAGTAGGGCTTTCTTAGGGTTTACTAGACCAGAAGACCAGCAGCATCAGGCTACACCGGGATCTACATCTTAGGGATATTCTAAGACGCCTATGAGCGCAAAATCGGCTGAAGACCATCTAAATCTGTTGGCTTCATTCGTGGCCGCCTACGGCAATTGTGTTCAAGGTAAAATCAACGATCCCGCGCTATGGGATGAAGATTATGATCAGGTAGACCCTGACAATCTTGAAGAGATGGATCTACAATGGCAACTGGCCATGGTAACTCAGAGAGTTAAGAGGTTCATCAAAAGGACGGGAAGAAATCTGAATAAGAGTAATAATAGGATTGGATTTGATAAGTCAAAGGTTAAATGCTACAACTGTCAAGGGTTACGACACTTCGCTAGAGAGTGTCAGAGACCGAAGGTAGAGAATTACCAAAGACAGAATCAGAATCATGGACAGTATCAAAGCCAATCACAACAGCGATATCTTCTGAGTACTTCAACCAGTCAAGCAAATATAGCTGGTCTGTTATCTAATGTCACATCAGACAGACAGCTAGACGGCACTTATGACTGGAGTACACATCCAGAAACGAACGCTAGAGCCTTTATGGCTGAAGTGACTGACACTGGATGTGACGGGGCAGAGCAGAACACAGGGGACAGCAGTCAAAATGAAAGCAGTCCGATGTGGGTGGAGAAGTCAAATGATCAGACGATTTTGGAGTTTGCCGCTCAGATGGCCAACATGGAATCAGATCATTCAATGGTAAGTCTGAACTTTTCTCTTTTCCATGGGTTGTGTGTTTTATGTGCTACTTCTAACGATAGGTTAAATTTAGTCCTAGAATCACATAAAAACATATCTGCTCAAAATGAAACTTAAAAATCAGATAATGCTAGCCTGATAGATATAAAGCAAGATCTTAGGGATAAGCTCAAGGCTGATGCACAGGATGTTATAGTTCTAAACGACAAACTGAGCGAACAGTGTGTTAGGTTAGAACTCATGTATGAACATGTTGAGGCATTAACCAAGGAGCTGAAAACCAGAGACATAGAGCTAGCAGAGTCTAAGGTAAAGGTAGCTGAGGCAAATAGTAAACTTGAAAAGTTTAGGAACTCATCTCTTAACCTAGGGAAAATTTTAGATGCACAACGTCAATCTAAAAAGCCTGTAGGTCTAGGATATCATGAGAGTCCTCCACCGTTCAATGACAACTATGTCCCTCAACCTCAAGAGAAAACTGAGAAATCAGTAGACTTAGAGGAAATACCGGAACCAGTGTCTGAACCTGTAAAGGAAAATGTACCTAAGGTGGCTGATACTAATGTCAAGATCAAGAAAGTTAAATTTGTGTCATCCTCTAGTGATACACCTGTAGGAAAACACAAAATTGACTTTAATGATCAGGATGATGAACCAGTCACAATAGATGCACCAAAAGAACCAGACACTAGTGAGACACCTAAGTCAAAGGGCACACACAAGAAGTCTATTGACAAAATGTCTTGGTTTAGATGTCACGAAAGGGGGCACGTTGCTTTAAGCTGTCCGTATAGGAAATTAGACAATACACCTAAGCCAGGAAAGCCAGAACAAGTTAAGCCTTCTACAAGTGTTGCGAGCACTAGTAGTTCTCAGAGTACCGAGAAAACTGTGCAAGCTACACCAAAAACTGCTGTGAAACAAATACCGGTCTAAGGTGGACCAAAATAAGTGATTAGGACTAATTCACCCAATCGAGGCATTAATCAATCTAGGTCTGGACCACAACAACAATATAGGAGCATAACACCTAGCAGAGCTTACACTCCGGCTAGGTCACACACTCCTGTTAAACATCACACACCGGGTAGAGCTCAGGGATATCAGTCTGAAATGAATTATAATCGTAATTATTCAAGAGCTCCACAGCAAATGCCTACACAAAGGAAAAGAGCGAACTTAACTCACTCGGCACCACAACAAACTCCAGTTCAAAGACCCAAGTCACCTGAAAGGAGAGATGGGTATTTGAAAGAGTTGAAGTATGTGGACGAGAATGGTATTACCAAGTCAGTTATGGCTTGGGTTCCCCGTGATAACTAACCTATTTTCTTTCATGTGCAGGAGATAACCACAGGTCTAAACAACAAATGGTTCGTCGACAATGGATGCTCCAGACACATGACAGGGGAAAGAAGTCTACTTACAGAATTCAAGGGAGGGAATCGGGGATTTGTATCATTCGCGGGCAATAAGGGAGGCAACATCACGGGTACTGGAGTAGTCACTAATGGGACGATCAAATTTTAAAAAGAATTCAGTGTGTCTCAAATATGTGATAAAAAGAATTCAGTGCTGTTCACTGATACTGAGGCGTTGGTGCTAAAACCGGGGTTCAAGATACCTGAAGAGTGGATATTGATGAGGGCTCCAAGGAAGAATGACTTGTATATGCTCGACATGAACAAGCCTGAATCTTCAATGGGACCAATCTGTTTGTTATCTAAAGCTTCAGAGACTGAGTCGGTTTTGTGGCACAGACGCATGGCACAGTTGCACCTGAGAAAGATGAACTATATTATGAAACATGGATTAGTGTAAGGTGTGCCTATGAAGAGTTTTCAGTTCGAGGATAAGTGTCTACCTTGCAAGAAGGGCAAACAACATAAGAAGGCGCACAAGTCCAAGACTCAGAACTCCATCGCTGCCACATTCGATTTGTTGCATATGGACCTCTTCGGACCAATCAACAAAAGGAGTATAGGTGGTAGTTGGTACTGTTTAGTTATTACTGACGATTACTCACATTTTTCTTGGGTTTTCTTTCTAGGTACAAAGGACGAGACGGCTTCCAAGCTCATTGGGTTCTTAGACCAAGTGGAGAATTCATATGGAACAAGGATTAAACGGCTTTGTAGTGATAATGGAACTGAGTTTAAAAACACTGTAATTGGTGTATATTGCCTATCAAAGGGCATAGTGCATCAATTTAGTGCACCCTATGAGCCACAACAAAATGGGGTGGCCGAACAAAAGAACAGGACATTGATTGAGGCAGCAACTTTCGGATTCAAAGCTTCCTACCATGTTTTGGGGGGAGGCAGTGAATACCGCATGCCATATTTTAAACCGGGTCCTTACTGTCAAATCTTTGAACAAAACCTGTTATGAAATTTTAAATAAGCGGCCACCTAATTTAACTGGCTTTGAACCTTTTGGGGTACCATGTACTTTATTAAGAACAAAACATCAACCTAAGTTTTGTGAAAAGGCTGACGAAGGATACTTCCTAGGTTATGTGCCGAACTCACCAAACAAACGGGTTTTTAACAAAACTAATGGTACAGTAGAGATTGTGTATAACATTGAAGTCACAAGTTATACACATGAACCCCAAACAGGTCCGGAATGGATATTTGACTATGACAAACTGTTTGAGTCATTTAACATTCCTTTGGATGAAAATGCAGGTACCATCGAAAAGGACATGGCGACGTTGAATCTGAATGACGAGGGTCATAGCTTTCCGAGGACCACATTTCAATCAACATCCGAGCCTATTTCAACTGAAGATGGATCTCCAGAAGTCACTGATTTAGAAGCACCTACAAATGAGAATCAGACTCAGACAACAAATTCCAACTCTGAGGAAACTGTCCACGAGGAAGAAAATGTGGAATCTGAGGTCGTTCCCCTGTTAGGTGATATAGGATCAAATTTAGGAGATAATTTGAGAGTTGACGAGATAGAGACATCTAGGATCAACAAAAACCATCCTATAGAAAGCATCATAGGAAATCCTAATGCGGGTGTGAGGACTAGGAGTAGTTTAAATAACAACACTGTGTTGTTGTCGATGATAAATGACTCCGAGGCCTTTCATACCTACCTCTATTCTTGTTTCATCTCGCAAGTAGAGCCGAAGAACGTGCAAATGGCACTAAAAGATAACTCTTGGGTTGAAGCGATGCAGGAAGAGCTGTCACAATTTAGGATACTAGAAGTGTGGAAGTTAGTTCCATTACCTCGAGAGGAAATAGCAATAGGAACCAAATGGGTTTTTAAGTGAAAAAGAGACGATCGGGGTATAGTCACTCGCAACAAGGCAAGCTTAGTTGTAAAGGGTTTCAACCAAGAGGAGGGAATCGATTACAATGAGGTGTTCGCGCCAGTATCAAGGTTGGAAGCAATTCGTTTGTTTCTGGCTTTTGCTTCCTTCAAGGGTTTTAAGGTTTATCAGCTAGACGTTAAGAGTGCTTTCCTTTATGGGAAAGTGAAGGAGCTGGTGTATGTAGAGCAGCCGCCCGGGTTTACAGATCCGAAATATCCAGACAGAGTATATCGATTAGATAAGGCTCTGTATGGATTGCATCAAGCACCAAGGGCGTGGTACGAGACTCTGTCCAACCATATGTTAGAAAATGGGTTCGAAAGAGGAAGGATAGACAGTACGTTGTTTGTGAAGCGAAAAGGAGAACACTTCATCTTGGTACAAGTGTACGTCGATGATATCATCTTTGGATCATCAGACGAGAAAATGTGCAAGGGTGAGTTGAATTTCTTTATGGGTTCGCAAGTTGACCAAAAGAAGGAGGGGATGTTTATCCATCAGCCGAAGTATGTCTACGACATATTAGAGCGCTTCGGGATGGAAGGGACAAAACTGACAGCTCATTTCAGCACGCCGATTCAAGTGAATCACAATCTCGGACCGGGTACTGAAAGAGATACCGATGTGGATCCGACGTTATATCGGGCCATGATTGGGTCACTTATGTATTTAACTGCTTCAAGACCTGACATTATGTTTGCTGTTTGTATTTGTGCTAGGTTTCAAGATAATCCGAAAGAGATGCACATGAAAGCTGTGAAGCGGATTCTACAATTCCTCAAGTCAAAACTGAAGCTGGGACTTTGGTATCACGCGGAGGGCGATATGGAATTGGAGGCATTCACGGATTCAGACTACGGAGGATGCAGCTTGACGCGCAAGTCAACAACTGGAGGTTGTCAGTTCCTAGGAGGGAGACTCGTTTCCTGGAAATGCAAGAAACAGACTTCGGTAGCCGTGTCAACATGCGAGGCCGAATACGTTGCTGCTGGTAGTTGCTGTTCACAGGTTCTGTGGATACAACAACAATTGTGGGATTACGGTTTGACTTACACTCATACTCCTAATAGGATAGATAACCAGTCTACAATTGCTATAACTAATAATCCAGTTATACATAATAAAACCAAGCACATAGACATAAGGCATCATTTTATACGTGATTGTACTGAAAAGAACTTAATAAAGCTGGTAATAGTGGCAACGGATGATAATAATGCTGATTTATTTACCAAAGCTTTTGATAAGTCACGGTTTGATTATTTGATTCAGCTAAATGGAATGCGTAACCCAGAGTGAATTGACCTTAGTAGAATTTTATTTCCTTTTATAGCAATAGTCTTTCTTTCTTCTTATAGTAAGTTTAGTAACTTAGGATAGTTTCTATTTTTAGTAAGTTAGTAGGTTATAGTATTTTCTTGCTATTCCTTATGAAAAACAAAAAAAAAAAAAAACAGAGAAAACCATAAAAAAATTCAAAAAAAAAAGAGAATATCGGAAAAAGAGTTAAAGTCTTAGATGTATAGGTTCAAAGTGACGAGAATTGGTACAGTTAATACAAACTCTAAGTGTTTAGCTTTCACACATAATGCACCTAAAGTTCTAAGTGTTATACATTATCTAGTTAGATATGTTGGTAGGCATAATACATATAGGGAGTCTCAAGGCTAATAAAATATTCAAGAAAAAGTCAAACGTGTCACTAACTTAGATGTATGACCAATCGGTCTTAATTTTTATGTTAGAGACATACAAACATTGATTATAAATGACGTATGCAAACTTTCTGGGGATGTATAGCAACATCAGATACATCTTAAAATGGAAAGAATAGAAAAAATTATACTGAGTCGAGAGTCAAAACAAGTAACTCTGTTGTACGTAAGTACAAACCTGTTGCCTCTGTTTTGATTCGAGTTAGCAAGAGTACAGACCTGTCACCGCTGTCTTGCTAGCTTTAAAAATAAACCTTAAGACAAACTAAGACACTTTGTTGTATGTAAATACAGACCTGTGTCCGATGTTTGCCTTTTAAAGAAAGTTTGCAAATACCAAAAAGTTAAAATCATTGTGTGTATGCCTTGATCATAAAAGTATGTCTATGTATGAGTCACGTAAGATAATTTCATGAAAAATAAAAAGGCCAAGGGATATTCGAATTGTAACATGTTTAAAGGGAAAATAATACCAACAATCGGCTAAAAATGTATGTCACGACAAACAATCAAAGGAATCAAAAATTCCTAAGTGTGAAAGTTTAAGTACTGAAAGTGCGTATTTGACACCGCTATCTGATTGAACCTTTCTTTGACTATGCTCGTCAAAAAAATTCTGTTAAGTTTTTAGTACAGGTTGTAAATTTTAAATAAAGTAGTTTCGTCTAAGTTTAATTCTTGTTCACAACTTTTACTTTAATTTATTTTATTTTATTGTATTTTTTAAATTTTCCTTTTAATTTTAATTTTATTTTTAATTTTTAGGAAAAAGGTCAAAATTTACTGAGGGTGCATTCCTAGTTGAATAAAATAAACATTGCGTGAAAATCTTGTGCTTAGGGTAAAAGATTTGGCATAGTTTATTCGGTTACACGAAAAAGTTGTAAAGTTGAAAAAGTTGAATTTATTTCAAAGATTTTCAATATTTTCAATATTTTCAAGTTTAAATTCGAGTTTAAGGTAAAATCGAATATACATTCGAATTTGGCATACTCTTCGAATTTGCTGATAAATTCGAATGTAGACAAACTCGAAGGTTGTTGGTATAAATAGGTCAACAGTGATGGTCATAAATCACCTACCTTCGGTTTTAACCCTTCGAGTTTATCAGAGCGTTTCGAGTTTATCTTCGAGTTTACCGTTTTCGAGTTTCTTCCTATTTGTCGACTTTTGTCCAGTAGTGTTCGATTCTACTAGCAAATCTATGTATAATCAGGTGTATTATACAAGATTTAAGTGGTTTTAGACTTAATTTGAGGCAAAATCAACTAATTTTGAAGTTTTTATGGTGTGAGCTTTGGAACTAAAAATTACAAACTCTGAACCGGTGAAACATTAAATTGATCACAAAAATCTTAGATTAGAACCTTTTAGGACTAATGGATGTAATTTTCTAAGTCTAAATTGGTTAAAATCTTGGATTTTTGTTGTTATTCAAACCGACATGTTCGAGTTTGTTCATTCCTTCGAATTTGATCATAACTTCGAATTTGGCTTCGACTTTGTCATTAAACTCGAAGCATATCCTAAATTCGAAGATATGGTTGTTTCGAACTTGTCATTCAACTTTACTATTATATTCGAATTATTTGTTTAAAATTTAAATTAAACTTGTAGAAATTCATAGGTGTTGGATTTTGTACTTATACAAGTTCAAAATAAAACAAATTTGAATTTAAACAAGTTTATGTCTATTTAATAATTCTAATGTTTTATTTGCTTTATTGTGCAGACATGGCAGATAGAATCTTTGTACCTAAGCATAATATGGTCATATCTCCGGACAATGCAATTCCAGAGGCTCAAGCCTACCGCCAGATGATGGATTTTCTGATTGGATCGAGGATTGCATATGCTCTATCCCATAATATTCAGATAGTCATCCCTTACGTGCGTCAGTTTTGGGATCATTTACAAGTAGACTGTACTCTTACTCCGACAGTACTAAGGACGAGGGTCGCTGGACACCCTCTAGTGTTTTCAGCCGATATGCTACGTCAAGTTTTGCAACTTGGATCTCAGGAACAAGAGAATGGGCCGATTGACTTCCTGTTATCAATCAGGCAGGTGGCTTTTGTCAGAATGGGGTGTAGCCTCGACGTGGCTAAGTCTTCTTTCATGAAGAGCGGGCTAATTGGACAATGGTGATATCTTGCACACGTGTTTATGGTGTGTTTTGCCGCAAAGAAAGCAGGATTTGACTACATTGTGTCAAAAATTCAGTCAGGAATGATAGCATTAGTTTTCAATCAACGGTTTAGCTTCTCTGAGATGTTCTTTACGGAGTTTGTGCAACAAATAACAGCTCCGGACAGAGAAAGATTTCTGGTTTATCCTCGATTCGTCATGATCCTAATCAGACATTTTCTTCCGAACTTGCCACCAATGAATGACATTCAAAGTGTTGCGGTGATTGATAAGCGCATTTTTGCAGATTGTCAAGCTCATCGAGGGCAATTAGCAAGGCCAGTGGAGGCTCCACTGTTTGGGGCAGTAGTTAATCCGGATTTCCAAGTAGGGGAAGATGCCAACTGGGCAGGGGATTTACAGGTTCCACATCAACCGCAGCAACAGCAACCGCCACAACCGAGGCCTCAGCAACAGAGGTGTAGGCCAAGACCTTCTGCGAGACAAACTCAGGCTGCTAGGCCTTCCACGAGTAGAGTTCAAGAGACAGTTGAAGCTGGCCCGTCAGGTGTAGAAGCTAGCACTTCAGATGTAGCTCGTGAAACAGATTAAAGGGCGGAAACATTAGAAGAGATATGGGCATCTGGTCTGAATGCAAATGAGCAGATCACTGCTGAGCTTGTTGGAGAACTTCTGGAACCACCAGAAGGAGAAGAAGATCTGTTTAGGAAGATCGATGAATATGTGCATGTTGAACAACACAGTGAATCAGACTCTGACTCAGAAGAAGATGAAGATATAGAAGTTGAGGCCCCAGATACTGTGACTGCAGATCCGTCCATTCACATAGGGACATATGGATCAAGATTAGTTGTGGTTAAGGAAGAGGTTCAAAGGAGAAGAGATTCAAGGGAGTCAGACGACTCGGATTATGAAGGAGAGGAAGTAGTACCTTTGGTAACTCGGCACAGGGCCAAACGGCACCGTTTCATGCAGGGAGCTTCATCAGCCTCTGCTCCAGAGCCAGAAATACCTACCGCCCAACCATCAGAACCCATTCCTCAATCACCACCTGTTCAAGCATCCGTTCCTCCACCAATCATCCCCACTCCCATCCAATCCATCCCATCCACATCATCAACCTTTATGGACAATCAAAGGTTTTCTGAGCTGAGGAGCAAGGTTGACTTCCAGCAAGTCCAAATCTTTCAACTGACAAAAGCTGTTGGTGAGTTACAAACTCATAACGCAAATATTGACAAAGACAATGCTGAGCTAAAGATATGTGTTGAGAAGATGGAGGAAAAAAATCTTGAGCTGAAATCCTTTGTGGCAGATCAAGCTGCCGAAATCCGATCAATGAGGTCCCTTATCGAGCAATTATTGAAAAATCTAAAGGCTTAGGGGGAGACGAGTTGTAGAGATCCGGAAGAGCAGCATGATGGAGATGACAATGACGATGATCCCAATACACAGAAAGAAAATGAGCCAGTAGATTTTCCTACTTCTCTACATGCTGAAGTTCAAGGGGAGCCTAGTCAGGCTGATGTTCAAGGAGGAGAAAGAGGTGAGGCGGGTTCTTTAAAGTCTCATGAAACTAATATGATAGACGCCTTGAGAGACATTGAGGAAGAAATAATGGATTTTGATGAAGAAGATGATGTAGAGGAATTGGAAGAAGGAGAATTCGTACCGGAGGATATTGTTGATTGGCGATCTGACGACGAAGTGATAGAAGATGAGGACGATAATGTCAACCAGGTGATCGTAAATTCATAACCTATCACGGAGTTGTATGTGCGAGATAATCACAATGTGATTGATATAGATGAGATCAAGATAGCCTCGGTCGAAGACTCTAAACTTGAAAGAGCAGAAAAAGAGCCTTCCAGGGTTGATTTATTGAATTTGTGGTTCAAGAAGGAACAAAAGAAAGAAAAGCCGAAAATGAAGAAGAAGATGAGGAATCCTGGGGCTGAAAATCTCTCAGGAGGAATTATAAGCTGGTTCTTTGACCGAGAACTGCAGCTGTTTATATTAAAAAGGAGAGATGGTCTTCGATACCTAAGGTGAACGCTTAAAGCTTTCAATACATTGCCGAAGGTTGACGTGAAAGAATTGGCGTGGAAAGAACTGATTAATATTGGTGACGACCCTTATGCTGAAGTAATTGCAAAGATTATCAGGAAAGAGGGTTAGTCAGGGAAATTCGAAAGGCTCAAGCCAAGAACTGGGAAGAGAGTCGAGGACGTATCAAGAATAGATCCTCATACAGGTAAGCCATGGGCCAGAATGGTGTACAAGCTTGTAAAGTGTTTGAAGAGAATGCCTATGAAGACAATGCCACAGGATGTTCTGAGAAACATGAAGTGGTGGTACGTACATAACGAAACTGCTGAAGCAATAATGGAGGATACAGAAGACAAAGTAATTTTGCGAGTGTATCATCCGTTACATCTAATAAATCTATCGAAGGACGACCTGCAGAAGCTGAATTATCAGCCTATCTTCTTCCATGAAGGTTGGAGGTCTGATGCTAGGAAGTACCAGAAGGTAGTGAAAGTATGTATAGCTGCAGGTTTATATATGCAGGTAGCAGTATATATAGTTCTAGCACTTAATCAAAATGAAATTAATTAGAAGCTATTGTCAAGGGGGAGTTTGTTAGTACACCCTGTGTGACGATAGCAGTCTAAAGAAGTTAGCATTTTGTATTGGTCATGTTACAAGGTTTGAATATGAACTAGTGTTTGATATATGTGTTTATATGTGTTTGATAGTTATTGATTGTGTGTTTGAACTTGATGTAATGTATTGCAAGAAGTTCAAACATAAAGTCTAAAGATCAATTCAATCATAAAGTTAGAACACATGTTCAAATAGAAGTTTGACTTGTGAAATTCAAATTTAGAGCATATTCGAATTTACACAATAAGGCAGATTCGAATTTGGTTAAATTCGAATAAGGCAGATTTGAATTTGTCATGAGGACAAATTCGAATGGGCCTTGGGCCTGGTTTCGAGTTTGTCCCATGACAAACTCGAATGCGTCACTATAATTAGGGATTAACTCGAATGTTTAAGAGACTTTTGCAGAATTCGTGTGAGCAATTAGCGAAAGGCGATCTCGAGTTTTTTAGCTGATATTGTGTTCGTTCGGAGAGAATCATCGCGTAGGTTCGTTCGTGGTCGATCGTACAACGTTGTGGTAGTCTCCGTGTTCCGTGTGAGTGTTATATCAGTCAAGCCGCTAATGAGGATTCCACACTCGTTGGTGTGTGTCGTGTCTAGATAGATCTGTGTGAGTCAAGACCTTACAATAAATACATTTATTTGACACCTCCGGTTAAACATGTTCACTAAAACCCATTTTCGAATCCAATTGAACATGTTCACTAAACCAATTGTTGTGATTGAAGATGTTCACCAAAACCAATTGTCGAATCCAATTGAACATGTTCATTAAAATCCATTTTGAATATTGTTATACATATGTTATGGAAGTGAATCCCTATAATTAAGGCATGCAGTAATTTATTAGTTGTTACCTATTATTTAAGATAAACCTAATTGACTATATTAACCTTTTAAACTTATAACCGAACATGGATGGACTCCGATTCCCCAGTCTAACATAACATGGTACCTATATATATATATATATATATATATATATATATATCCCGACCCTAGAGAAGAGGGGTGAAGAGAGTACCGAGAAGGGGGGGGGGATATATATATATATATATATATATATATATATATATATATATATATATATATATATATATATATATATATATATATATATATAGTGTATGTGTATGGATATGTGTTTCAATTTAGGAGAATGCAGATTGAAACACATACATATACTCAAACATATATACATTAAATCCCTTGTTCATAGAAACATTCTTTTACAAACATACTTATGCAAATGATAATGTGTTTATGTTGTTGAATAAAATAAATATTTAGGGGTACGCGCTTAAGTGCTATGATATGTGCAAAATCATGCATGTTTTTGGTATCATTTTATCTCCAATTTATGTGGTTTTCAGACCAAAATGCGTGAAAAAGATACTGATTTTATTAATATGTGTGTTCTGCAAGTCAGAAGCCATTAAATCAACATGGGAACAGAAATCGAGGCTAAAGTAACGAGATTTTATGATCCAGCCATCTTCCATGATCGAAAGCAAAATTTGGTGAAAAGTGATTCTACGCGCCCGCGTGCCTATGTCCAGTCAGAGCACGCGACGCACCTGCATGTCCACTTCAGTCAAAGCAAGCCAAGCACCTGCGTGACTTACCATACGCACCCGTGTGGAGGTTGAGTCTGCTTGGTCCAGCCAAGGCCTCTACGCTCCCGCGTAGGACGTTCCACGCACCCGCGTAGCCAAGTCCAGTCAAAGAAAGCCATGCACCCGCGTGAGTTAACCTACGCACCCACATACGAGACTCAACCCACTAAAATACGTTTTTAAAAGCCTAGTTTGCAACAGACTCGATTGAGACGGTGTTTGGACAACTTTGGGGCGACTTTTCTCTCGGTTTAAGTAGGTTTTCGAGTTCTAATCATAGTTTAACTTAGGGTTTCGATTTCTTGAAGATTTAAAGCATTTGGTTCGACTTTGGAGTTTGATTTCTTAAGAGATAGTCGCGGTTTTGGTACATTCGTTCGTTAATCTTCTAATTTAATAATGTTTGATACTTTATTAGGTTTAATTTCGGTTTTTAGTATGACTGGTCAGTAGTTTTCTTGTTCACCCGCTTGGGATAATGATTTCTATGTATTAGTTGGTATAATATTGTATTGATTGATGGGTTTTGGTTTATATTTGTCGGATTCTTGATTATTTCATGTTTTCTTGTTAAAAATCATATTTTTATTAATCTTTTAGCATTATTTTCTGAAAATAAAGTGTTAATTAAATCTGCAGGTTTTAAAAGGAACAATGCTTTGAATGAAAAACTAATAGTTGATTATCTCTTCTGGGCATTGTCCTGTAATAATGATTTGATAGTTGATTGTTAATCTAGAATTTTATGCGTTTGTTAATTCTTAGGCATTTTGCTGCGATAATAAGGTTAATAAACCGTAAAGTTTGATTTTTAAAGTTTAATTAGTTGGATTTTAGTGTTAATCGATTATCTTTATGCATTGTGTTGTGATATTAAAATATATTGGTTAATATTGGAGTCTGAATTAGTTGCTTTGTTTTCATCACTTGGTTATAAAGATAAAATAATTTAACTTGAAGTAATTAATTAATCGGTAAATAAAACCAAAATCGAGATTAATTGAATTTATAATTGGTTATTAACGGATTTGTTTTTAGTCAATAAATTCAATCCATCGCCAATTAATCATAGTTTTCTAATTCCAAGTGGGTGACGCTTTCGTAATATAAGAGTTTCATAGATTTATTTTATTATCGTTCTTTACTTGCTTAAGTCAATTCTGCTTTGATTCCGTTTTAGTTTGTTTGATTCGTTTTATTTATTTTCTTAGTTGTTAATTTCCTCAAAAAGTCCAAAATAGTTAAAAATTGGTTTAGGTTGTAGTATTGGAGTCTCCAATCTATAATCTGTTCCTGAGTTCGATAAATTCTGGGTGATTCTTAAAGCTATATTGCACACGATTGGTACACTGCCAGTTGTGTAATTTATACTTTGGGTTCATTTAGACATTAAAACCTGAGGTGTGTTTTTCACGCACCATGCTAAAAATTGAAAAACAGGGGTCGGAAATATGTCGGTACTTTTGATGGTCTGTAATCAGTTGGTATTTTTCGACGGAATAACAACTTGAGAAAAATAATTTCTATTTATTCGCATCGAAAATTTTCGACAAAATTCCGAGTGTTCACTTGTTTGTCTTTAGTTGGTCGGTAATCCGTTGGTAGTTTCTGACCGAATTCCGACTTAAATTAGCTTATCATTAATCGGTCCGAAATTTTTCGGAAAAGTGTCTATGAAATGGATTTTACTTTTATTTACATTTTTGTGAAATATATCGGTTATTAGCGACAAATTACCGACCGCCAATAGTTTTGTCGGTAATACTCCATTTTCTAGTAGTGATAGCACATAAGCAGCAAGTATGAACATTATGAAGTAACGGGAAATTTACTCACAGTAACCGACGATTCATACTGTACTCAAATATCGCAGTCAGCTCTCGAACTCCAATTGCTAGCCACTCACACTTGACGTCATATCGCACATAAATAAGTCTGACTATATGTCTCACTATAATCATTAAATGATGCCTTGAACATCGTGTTCGAGTCTCGTAAATTCTTATCAGCGCTTAATAGTGTTTTTCCATCTTAATAGTTCTAAAAGTTCATATTCATGTTTAAACATATCATACAAGTATCACATTACAAGTTACAAACCAAGCCTCAACCATTCTGCCGGAAGAGGAACGTGGCTCATTAAAGGCGAATGTGGCGCGTTCATAAAAGGCTGAAGCAAACCCAACATTTAGTCCAAGAGAGTTGTGGCATGTTCATGATGTACGTAACGTGTTCCTAAGGCGGCTAAGGGACCCAGAGGGTGAAAGTATATCAACACTACACGCTCTTCATGAGCACGACATGCTCATAGGTGTCAGAGTCTCCTAAGTTATGGGTTTTTTTTCATAAATTCACCAAATCTTACGTATGAAAAATACCAATCATTGAAATCGATGTATAACTATAGTAATGATCCCATTAATATTATACGCACTCACAATAATTAATATATGATTAAATGGCAGAAATAATGAAAGAACAAAGAGAATAATACTCAATCAATGTCTGTCACTTTTTTAGCCATCAAATTGATATTCAATATGTCAAGTGGTACCCAATACCCTAGGCATAAGTTTCTTTTTATAGCTAGGCTTATCTTTGAGGGTTTACATAAAACACCCATAAAGTTTCTATGAAAAAGGGAAATCACATAGAAAGGAAATAATTACAACTTATTACAAAATAAAACTACTTGATTGAAATTTATAGATCTAACATTCTCCCCCTTTTCAATCACAATGACAAGTGGCAAGCTCTCTTTTCTGAAGCTCTAATCCCGATGTTATTGTGGTCCAAAACAAATATCAAGCACTCACACAAATTTCTACAAGATAAAAGGCTGATTCAAGCAAGAAAACAAAGAGAATGTGTATACTCAATAAACGTCAACAGGAGAGCATGTGCAGCCGCTGAATACAATAGAATATTCAAAAGTGTGAAAAATTACAAAACCCGAGGTCAAACATTGCTTTTATACCTAGGACTACTTTATGGGGTTTACAAAACATAGCCCTCAACTTTCTAACAAAAGAAAGATTACATATAAAAGAAAGACAAACACATGGACATAAATTAAGTTCAAGTTATTACATAATAAATCCACATGATTAAATTACAAATCTAACAATCTCCCCCTTTTCAATCACTGTGGAAGGTGGCAAGCTCGTTCATCTGACTCTCTCAATCGGAGGATGACATCGAATCTTCGAGTAACCTGTCGCATGTGCAATCTGTCATTTATCAGCTCTATTGCATCTCGGATGTCTTGGATCTCCTTAGGCTTCTTCTTAAGTTCTACAAACTTCAGGGGATCATCCTCTTGGAGTCTCCCATTCAGTTCAACTCTTATTAGTCGAAGAGTGCCGTCAGAATAGCAAGAAAGTTCATCAAACCACAAGAACCGCTTTTGACCTATTTTGTTTAGAAAAATCACAGCTTGCTCATTTTTCTTGAATACTCGATACATCGGCTGAAAATCGATTCCAACGAAAGTCTGATTCGGAGCTTTGAGGCCAACCTTAACAAAATAGCTCTCAATAGCTAGCTAGAAATATTTTACGCACATTATTGTTGAGTGTCGTCTCATGCTTCTGGTAACGGCCTTTAGAGCCTTGATATATGTATATGTCCCCTTGGCTTTGTTCTTTAATTTTTTGTGCATCGTTTCAATGTCATCGGGGGTCATGAAGTCAAAATCACTCTCGTGGGCAAGTTAAGTCGTCCCGTCTTCTCTTTTGATTTCCAATGAGGGTGTGAAGAGGCAGGCCCTTTTATACATTGATATGGAAACAACCTTCACAATTTTAGACTTAGACCAATACTCAGACTTTGGTCTAGTCTCCCGCACCATCATTTGATTGTACTCGGCCTGCTTAGTTTTTGATACGTCGCTTAGTTCCATGAGCAGCCGTCTACTGAACTTCCCTGGATTCTTCATTAATATGTCTTTGAATTTATCTTCCAGGTAGGGCTCAATAAAGTCTTCGTCTTTCATTTTCAATAGGTATTCATTAAGCCCTTGTATCGGAGGTGCTTCGACCTCTACTGCGGGCGTCTCAAGTAGTTTATAGACTAGACCCCGGTGGTCGAGCCTTAGCTTTTCTCACTCCTTAGGAGACAGGGAGTGTACCTTACCCTTGGAGAACTAGTCAACCCAGTCGAGGTGCCCTTTGTCAAATATAACAGATGAAGCTTTGGTAGTCTCCTGAAAGAAATCGACCCTGCCGGGACCCGAGGGTTCAGATGTTTCGGCTGGTTGTTTTTGAGTGATGGTGGAGGTGGATATGTTTAAGGTGAGCTTTAGGTTAGGAGGAGGGGTAGGGGCCTTTACTGCTAATATTATCTCTTATTGGGGCTCATGAGAAGGTGAGTTAAGGAAGTCAAATGAGGAAGAAGATTTTTGTGGTGACTCGGGTTCTGATTTGGGTGTTCGAATGGGTTTATCTTGGTCCATCTGTGAATTCGAATCAGAAATTACGATGACAATGATTTTTTCTGATGATGGCTCATACACAACCATTTCCCTTGTCAAGTCTTCCTCCCCTTGACCTTCCGGGGAAGTAGACACTTGTTCCCCACTCGTTTCCTTTTCCTATGCTCCCCCTACAACTAGCACATCCCCCTCAGACTAAACTCGAGGGTGCTTCTCCCCCTCAGGATAACCAGGATCTTCTGATCATCATGTTTCCGTTTGCGAGCTTCAGCCTGAGGGCGGCAGAGACTTTGCAAGTTGATGACTGCTGACTCCAACCGATCCATCCTCATGTTTATGTCTGCATCTACCCGTAAGATTAGTCGGTGGATGTTGTCGTTTGACTGGTAAATATTTATGTTGCTATGGCTATTTGTTCTTTTAACACATCGGTTTCGGTAGACTGTTAGACTTTGTGAGGACCTTGTGGTAGTTCCTGAGAAGCAACACCCTTGTAGAAGGGAGGAGTGTCGTTCCTCATTCTCCACCTTGGGGGCGTCCAGGTCAGCCCGGGTAATTACACCGGCGTCATGAAGAGCCACCGTTAACATCTCGGGAGTGATGCCGGGATGACTAGTCACAGTTGGCATTATTGAGGTTGTGACTTGACTTCCATCCTTCATTTCTGCACCACCCGAAGGAGATGTAGATCAGGATGTTATGGAGGACGTCACGGAGACGTCCTTGGTGCGAGGTGGTGTGTTATGGGGGTGTGGAGTGAGTTGTGGTCAAAGGAGGGGGTGATGGATTGTGTGGAAGGACCCCGTGAAATGAAACAGGTTCCTGTTGAGAGGAACCTGAGTGGCTGGTGGGGTGAATGGCGGTTACTGGACTTGTAGCCTTATATGGACTTCTCTAACTGGGGGTTGAATGGTTCTCCCTCAGCTCTCGAGCTCACACCCACAACCCTCATTGGGTTAGAGACAGTCTTTTCAGAGTCTGCTGTCTCTGCCCTTTCTCCCTCGCTCTCTACACTAAGCTCCCACTCACCAGACCCCATGATATTTTCCGCTCGAGACTTCACTCCCTCATCCTCACTCTCACTTAACTCCCGAGTGGAAGTGGCTGGCTCGGTCGGTTCTGACCGAGCCTCTTCCGGATGGACACTCATAAGATATATCCGTACCCACTTCCTGGACTGATCGACATACTAGAGCAAGGACAAAGGAATATCCATGACCAGTACCCTTGGAGCTCCCTTGGAATTTTGAATCACGCCAATGCCACTCTATTGTACACGTTGGCCTTTGGGCGTTTGTGTATTTCTTCATCATTGTCCAAGGCATATTGGATGATAAAATGAAGGAAACGTTGAAATGGGATAAACTTGCGTTCCTTTTTCATACCCTTGTCATTGAAAACCCTTTTGAGTTCATCAAATATAAACTGGGCGAGGTCGTAGTTGCCGTTGAAGGAGAAGGCGGTGAACATGGACAGGACATGGATGCTGACAGAGTCGAGACCCGAATGTTTCCCGGTGAAACATCGGTTGATGATTTCAAAGAAGACTCTCCAGTGGGATTGAAAGAGTATGCTTTTGAAATCTGTGACTGGTGGAGTTGGCCTTCATATCCCAGTGATTGGACTTCACGGAGAATTGTTTCAAGTGTTGGAATGGGAGCGACGGTGAATCTTGAAGGTAAGAGGTATTCGTTGGGTAGTTGGAGAATATGGAGGTTGGCTTCGAGGGTGATACAGATGGGTACAGAGTCTATTTTTGTGGTGAAATGAGGTTCCTCCGCTTCAGAGAATTTGAGGTGGTGCCAGAATTGTTGGAGATATATGGAGGGAATGAAGATAGCTGTGGTAAGGGCATAGAATATGGAGTGGCCTTTGAGGATATCAAAGGTGGTATCCTCAGATTCCACTTTTAGAATTGATAAGTCCAGCTGCTAATTGTGCGGGGCAAATTCAGTAAAAAAAAAAAGGCAGGGTGTAACAAGGTGGATTCGGGCAGCTGGCTGTTATGAGGGATGGGTGAATGAGGAATGGTGAGAACGGGTTGGAATTCCATGAGTCATGTACAATGCACATTTGTTAGTCACGCAGACTTAAATATCTAAATAAAACATTGAGACATAGTCTGAAATAGGCATGAGATAGAGCCTGTTTATTCTGTTCAAAGCATTAGGTTTTCTTTCAGTAGTATAAGAATACTACCAATAGAATACCAAAGTCAGTCGTTAAGAGACAGATGTTAAAATAGATCTAGTCACTCAAAAGTCTATTACTAACTAGGACCAATGGTGCAAGGACTGGAAACTTATTTTATATTGTTTTTGAAGTTTACGAAAAATTGAAATTGATGACAAGTAAAAAAAAATACAAGTATAGAACTTCTATTAGGACCGAAGTTTGGGTGAACCCTTCCTGAAATTCGGTTGGGACTGAAGTTCGGGTGGGAAAATGAAAGATGTGACACTTAGAGAAAAAAAACAGAAAAGCTACAAGTAATGTGGCCCAAACTTCGCTATGCCCGAAGTTTAGTTGGGCCCACACTCGAAGTTCGGGTCAGGTCCAAGAAGGACATTTAAAAAATTTTACAGTGCGCTTAGGAGGACCGAACTTTGGGTGGACCGAAGTTCGGGTGGACCAGAACCGAAGTTCTTTAAGGTCCAACACTTAGACAATTTAGAACACAACTCACAAAACGTGTGGACCGAACTTCCGGTGGACCAGAACTGAAGTTCTTTGAGGTCCAACACTTAGTCAATTATAGTGTTAAGTTTGGATGTGACCGAAGTTCGGGTGCGACTGAAGTTCGGTTGTGGTGCACACTCGAAGTTCGTTCGGGATCGAAGTTCGAGTGCAACCGAAGTTAGTCCTTAGAGCATTTACTGAGTTCATGCACTTGCATATTTTTAACTATAGTGGCAGTTCAACTAAGTGACCTAAAATGCAGATTTTAACTCTAAAATGCATGACAAACAACTTTAAAACTAACAAAAAAACTTACAACTATGTTAACTATGCAAAAATCAGAGGGAAAACCCTCCAAAAATGATGTGAAATAGAAATCAATAGAAATGCGTGTTATTTGGAAAAATATAAGGAGATTCGTGTTATTTGATGTGCGATTGGATGAAAAATACAAGAATCCACAAGAAAAACAAGTAGAATTGGAGGTTTTGAGAGTTTTGTGAGTGTAAATGGTGGTTTTCCATAGCAGGAAAGTCGGAGAAGAAGAAGGGTCGTCTGGACTCGCCCACCCCTTCTTATAGAAGGAAATGGGTCCGGGTCAGCCCATGACCCATCGTCCTTGGGCACAAAAAAATAAAGAGATCGAGCCTTTAAAAAATTAAAAAATATTTTGTGGCTTAAATTTAAATTACATAGACGAAAACATTAACAGTATCATCGATTTAAAACAATAAATTTGACAAACACATAAAATCTGTTTGTGTTTTTCATTTATAGGCTAATTAAAGAACTAAAAATAAAATAAAATACACATAAACATAATAAAGCATAAGGGGAACAAAAATTAAAACATTTTGAAATTTTTTTTTGGATTTTTGCAAATGAAAGAATTAGATAAAATCTTTTTGTATTTTTTAAGGTTTTTCAAAGTAGGACAGGAAAATAAAAAATAAGAAAAATTAAGGAAAATAGATTGTAAATACATTTCATCTTTTCTCCCCATCGAATAAACATATATCCTTTTGACTTGAACCCAGAGCCCTGATACAATTAAGAAAGCCCGACAAACCTGGATATTTTAGCGTCCCACTAAAAATAAACATTTCACATAGTGGTTGTTAGGTTCACCAACATTAAAGACATACATAGATAAACGGACACCGAAAATAATTTTGTGACATTTCCTTTAAATCGATGTACCAGATATTTTCTATGTAAAGGAATTTCAAGCAATTTTGACAACTGTTTGAAATAGAATTATTTAAAGAATATCTGATATTCAACTAGAAGGGAGATTTGTCATGCCAAATTGAGATACTAAGTACCGGAAACGAGGTTCGTCTAGAGCCTTAGTAAATATATCAGCAAGTTGAAATTCCGTGCCTACAAAATACAATTCTATTGGCCATTTTTCTACGTGGTCTTTAATGAAGTGAAACCTGATGTCTATGTTTTGTTCTTGAGTGCTGCACGAATTTGCAAAATATCGCAATTGCACTTCGGAAATCACAGTATATTGGGATGTTGGTGAGTGAAAATCCATAATCAGGTAACTGTATTCTCATCGATAGCACCTGAGAGCAACACCTTGCAGCTGCTACGTACTTAGCTTCGGCTGTGGAAGTGGATACACAATTTGCTTTTTGGAAGACCAACTCACCGGTCTGTCACCCAAAAACTGAATTCTTACTTATACAACTTTAGATTTTCAAAGCGAAATCTAAATTGTTTGAAGATGAGAGAAATGTGTTCTTAATCATAGAACAATCTTTTAAAACTGATTACCAATCATTTGATAATGACAGAAATTCATATTTGGTCATTATTAAAGGATTAATATATCAAATTTTCATCTTACTAAACAATTAAACATTTCCTCTTCTTCAAATGATTCAGTTGTTAAAGATTATGAAGTTTGTTCAAAACATAAAGTTGATCATTCTGATTTATCTTAATAAAGTGAAAAGAGTTTAGTTAAAACTTCTGAGTTTGATTTGCCTTCAGATCTGCAATGATAAAGTAATTAAAAAGTTCCGGTCAAGATTTACCCTGGTGAATCTTCAAAATTGAAGTTTTCAAAAGTTTTTGAAAACACTAGTTATTCTTCTTGGAAGAATTCTTCTAAGAAAATAACAAGTTGAGGTGGGTACCAAAACCCATGTATCGATGGGTACCAAAGAGCACTAACAAGCCTTGATCCAAAGCTGTTTGGATACTAAAGACATATTAATTTTGGAGGAAATGGTTTCTAGTTAATTCAAACTAGGACCCGGTCTTCACTCATGTGGCTCTATTCACAACAGAGCAAAACTCGTACTTCATGCAAATGGTTTCTAGTTAATTCAGACTAGGACCCATTCTTAAAAGATTCTCGACTAGGACTTCATTTTAAATGGTTTCCAGATCACTTCAAACTGGATGTTAATCTCTGATTATCTAAGTATATCATTGAGGTTAATTGTTCAAATCTCTTTGATTTTCATAATCTCATTGCTTCTAAGATTCTCTTCGTTATTCTTCCATGCATTCTTAACTCTTCCTATTCATTCATACTGAATTCTCTACTATTCCCCACATGCAAATTATTTCATGAAAATCTGATTCATTTCATATCCCGTATCAGATTTTCCATTTCATTTTGAATTCTTCCAACTAATCATTTCCCAAATTCGTTTTGAATTTGATCTCCTAATTCATCTAAGTAGAAAATATTAATTATTCTTTGTGTGGTGTCCCGTGAGATGAAAAGCTGAACATTATTTTTGCTGACTCCGATTATGCACCAAACTGTGAGATAGACATATATATCGCTTCTATGGTCTAACCAAAACTGGAATACCTACCCAAGGACGAAAGGGTTTGTAGTTTGTGTGGGTGAGGGTGAGGGTTCTTTATGTCTATTAGGTGAGAAGTGTCAGTTATTACTAGATACTGTCAAGCAGAGGTAAAATGTAAATGAGAGTGGTATGATGACAGGAGATGGTGATGCCTCATATCATGCTTTAAATATCAAGGTGACTGACTTATATTCTAAAAAGTGAGTTGGGGGGAGTTTGGTTGAAAAATTCTTAGAGCTGTGTGTTGACAAAGGATTTGAAGAAAAGATAATCCTACCTAAACTGTGTCTGCTAGGTAAACCAGATAATCTATCAAGCCTAGGTGACCTGATATTGAAAAGGATGCATGGACCCAGTGACACATATACTTAACCCCACTAGCTACTCAGTTATCTCTCAAAAGATTTTTGTTTCAATAATCACGAAGATATATCACATTTTTATCGATATAACATTTAGATTTTATTGATATTGAAACAAGGAAGAAATTTGCTCTGGTCTCCGATATCATTTGTATTCATATTGTGTCTAGAACCAATTATATACACTTTTAAGACACATCGAGTATGACAGTCTGCGTGACTATAAACTTCTAGTCCAAAGTGACTAAGTCAGAACAAATAAGAGTGATTCTTTCATGATAAAGGATTTCACAATGACTATTTGGAAATCCTACCAATGTGAGAATCACTCCAGCGCTGAAAGTAGGTCACATAGATTATGTCTATTGTGCAAACAGTAATCCTATGTGGACCTGGACTCGGTTACTTACAAATGAATATGTTTCATTTTTCTTAAGTCAAGTTAAAAAGCTTTGACTTTATATGTTTCTTGAGGAGAAAATATCATTTGAAGGGGAGTGATAAATTTGTTTAGAATAGGGTGAGAGAAAATATTTGAAAGACAGGATATCATTTTGAGGGGGAGAGAGAAACTTTGTAACAGTTTGCTCTAATTCTGAGAGAGAGAATTATATTTTTTTGTAATGTTTCTCAAAGATTCATGCCTGCAATTATAATTTCACTGCGTCTGTGTCTCTGAAGATTTTTCATTATGTTCATAACTCTTATGATCATCATGAGGGGGAGAAAAGTTGAATTTCAGAGACAACTGCTGAATAGTTTGAAGACAATTGTGACAACTGAAGAAGAGTTAAAGATGAAAGATGATATCCAGTTCATGATTCAATGAGGAGAGTATTGGGTTCTGAATAGAGAAAAGAGATGATCAAAGGGAAAAAGATATGAAGATCAAAGAGACACTAAAGAAGAGTTGTTATTTGAAGACTTAGAGATCACAAAGAAGATAGTAGAAAAGAAAGAAGAATACAAGATCAAGTTCTGAAGATTGTTTCTAAAGACTTGAAGATGTTTTGTTTATAATTGTTTGTATTTCCAAAGTCCTTGCAATGCACTTCAATTGTAAATTGTTTATTATCTCTAAGGGGGAGATTGTTAGGTACAAATTTATAGAGGTGAAAAATAGTATTACGTAAGTTCAAGGACTAAAGTTGTAATTACTAGAATGTTAGAAAAGCTGTATATAAGGAAATTTGCATGGGAAATTTCCTTATCAATTATAGAAATCTCATAAAGTGTGTGTATTTCAAAGGTGTAATTGAGAGTAAATATCCAATCAAAGCAAGATTTGTGTTTAAGGTATTGATTCACCTGGATCTTGAATTATCACCTTGTTTCTCAGATATGAATCCTTTTGGGATCCATTTTTCATGCACATTCTGGATAGAAACAAATGATCTAGTAAATTTAGTAGAAGTAAATCATCAGCATAACCAGATTCATTCAAATCAACATAAGCATGTTTAACAGTCTGTTTTATAGGCACATAATGTTTCACATCACGTTTTACAGACACATAAATTTGTTTAACATTTCTCTCCTTCTTACAAACTTTATCATTCCATGCACTATTCTGAACATACACTCTCTTAACTCTCTTATCCTCAACAAAATTATGTTGATGTCTCTTGGCTTTGCTGACTTTTTCCATTTTCACTTTCTTTCCGTCGTCAACTCTTCTCCATCTCTATTTTTTGTTTTAGAAGAAGAATCAAAGTTAGTACGATGAGGATGATAACCAAAATGCATAAAAAATCTCTTAGACAAAAATTGTTCCTCGTATATTTCTGATTAGAATAAGAAGCATTCTTGGAAATAATGTTTTGTTTTGAAGATGATGGAACATCAATCTTCTCAGAAAATATTTCCACGATGTTAGCCTTACCTTTGTCTTGTACCAATATTTTTAACATTGGTTTCTTTGAAATCATATCAATAACATGGATTCTATCATCAACAATATCATTGGAATCCACATATGCATCAAAATCATCAGAGCCAGAGAATATATACTAATCAAGATTAGATTCTCTGGGAAAAACTAGTGAAGATTCTTCAGTTTAAAAAATATAGCATTTTAAAGAATAACTTTTGAAAAATTATCTAGCACCATTTGTTTTTTACCTGAATCATTAGTGTCAGAACTTTTCAGATTAGGAATAGATTAAGAATCTGATTTTACAAACTAATCTTGTTCATTTTCAAGCGAAACATCCCTTTTAACGGTTGATTCATTCAAAATTGAATGTTAAGTTGTTAAATGTGTAATTTGATCCTCTAATCACTGTTGATGACTAAGAGTTTATCAACATTCTCTTGTAATAACTCAATATCTTTTTTGACTATTGAATTTATCTTTCATTCTGATTCAACTTATTTTAAAGATATGTTCAAGTCCTTTTCTAGTTTAGAAATCTATTTTTCTAAACTCAGAGTTGGAACATATGAATATGTTTTCTTTGAATTTGATTATAAACATTCTCGTGAATAGGTTTCCATTGGAGTATCTAAAAATGGAACTTCTTTGATTTTGCTATAGTCAAGAGTCAGTTCTTCCACTTTGCCTATTCAGATCTTCAAGTTCTTCCACTTCAATAGATGATTTTGTGAAACTTATTGTGTAGGTCCCAAAAGGTTTTCCAAGTATGTTGCTGTAAGCTGTAGAGGGGGGGGGTGAATACAGCAATTTAAAACATCAACACACTTTTCTCAATGTTCGTATATATATCAACAAGTGTTAATTACAAACAATTTTGAACTGCGGAATACTTAAAACTGAGATGATTGTGAGCATGGTGTTAATAGAGGGGTGTTTCTCATCATCGTCACCAAGATACACAGGAACAAAGGGGTTGTTTTGGTAAGCCATATGTGAGGGTAAGATGGATGCACTGTGTTTGGACACTTAGTCGTTTAGGGGTTTTCAAATGATTAGGGAAGCAGTAGAGAAGAAGAAGAAGATGAAACAGTGATTTGGGTATTTATAGGATTTGAATGTGCCTGAGTAGGAGAGAGAAAGGTTTTGACGGTTGATTTGAAATGTTACTAACGGAAAACGGAACTATTGTAACAACCTGAACTTTAATTAACGTCGATTAGCAATGATAAATAGGATTAGCGGTAATTAACAAATTTAGAGTTAATAAATATGTTAAATGTAATTTTAATTACATTCATTAGCTACGTATTTTCTTTATTTTAAGTAATAGAAGTTATAATTAAGGTTAAAGAGTCGTATTAAAGTAAAGGTGTTAATTATGAAATTGTGACAAGTTAAATAAGTTTAATTACACCATTAAACAAGTTTAACGTTAATTTAATACGTTAAATGAAATTAGTGCTATGTAATTAACAAATTAGTAATGTAATTTCATTATTAAGTCATTTTTATGTTAAGTTTTAATTATAAAGTTCGTAATATTAATATAAAAGAAATGAAAGATAAAAAACTTCAGGGCTAAATTGTGAATTATGAAAGTTGAACTAAATAAAAACCCAAATTTTCCATTCACCTGCTCATTTTCTCAAAAACAAAGAAATCACATTTCTTTCTATTTCTCGATAAACCACGGTTCCTTCATCCAAAGTTCATCACAAATCCATCTCCATATCATCTTCAAGTTGAAATTAATTAAAGATACAAGCTAGAAATCATCCATCAAACATTTAGCAAGCATCAAGAACAAGAGCTTACAAGGATTCAAGGTAATTCTAACGTTAAAAATTTGTACTTTTGGGTGTTTTTATAACCCACGGTTTCTGGGAAAATATACATTCTAAATGTCTCTTAAATATCTAGTTTTATCAACAAATATGTTTCAATCTTCAATATAAAGTTCTTGCATGTTTTCATTTGATAAAGAATTGATGGTTCCTGCACTTTTGGAAGCTTAAATTTTAAACAAAAACAGATTTAATGAGGGTGCAGTGTGTGTATGTGATTTTGCATGTGACTACCGAGAACCATCCATGAACGGCCAGTAACCTTTGGACATGATTTGTATGTTTTTATGTGTGATTGTCGATCAATTACATGCATAAAAATCACCCAAAAACCTTAAGCAATTGCTGCTAAATATGAAAAGAACAGTGCAGGTGTCTGTAGTGTGAGTTTTGCATGCTTACCGAGACCAAAATGAAGAGTACCGAAACCATAAAGGTTTCGGTAATAGTATTACCGAATAGAATAGACCAAAACCGAGACCCACATACATTACTGAAACCTATATGAAGCATCCTGAAACTACCGAATGGTACGGAGGCAGCAACACTAATACCGAAACCTTGAAGGTTTCGGTAATTCCTTTATACCGAAACAAAGAAAGAAACTCCGGCAGCCTTTATTTTTCATGAATATAGTATACGTTACGTGTCTGTGTTGCTGTGTAACAGAAACAGGAAAGCAAAAGCAGAATATGTACACACACACACACACACACACACACACACACACATATATATATATATATATATATATATATATATTTGTGTGTGTGTGCGTGGTGTAGGGGCTGTGAAATTAGAAACAGAATCAATAGATTTAAATATATGTAACTGCTCTAATAGTGCATAGATGTGTGAAACGTGTGTCAAACATATATATATATATATATATATATATATATATATATATATATATATATATATATATATATATATATATATATATATATATATATATATATATATATATATATAGTATAAATGAAGTATCTTTATGTGTGATCAAGTAATGGAAATCAAAACTCACAAAATCTATGTAATTGCATAGAATTGAAGTATATAAATCTAAGTGTGGGATTATGCATCAAAATATGTGTGTAAACAATAAATACTCTATTTAAGTCATCATATTGTATTTGGGTGTGTTTTATAAGTTAAAACCAAAAAGTGAGCAACAAGTAAAATGCGCGATGTGCATGTGCCATGATCATATATAAGTAAAATTATATAAACATTCAATTAGATATATATTGATAGAATAATGTTCATGAAAATAAGATATGCATTAATGCCATGAATATAAACAATCAAGTGTATGGGTTATAAATCACTTATGTAAAGTGATTAGTTGTTGAATTATGCATTAAAAGTCATGAACATATATAATTGACTATATGAATCATTCAAATGAATTTGTAATATATATATATACATATATATATATATATATATATATATATATATATATATATATATATATATATATATATATATATATATATATATATATATATATATATATATATATATATATATATATATATATATATATATATATATATATATATATATATATATATATATATATATATATATATATATATATATATATATATATATATATATATATATATATATATATATCACGTTTATGTAAAATATGTCATGATATGCATTCATATAAGTCAAAATGCAAGTAAAGTCAAAGAATGACTTAATAGATCACACATGTCTATGAAATGCATAAAAACTCACAAATTTAGTAGAAATCATGTCAAGTTATGTCATAAGCTTAATTCTGATGCAACAAAGTGTGAGATGACATGAAAAAGTCAATAATGCAATAAGTCTATACATAACCTTCAGAGAGTCCAAGAATGCAACATAAATACACAATTGTGTTGTAAAAAGTCAATAAGCTTATGTAAATTGATTGCTAACAGATTTAGCTAAATCTAAACTATGTTATAAAGTCAAAGTCTGTAAAGCCAAGCCAGAAAAGTCAAGTTAAAGAAATTAAAGTCAAGCCTAGTGAATAAAGGAAAGTCAAAGTCAGAGAAGCAAGTCAGAGCTAAAGTCGGTAAAGTCAAAGCTAATGTCAGTAAAGCTAAAGTCAAATCCTGAGATAACTCAGGTGGTGGATTTAATAAGCTTGCGAAATTCAAAGTCAACAGCCATGCCTTAAACAGTAATAGTGAGTTATAGATATAATTGTATACATGCTTGTCTTCCTGTGAGATATATTGTTGTTCTAGGTTTATCTGAAAGTCTAATATGCTCAGCTAGAATGTGATCTGTGCACACCTTGGTACGGTGATGCCCTGTGGATCATGATAGCTTTTAATATATCATCCTGCACAGTTGTCTTTACAGTCTGAGTTAGTCTTGGCTATATAATGCTGTTTCTATCTTAATTTATTACTTGAATGCTTTCAGTCACTTGCCTTGTTATCAATGCTTTCATATGCTTCCGCACAATTCAAGTCTGAGTAAGTCTATGCCAGTCTATGATTAAGTCTACTCTAATGTCCGCCCATGTTGTCTTACTGGTAGCTAGCCCAGTATGTGGCTGATCCCCATAATTAAAAGCGTGTGCGTACATCATCCGATCTTAAGTCCTATGTCTCACAATGTCCGGATGATAGTGGCGGCCTTGCTAAAATCGCGCTTAAAGTTAAAGTCAGAGCTTACAGTCAAAAGTCAAAAGTCAAGTCTCCGCTTAAAATTGTCATTGCATGTTAACTATTAAATCTATAATCTCACTAAGCCAACCGCTTACAGTTGTTGTTGAATCTTTTTACAGGTTTAATCAAAGGAAAATGTCCAGCTTACCCAAGTCCTTAGGATCTGCAAGTCGTAATTTGAAGTCACTAGACCACTACTGAATCTGCAATTGGTATCGAATATGGATGATTTTGGTGGTTATTTGGGTAGAATGTGAAGACCTCCCCTTCCGGGTCAGTCCTCAGAGTCTAGGTCCCACAAATAGCAATACGATATCAACCATACTAAGATAGGGTAACTAAATTGCGGAATAATAAAATTACATGTACATACAAGATTAGGATTAAGTTTACATATTTCAAAATAAGTTATAAAAGGGTAACATCTAATCTAATCATAATATCATACATTACATCAAATCTACCCAGAACCACCACAATTGTTGTCTTCCAATCAGTACCAGAAAGATTTGTTGAGTAGTGGTCTAGAAAATCTTCAAAACTTGAATCTTGAATGACCTAAGTACTAGGTCCTGCAGGTGATTTTCCTTTGGCTTTTCCTGTAAAATATTAATGCAACATCTGTAAGCAACGCTTAGTGAGTTTATAGATTTTCAATATCAACATGCGTGTCAAGCGGAGTCATTAATCTTAGCGTGATATGTCTTGGCTGCCGCTACAGCCCTCATGATTGAGATATAGAATCATAGAATCGGATGATGTTCAAACCACACTCACGCTTAAATCGTGGGGATCAGCCACATACTGGGCTAGCTACCAGTAAGTCAATATGGCGGAACATCGGAGGTCATTACCAAGTTCATAAGAACTGGTGAAATAGCCGGGTCTAGAACAATAGACCATAAAGGCTAGTCAAGCTGAATCAATTCTATCAAATGTCTGATCAATGATGTAAGCATATGTCTTAGAAGTCATGATAGCAATGAATCATAAAGCAAAGTCTGAAGCAATATTAAATGCAATATGAAAAGATAATCAAATAGCTATCATGATCCACTGGGCAACACCCATCCATGGTGTGCACAGGTCTCATTCCAGCTGATAAAGTGAATATCAATAAATCTATCAGCAACAATATATCTCAACCGGATCTATGCATGTTCAATCTGAATATCTATAACTCACTGTTCTGGGTCTTGGTCAAACAGATATAAGAATCTGCCACCTGAGTTATCTCAGGATTTTATCTTTGTCAATCTGTAATCTGTCAATCAATTCTCTGACCCGCTTTTAAGTCTTTAAGTCTTTAAATCTTTGTTCAGATATTAACTGAACCTGTCCAGAGTCATATTATATAAATCTCATGTCAATATCATCATCATTATCATGAAATTTCATCATCTCTTGGTCATTAGATCTTTAATTCTATCTGATTCTGATAACCAATCACTCATTAATCTTTCATTTGCTTATTTCCTTTATTCTTTCAAAATATTAAAACATTTCATGTGATTTCGGACCCATTAACTTCGGACCATCCGGATTGGCCATCCGAATTCGGACCAATTCGGATCTGACATACGGATTCGGATCAATTTAGGATTACCCCGGATTCGGACCATTAAGGACCCGAAATATTACATCCGAATTAGGATCAATATGGCACCGAATTCGGATCTTTCAAGGTCCGAAACACTATATCCGAATTGGGACCATGGCCAGATCCGAAATTAAGATCCGAATTTGAGCATCATCCGAATTCGGTTCTACCGAATTCGGATCCTTAAGTTTATATTTTTCCCAGAATTGTTCTTGTTGTTCAACATAATGTTCATACGGATTTTTCATAAAAATTCTCAAAACTTGATTTCATTAACATGCAATTACATGTATAGTTGTATTAACATTATTTGAGTATTTTTATATAATTATATTGATCAAAAACATCATAAATGTAACAAGATCATCCAAAATCTCATTATTTGTCAAGAACACAATTTTTTTTTTACAAACAATCCGGTTTCATCATTATTTGGATGATCCAACCCATAAATTATGTTCCTATTACATCTAATAGCATAAATTTATCATAATCTACAAGGATCCTTAACATGCAATGTAAAAATTTATGTTTTTAATTCTTGGTTTCGGTTTTTCACCAAAACCGAACCAAACTCAAAAATTCTAGGAATTTAAATCAAGAATTACCTCAAATCTTGTAGTTTAATGTTGATTATAATTGTTGTAACTCCTTTTAGCTTCAATCTCCAATTAATTGCAAGGTTTAATGAGCTTTTGATGATCTTTTGTGAAGTGCCGTAAGTTAGAGAGAGATTAGAGAGAGAGAGAGTGATTTCTATTAAATGATGATTTAATGATCATTAATCTAGTATATATATTTCATTTATTTATTTGTGTATTTAACCCACTAAACTTTTGTATTTTATATCTCTTTATTTTAATAATTTTTTTTTTTTAATAATTCATATCATAATATTATTATTATCTTAAATAATAATTTCATTACTTAAAATAATATTACAAAACAAATAATGTAATAAAAATTACATTATTAATCTCAAAAATCAAATAAGTAAAGCTGGACCAAAAATTAGGTTGTTACATAGAAGCAGTAACATGTAGTATGGTTATGTACTAGATTAGTGTCCTTCTGCCCTTTATAGTTTACTTTTAAACTTTAGTAGTTTTGTTTAAACTTGTTGTAATCTATTCCTAACTTCTGTAATGACTTAATTTCACACTCTATCTAATCTATCTTAGTTTGATTGATGTTGTATTGCTCCTTGGGACCTAGTCATTCAGGACTGCCCCGTAAGAGGAGGTCTTGACAGGATGGTATCAGAGAAATAGTTTGAGTGAATCAAGTATTATGAAAGTAATAGTTGGTCTCAAACTTAAGCAATACATAAATTATCAATCATGCTTGGTGGCTTGAACTGAGATAGGACGTACAGACTGTTAGGATGGGAAAAGGGGTACATAGTCACTAAGTCTATTAAACTGAAGTCACTTGAATTTTATGTTTTAGTAAGGATGTATGGACAAGGAGGAATTCCTGATATTGTCACTCCTCAGCAACTGTTTGAGATGATACAACAACTGTTAGCATAACAAATTGAACAAGTCAAACTAATCCAAGAACAGTTTCAGGCTTGTGATGAGGCTGAAGCAAAACGTAAGGCTGATAAAAAGAATAAAAGAAAGGATAACCAAACCCATAATGATAAGTCTGTTTCTTATACTACAATGATAACGTCCAAACTGAACAACCAAAAGGCTGTAAATTCAAAGACTTTAAGTCTAGTGGTGCCTTGACATTTGAGGGTACTGTAGACCCTATCCAGGCATTGGACTGGATTTGTCACACGGAAGAGATTTTCAGTATCTTTAAGTGTTTAGATTCACCAAGTGTCAAGTACGCTACTGCCTTATTTGTCGGAGTTGCCTGCGCCTGGTGGAAGACACAGAAGAGTATCTACGGAGAGGATGTCATCCAAACACTTGAATGAGAGCAATTCCTCGACATGTTCAACGCTAAGTACTGTCCTGCGGATCAGCAAGATAGAATGGAAGTTCAATTGATGCAACTGACTCAAGCTGACAAGACGGTCGATGAATACGAGCATGAATTGTCGCGATTGTGTGGATATTCATCTTATCAAGTAGCCATAGAAGAAAGAAGAATGAATCGTTTTCGTAGAGGATAGAACCCAAAGTATCGTTAGCCGATGAGTGGTAACAAATACAAGACGTACTTGGAGATGTTGGAAGCAGCCAGACAAATTGAAAGCGAATACCTGGAGTATGGTGAACAATTATGCGTAACTCAGATCAATCCTACATGTCCTTCTCCACCAAAGAAGCAATGATTCAGTAGATTCTTCAAGACAGGAAAGACCCAGTCTCAACAGACAGATCAATATAGCTCTCCTTAGAAGGTCAAGTCTTACGCGATTCAATCAGAACAACAAGTGTGCAAAAGGTGTAGGAAATCACATACTGCGCTATGTAATCCAATAGATGTGATATGTTATGTTTGCAGCAAAATTGGTCATAGTAGCGAGGAAAGCCCGATGAAGGGTCTTGGTTGTTCCACGTGTGGTAAACCTGGACACTTTAATCATCAATGTCCCATGAGAAGCAACAGTCACTCCCAGTCATATGTCGGAGGTTCAATAATGAAGAGCACTGCTGCAACGCTGTCAGCTAGAGCCCATGCTTATCATATCACAGCCGAGGAAATAGAGGAAATGCTAGAAGCGGCCATGAGTACGTTTGCTAAATTTAAATACTCGTCGTGTATCATTTGATTCTACTACAAACTGTTCTTTTACCTCATTCCGATTCCATGAAAATAATTTAAAAATAGGATCGCTAAGGAGATCAGCAGAAAGATTTTCTATTCATGATTTAAATCAACTTATGATTTCAAAATAAGTCATGAGTTCGACTGTACAGCTTTGTCATCGATAAAGAATATGCGGATGACATATAAGTCGTATCAGTTGAAGCTATGGCTTAAATGTATCTTTCAAATAAATTTTTTTACCTATACGCAATATAGGTATTGGTGCCTGAATCATGTGTGATTCAAAAGCTTTAAGGAAACCTAAAAGTTGGATCCTAAATAAAAGCTTCTTCGTAACGCCTAGTAAACTGAATGATTACAGCATGAATCATAATGAGGCAGAAGTAGAAGGTGTTGATTTAGTGAAATTAAATGAGAAGATGGTCTTTGTACCAGATTGTCAAGCACCCAATGTCAAATTTATTGAGATCAAGAAGTCAGAGGCACAAAGCTAGAGTCAAACGAGAAATAAAGAGAAATTCTTATAAGAAAGCGATTGGTCTTGAATGACCAATGGAAGTCAGATAAAAGTCTATACGCATGTATATATGGAATTCATATTCCATTGTCTTGTCAATAAAAGTCTTGGCTGAAGCAAATAAAGTAACCCTGGAGTCGGGGATTACAAATGAAAAGTCATCTCAAGTATTGATATTAATTAGCGCAATCCAATAGTCTGCTAAGCGATTGATGATAAAAACGTCATCAATGAACGAAAATGTTCAATAGAACTGATGTGAAATACAAAAAGCCACAACTTGTTCAAGATAAAAATAAAAGAGATATAACTCGTCTTAATAACTAAATTGATATATGACTTAATTGAAAGTCATACTGAATCTCGAAGCATATGTCAACACAGTAAAAGTAAAAGTGATAGAAATCCTAAAATTCTTATAGCGATTTCATAAGTCAACAGTTGAACCGATAATATTGAGAAACCAGTAAATATACTGGTTATAAAAGCCAAAGAAGTTAAAAGTTATGAAATACAGATGGAGCTCATTCCATAAACACCAAAATGTTTGTGTCAGGTTATGAGAATTCATAACTACTTTGTAATTCCTGAGTTACATTTATCTAAACATACACAACTTCGGGGACGAAGTTATGCGTGGTGGAGGCAATTCTGTAATAACCTGAACTTTAATTAACATCGATTAGCAACGATAAACACGATTAGCGTTAATTAACAAGTTTAGAGTTAATTAATATGTTAAATGTAATTTTTATCACATTCAATAGCTATGTATTTTCTTTATTTTAAGTAATAGAAGTTATAATTAAGTTAAAAGAGTCGTAATAAAGTAATGGTGTTAATTACGAAATTGTGACAAGTTAATAAGTTTAATTACACCATTAAACAAGTTTAACGTTAATTTAATACGTTAAATGAAATTAGTGCTATGTAATTAACAAATTAGTAATGTAATTTCATTATTAAGTCATTTTTATGTTAAGTTATAATTATATAGTTCGTAATATTAATATAAAAGAAATGAAAGATAAAAAACTTCAGGGCTAAATTGTGAATTATGAAAGTTGAACTAAATAAAAACCCAAATGTTCCATTCACCTGCTCATTTTCTCAAAAACAAAGAAATCACATTTCTTTCTATTTCTCGATAAACCACGGTTCCTTCATCCAAAGTTCATCACAAATCCATCTCCATATCATCTTCAAGTTGAAATTAATCAAAGATACAAGCTAGAAATCATCCATCAAACATCTAGCAAGCATCAAGAACAAGAGCTTACAAAGATTCAAGGTAATTCTAACATTAAAAATTTGTACTTTTGGGTGTTTTTATAACCCACGGTTTCTGGGAAAATATACATTCTAAATGTCTCTTAAATCTCTAGTTTTATCAACAAATATGTTTCAATCTTCAATATAAAGTTCTTGCATGTTTTCATTTGATAAAGAATTGATGGTTCCTGCACTTTTGGAAGCTTAAATTTAAAACAAAAAACAGAAAGAATAAGGGTGCAGTGTGTGTCTGTGTTTTTGCATGTGACTACCGAGAACCGTCCAAGAAAGGCCAGTATACTTTGGACATGATTTGTATGTTTTTATGTGTGATTGTCGATCAATTAGATGCATAAAAATCACCCTAAAACCTTAACTAATTGCTGCTAAATATGAAAAGAACAGTGCAGGTGTGTGTAGTGTGTGTTTTGCATGCTTATCGAGACCAAAATGAAGAGCAACGAAACCATAAAGGTTTCGGTAATAGTATTACCGAATACAACAGACCAAAATCGAGACCCACATACATTACCGAAACCTATATGAAGCATCCTGAAACTACCGAATGGTACAGAGACAGCAACACTAATACCGAAACCTTGAAGGTTTCGGTAATTCCTATATACGAAACAAAGAAAGAAAATCCAGCAGCCTTTATTTTTAATGAATATGGTATATATTATGTGTGCGTCGCTGTGTAACAGAAACAGGAAAGCAAAAGCAGAATATGTACATATATATATACATACATATATATGTATGTACATACATATATATATATATATATATATATACACACACACACATACATATATATACAGAAACAGGTTAGCAAAAGCAGAATATGTAGATGTATATATATATATATATACATATATATATATATATATATATATATATATATGTATGTACACATATATATTCGTACATACATATATATGTATGTATAATATTGTACATACATATATATATATATATATATATATATATATATATATATATATATATATATATATGTATATATATCGCTGCTTTTGCTTTCCTGTTTCTGTTACACAACGACACACACATAATATATACCATATTCATGAAAAATAAAGGCTGCTGGATTATATATATATATATATATATATATATATATATATATATATATATATATATATATATATATATATATATATATATATATATATATATATATATATATATGCAGAAACAGGATAGTGTATGTGAGCAGAGAAAGTAAAATAGTCCAGCAGCTCTCTTTACTTTCTTTCATAGATATAGTATGCGTGTAAGTGTGTGCAGTGTGTGTAAGCTGGACAGAAGCAAGCAAACAACACTCACCATAATTATACACATACATATATGTTGGGAAATATTCTAAGTAGTTCAAACTGTTAGTTAGATTTCTCAGACTGTTAGTAGATTTTTTGTGTAAGTACAAAGTTCATGTTGTTAGTTGAAGAAGTTCGAGCTGCTAGTATAAAAGTTCAAGCTACCAGAGTAAATTCACTCAAGCTGCTCTGTTCAAGCTGCTCAACAACTTCATAAACAGAAAGTGCTGATATTCAGGAAAAGATATTTACACGAAGATTCCAGCATATCTACTATCCAGAGAAGTCAGAGTCCTTCAAGGAAACGAATCAGAAAGCATCATAAATACATAGAATAGGTTTTTCTATCGTATCAAGTTCCGGCAAGTTCAAGTTTGTATTTTTGCTTTTTGTTTAAGTTTTCATAAGCCTCTAAGGTTGTAAAACCCTAAGAACAATTTGTGTTCTTCGTCTAATCAAACAGATTAGAGGTGGTTGTAATCATTAAGTTCAGCAATACAAGCAATTTTGTTTATTCATTTATATTTATCTGTTATGGATTCTGAAAGCTTTTATTAAAATAATTAAGTGTTATTCTGCAAACTTCTTAATTAGACTTTGATTCAATACAAGATTATTGATTTATACTCTGATCAATTCAAATCAGTTAATCTTAGGTAATTACATTTAGATCCTGACAATATATATATATATATATATATATATATATATATATATATATATATATATATATATATATATATATATATATATATATATATATATATATATATATATATATATATATATATATATATAGACACACACACATACAATCACAGCAACCATTTTTTGTGTGTTTGGTGTAGGGGCTGTGAAATTACAAACAGAAACAATAGATATAAGTATATATAATTACTCTAATTGTGCATAGATGGGTGAAATGTGTGTCAAACATATATATATAATCCATGTGCGAATTATAGTATAAATGGAGTATTTTAATGTGTGATCGAGTAATGGAAATCAAAACACATAAAATCTATGTAATTGCATAGAATTGAAGTATATAAAACTAAGTGTGGGATTATGCATCAAAATATGTATGTAAACAATAAAAACTCTATTATAAGTCATCATATTGTAATTGGATGTGTTTTATAAGTTAAAACCAAAAAGTGAGCAACAAGTAAAATGCGCGATGTGCAAGTGCCATGATCATATATAAGTGAAATTATATAAACATTCAATTAGATACATATTGATAGAATAATGTTCATGAAAATAAGATATGCATTAATGCCATGAATATGAACAATCAGGTTTATGGGTTATGAAATAATGACACATATAAACATGTTATAAGTCATATAAATCACTTATGTAAAGTGATTAGTTGTTTAATTATGCATTAAAGGTCATGAACATAGATAAATTGACAATATGAATCATTCAAATGAATTTGTAACGTACATATATCACGTTTATGTATAATATGTCATGATATGCATTCATATAAGTCAAAATGCAAGTACAGTCAAAGAATGACTTAATAGATCACACATGTCTATGAAATGCATAAAAACTCACAAATTCAGTAAAATCATGTCAAATTATGTCATAAGCTTAATTATGATGCAACAGAGTCTGAGATGACACGAAAAAGTCAATAATGCAATAAATCTATACATAAGCTTCAGAAAGTCCAAGCGTGGAACATAAATACACAATTGTGTTGTAAAATGTCAATAAGCTTATGTAAATTGATTGCCAATAGGTTCAGCTAAATCTAAACTATGTTATAAAGTCAATGTCTGTAAAGCCAAGCCAGAAAAGATAAATTGACAATATGAATCATTCAAATGAATTTGTAACGTACATATATCACGTTTATGTATAATATGTCATGATATGCATTCATATAAGTCAAAATGCAAGTAAAGTCAAAGAATGACTTAATAGATCACACATGTCTATGAAATGCATAAAAACTCACAAATTCAGTAAAATCAGAAGCTTTCTTTTACAAAATTTTAAATTTTCTTTTCAAAGTCAGAAGCTTTCTTTTACAAAATTTTAAATTTTCTGCAATTGAATTTGATAATAGCAGTAGTGGATCTGGGCAAGGACTCAAAGTGCCTATGCTCAAGCCCACTGAGTTTGAGATGTGGAAACTCAGGATTCAACAGCATATTCAGTTCATTGATTATGCCATATGGGAAGCTGTTGAATTTCCTCCTGCAGTTGATCCTGAACTTGATGCTGAGGGAAAACCCATCAAAACTCCTCCAAAAACTGAACTTGAAAGAAAGGCTAGAATGAATGAAGTGAAAGCTCTTACACTTCTACAAATAGCCATTCCTAATCCTTATCAACATCAGTTTAAAAAGTTTTATACTGCTCATTCTCTTTGGATTGCTTTAGAGAAAAGATTTGCTGGGAATGCCAGTACCAAGAGAAATCAAAAGGATCTTTTGAAACAGCAGTATGAGAACTTTTCTGGTGGCAAGAATGAAAACCTTACTCAAATCTCAAGCACAAGCACTTGTCTCTCAATAAGACAATGTGTTTGACTGGAGTGATCAGACAGAGGAAGAGTTTCAAAATCAAGCTCTAATGGCAGAAACATCAAATGTCTCATCCACTGAACTACCATCTGAGGTAAATTCTAAACTTTGCTCTCAAACATGCAAAAATATGGTTAAAAAGTACAGAGATCATAATGAGAGCATGTGTAAAACTGTAGCTAAGATGGAAGAAAGGAGATATGAATACATGCAGGCCATAGAAGATCTTGAAAAACAGATCAATGACTATAAGGATAATGAGATTCAAATGGGACATGATAGAACATATCATGAGTGGGAGAAAAAGGAGCTGAATAAGAAAATAGAATCCCTAAATAAAAAATAAGAGGAGACTGAACAAAAGTTGTTAGAGGCTAATAAGAAACTAGAATCTGTGAATATAGATCTAGGTAACTTCAAATTGGCAAATCAAAAGCTGGAACACCTAATGGAAGTCCAATTTAAAGATAGGGTAAAATCTCAGCTCAATCCCAAAGAAGGTATAGGCTACAGAGCTACTCCACCTCCTTACAACAACAAATACATTCATCCAATGAGTGACGTTGCTGATAGGCTTGTTCATGAACCATTAGATGAGTGTATGACCACCGTAGATCCTATCCTTGATAACATTCCTGAATCTAAAGAAGATCAGATTCAAAATAGAGACTGTGAGTGTACAACAGTTGAGAAAGACCACAACACATTGAGTGCACCTATAGAAATCCAAATCCCCAATAAGAAAGGAAAAGAGAAGATGAGTATATGCAATGCTGCTCCACAGGTTTCTGTACCTTCTAACTGTAACACTGCATCTTCTTCAAAGAATAATAAAAATGGTAAAAGTGTTCCAGTCCGCACATGCCAAAAAAATGGTGTCCAAAAGTTTCCCAAACAACAGCAGGTAAGGGGAAATCAAAGAAACAAGAACCAGATATTGTCCAATAAAACTGGTTCTCCAATTCAAACAGTCAAAAAATGCTTCCATTATGGCAGGACTAATCACTTGACCAGGGATTGCTTTTATAAACCATCTGTTGCAAAATAGAATGTGATTCATAAAAAGACAAATTCTCAAAATTCAAAAACTTCAAAGGCCAAACTTCCTACTGCATCAGTTCCAAAGAAAACAGTTGATCACAGGTTCTCAAAAGTAAATAAGAAACAGTCCACACACCCAAAACAGGTTTTAGCTAAAACAAAATTAAACTTTAAACAAATATGGTGTGTTGAAGGTAGAAACTCAGGTGAACCTGTTGATACAAATGTTGAAACTGACAAGTCTAAAGTTGAGACTGCTAGTGCTAATTCTCAAGCTGTTAGCACTACATACTCAGTTCAGACTGTTAGGCTCAAAACTGGGACTGGTAATGGATCATCTGAGACTGTTATTAAAAATAATGGACAAAATACCTTGATACCTCATGTGATAACTAAGTACTCTCCACAAAATCCATCAGTGGATCTCACTAAGTATAAGAAATCAAAGACAGTGTTTAGGTATGTAAATGCACAAGGACAACCCAAAACCAACTTGGTTTGGGTTTACTACACTACTAACTAAGCTTTTATTTGTGCAGAGCAACCACAGGTCACCACATAAAACAAGATGGCATTTGGACAGTGGATGCTCTAGGCACATGACAGGCAATTCTGAGTGCTTGTCAAATCTCAAAGGCTTTGAAGGAGGCTTTGTTGCATTTGGAGGAAACTCCAAAGGAGGTAAGGTTACAGGTAAAGGTACTGTTAATGCAGGCAACATGATTTTCAATGATGTTTTGTATGTTGAACAACTTAAGTATAACTTATTAAGTGTGTCTCAAATCTGTGACAAACAAAACATTGTTTTGTTTACAGATTCTGAGTGCATTGTCCTTTCAAAATATTTTACAATTCCTGAAAATCTTGTTTTACTAAGAACACCAAGAAAGGACAATGTATGTTGTTTGGACACAGAACTTTTATCCAAATCAAGTACTTTAAGCTGTTTGATATCCAAAGCATCATCCAATGAGTCTGCTCTTTGGCACAGAAGGATGTGTCATATGAACTTCAAATCCATGAATGTTTTAGTCAAAAAGAACTTGGTAAGAGGATTACCACAAAAGGAGTTCATATGTGATGATCATTGTGTAGCATGTCTTAAAGGCAAGCAACACAAAACTTCTCATAAGGCCAAAGAAGTAAATTCAATCTCATCTGCTCTTCATCTGATTCATATGGATCTATTTGGTCCAACATCTGTTTTGAGTTTGAATAAAATGGCTTACTGTTTAGTCATTATTGATGATTTCACCAGATTTACTTGGGTTTACTTTCTTAGGTCTAAAGATGAAACTGCTAAGCTAGTTAAGTCATTTATTCTTAAGATAGAAAACCAATCCAACTCAAAAGTCAAAGTGATAAGATCAGACAATGGAACTGAGTTTAAAAACCATATTCATAACAGTTTTTGTGAGTCCAAAGGTATTGCTAGGCAATATAGTGCACCAAGAACACCACAGCAAAATGGTGTAGCTGAAAGAAGGAACAGAACATTAATTGAGGCTGCTAGAACCATGCTAGCTGATTCAAAACTGCCAATGACCTTTTGGGCAGAAGCAGTTAATACAGCCTGTTATGTTCTAAATAGGGTTCAGGTTGTTCAATCACAAGGGAAAACTCCTTATGAGTTATTCCCTAATAGACTACCCTTAATAGCCTTTTTCAAGTCTTTTGGCTGTCCATGTACCATTCTTCACACTAAGACTCACTTAGGTAAGTTTGAAAGTAAGGCTGAAGAAGGTTTCTTTGTAGGATACTCAAATCAAAGCAAAGCCTATAGAGTATATAACAGTGTGTCTAAATCCATTGAAGAAAGTGCCAATGTTAAATTTAATGAAAATACTGCAAATGTCAAAGGCACTGGTCCTGATTGGTTGTTTGATTTAGATTCACTAACAAATTCTCTGAGCTTTGTTGAGTATACTGCAGAATCTGATGAACACAGGATTGAAGCTGTCAATGCAAATTCTCATGCTGGTAGCACAAATGATCAAGCTGTTGGCACAAAGTTTCAAACTGCTGCAGATTCAAATAAATGGGATGAGTATACCGTTCTACCACTTCTGTCTTGTGACCCTCCAGGGGTTCTAAATGATCCACTTGATTCAAATCCAGACAATGAAGTGCAACTCCCAAGTCCTGAGAGAACAGTTCCAACACAAAGGGAAACAGTCCCAGATTCAAGTCAAGCTGTTCCAGAAGCTGAACCATCAACGGGTACTGATGGAGATGATACAAATCTTGGATCCTCTTTTCAAACAGATAGAGAGCCTACAATCAGGGTTCACAAGTATCATCCTCTCAATCAAATAATGGGTGATCCACGTACAGCTGTGCAAACAAGGAAAATGGTTCACAAGGAGACTGCTGCTGTTGAACCAGCAGTTCCTGAATTTAGTCTAGCTGCATTTGAACATGCCTGTTTCATGTCTCAGCTAGAACCTAAAAAGGCATCAGAAGCTTTGAAAGATTCATCCTGGATTGAGGCAATGCAGGTAGAGCTACTACAATTCAAGATTCAGAATGTATGGACACTTGTTGATCTTCCTAAAGGAAAGAGAGCCATTGGTACAAGATGGGTGTTCAGAAACAAGAAGGATGAGAGAGGGATAGTCATCAAGAACAAAGCAAGACTAGTAGCACAAGGGTACACTCAAGAGGAAGGAATAGATTATGATGATGTCTTTGCTCCAGTGGCAAGAATTGAAGCCATCAGATTGTATTTAGCTTATGCCAGCTTCAAAGGGTTTAAAGTGTATCAAATGGATGTGAAGTCTGCTTTTCTGTATGGCACAATTGAAGAAGAGGTCTATGTGTGTCAGCCTCCTGGTTTTGAGGACTACAAGTATCCAGACCGAGTCTACAAGCTAGACAAGGCTCTCTATGGTCTGTACCAAGCTCCTAGAGCATGGTATGACACTTTGTCATCATACCTTCTCCAGAATGGGTTCAAGAGAGGTACTCTGGACAAAACACTATTCACAAAGTCCATCAAATCTGAGATTCTGCTTGTACAAATATATGTTGATGATATCATCTTTGGGTCAACCAATGACAGTCTGTGCAAAGAGTTTGAGGCTTTAATGCATAAAAAGTTTCAAATGAGTTCAATGGGAGAACTCACCTTCTTTCTAGGATTGTAGGTCAAGCAGAAGCCCTCAGGTCTCTTTATTAGTCAATCAAAGTATGTTCAAGACATACTGGAAAAGTTTGGGTACAAAGATACCAAAGTTGCAACTACTCCTATGGATCCTCACAAACAGCTTCATACAGACAAAGATGGAATAGATGTGGACATTCATCTATACAGATCTCTTATAGGATCTCTTATGTATCTAACATCTTCTAGACCTGATATTATGTTTGCTGTTTGTGTGTGTGCTAGGTTTCAATGTTCTCCAAAGGACTCCCATTTGGTTGCTGTTAAGAGAATCTTTAGATATCTCAAAGGCCAACCACATTTAGGCCTCTGGTATCCTAAAGACTCTCCTCTTGAATTAACAGCCTATTCTGAGAGTGATTATGGAGGATGCAACATTGACAGAAAATCCACAACTGGTGGATGTCAATATTTGGGAACAAGATTAGTCTCTTGGCAGTGCAAAAAGCAAACAACTGTCTCCACTTCATCTACTGAAGCAGAATATGTAGCAGCTGCAAGTTGTTGCTCCCAAGTGATGTGGATTCAGAATCAACTAAGAGACTATGGTATGAATTTCCTATCCACTCCCATTTATATTGATAACTCAAGTGCAATTAGCATTGTACAAAATCCAGTGAAGTTTCCCTAAACCAAGCATATAGACATTAGATTTCACTTTATAAGGGACTGTAATGAGAAGAAATTAATCCAAGTTACCAAAATTCATACTGATGATCAGTTAGCTGATCTATTTACAAAACCATTTGATGTAGGAAGATTCACCTTCCTAGTATCAAACATTGGCATGATTAATATGGATTAATTTGTTTTTCTTTATTCTCTCTTATTCCATGAAAATGCTTGATTAAGGGGGAGCCACTGTTTTATTAGTAGTTACTTAATTTTCAACTAACAGCTTGAGTCTTTTCTCAAGCTGCTAGTTCATGCCCTCGGACTGTTAGTTGTTTCACTTGATCTGTCAAAGTGTGCAGGGTAATCTGGTAATTTCCATAAGTGTGTGCGCGGGTTTAGATATTTTCAAAACCTTTAAAGGTTCCAGTTTCGTTCAATTGTAACTACCAGTTGCAAAATATCTTCCACAACCCTTTTCTGATTCTCTGAGCAATTCCCACGCACATCACTGAAACCCTAAATTCTTTGTTCATCAATGGAGTTCGTCAAAGAACACAACTGTTTACCCTACTCTCTAAAACACGCTGATCTTGTCCCATTCCACGACATGATGGACTTCCTTCGAAGTTCCCATAACCATCATGCCCTTACTATCAATCCCACTATCTACATATCTCATATTGAACAGTTCTGGAAATATGCCTCAGTCAAAACCGTTAATGGAGTCACATCTCTGATATCCAAAATTGATGGCAACACTGTTTCTATCACTGAGGAGATCATACGCCAACACCTGCATCTTCAAGATGCCTCAGGTATTTCTGACTTATCTCTTACTGCTCTACATAACGGTCTTCATGCTATTGGATATAGGGGCCATGCTGAATCTTTTACTTTCTTTAAAACAAATTTTGCCCCTAAGTGGAAGTACCTTGTACATATTATTCAGCAATGCATAAGCCCAAAAAGAACTGGTTGGTCAGAATTTTCATCATATATAGCCACTGCCTTAGTGTGTCTATCAACCGGCCAACAGTTCAATTTTTCTAATATGATTTTTCAGGGTATGCTAAGGCATCATGCCCTCAAACATGGAAAATTTTTGATGTATCCTAGATTTTTGGCTGAAATCATTGCAAGAACTTGCAGTAATTTCAATATACATAAAAGGATTCATGTTTCCCATAGGCACTCTTTACCTTCAATAAAAGACTTCTAAAACCAAGTGCCAATGTTTTGACTGTTGATGTCCCATTTCCTTCTGCAATGATGGGCATCATTCCAAGAAACAGAGGAGAGGGTCCTGAGCAGGCTCAGCCTAACATTACTGCTTCACCCCCAGGACCCGAACCCACTCCTCATGATACTCAAATGTCTTCAGTTCCTATTGATAATCCCACATCCCCACTCAAATTATACAAAAGGAAAAGAGGACCAGGAGCTCCTTCCTCCTCAGCCCTCTTACAAGAGCCAAATAATCCTGTGCAGGAGGACACTTCTGCACAGAATACCCAAAGGGCACCCATTGAGGACACTCCCAACCTCAATCAGGAGGTGGACATCTCAACAGAGATTGTCCATATGGGTTCTGTGGCTGACACTACTGTTGCTTCTGCACAAGAGGCACATGATAGTGCCAACATCAATAAGACCACTCCCATGGCAACAGAAGGTGTGCAAGCACCATCTGGAAGTCCCCAGTACCAAGAACAGAGGGGCCCAGAGGTTTCTACTTCTGGTATTCATGTCAGTGACAGATCACAAGCACCACATTCGTTTGCTTATCTTGAGGCTAGTCTGCAACTTATGCTTTTGATGGATCCTAAGCTGCAACCTGTTGTAGCAATGTTGGAATACCATCAGTCCATCATTGCTGCACAGGGAGCACAAATTATTGCTCTCAGACAGACAGAAGCTGCTCAAAACCAAAGAATGGATTATCTCCATAAAGGGTTCACCCTCTGTGGAAATAAGCTCATTAAATTAGAGCAAATGATTCGAACCCAATTGGCAAAGGTTGTAGGTCCTCCTGACAAAACCAATGCTTCCAAAAAGGGGGAGAATCAGGAGATCCCTCAATCAGTCCAAGCAGCTCCAACAGTCCAAGATTCTAGGCTAGCAGTCCCAACAGCTTCTCAAGCTGTTAGCCTAGAAACTCAAGCTGCTTCTACAAGAGCAACTGGAGTTGTTATCAGAGAAGGAATTCAGGCTCCCATCAGTTCAGTCTAAGCTACATCGTCTGCAATCAAAGATAAAGGCAAGGGTATTCTCATTGAGTTTTCAAAGCACAAATTTTCTTCTAGAGAAGTCCAGATTGCCTATGATGCTGAAATTGCCAGAAAAATAGCAGAAGAACAAGATCAGGCTCTAGACCAACAAACCCAGGCCCCAATGCAAGATGACGAAACCTTAGGTGCTTACCTAAGAGGGTCTGTGGTCAAGAAAAGTGAAAGGAAGAGGAAAATGCCAACAGGGCATTCAAAGGCTGAGCATAGAAGATTCTTGATTAATTTTGCCTTTTCAGCTTGCATTCCAAAGAAGATGGCTCAGTCCATGAGCACAGAGAGGATACAAGACATCCATGATAAAGAGATGAATAAACGAAAGGTAGCCAGAGTCTCCCAAGAAGTTCGAAGTCAACAAGAACCAGTGAAAGCTAATATAATCAAGGATCAAGCTGGTGAAAGTGATACTGCTCCTTCTGGTCAAGCTGCTGCTTCTATTCCCCAATCAGATACAATTTCACAGGCAAAGCTTGATCAGGTTAAAAGGGTGCTGTTTGTGCATCAGCTGCAGAAAGTAATGGAGATTAAAAATTCCCTCGACCAGCATGATTTCTCAAAACCTCTTATTACTTACTGGTATGCTAAGCCAATGGATAACATTGACTTAAGATATGATTTTGTAGTAAGAAGAGAAACTGGTCCTGAGGAAGAATATAAAAGTATGATGCATATAGTCCAAGGGATGACCAGAGATGAGCTCACAAGAATGCATAACGTTGGGTCTGTGACCCAAGTCAGATCCTCTCTTCCACAGGTCAAGCAGGCTATCAAAGACCTAAAAAGCATTTTTGATCTTGAGTCTATAAGGAAAGATATAGAAGATGCCAAGGAGATGAAGATTGCACAAGTTGATCTGTTTGTCAAATCAAAGACTTACAGAATCAGATTTGCAAATGGATCCGGTATGTTGTTCAATTTTGAATTTTATGATCTTCCAAAGGCTTTGTTACTTCAGATGAGATCAGTAAGAATATATTGTGATAGAGAAGATCTGAAGAAAGAATTTTTGAAGGCAGTCAATCAGAAACTTGCACAGTTGTAAGTTTTTGAAAGCCTTGGTTTGTAAATAACAGTTTACTTGGTTTTATTTCCTTATTTGTATAGAACATTAAGTCTTATGTAAAGAATTTAAGTTAGGTGGAGATTGTTGGGAAATATTCTAAGTAGTTCAAACTGTTAGTTAGATTTCTCAGACTGTTAATAGATTTTCTAGGTAAGTACAAAGTTCATGCTGTTAGTTGAATAAGTTCGAGCAGCTAGTATAAAAGTTCAAGCTGCCAGAGTAAATTCACTCAAGCTACTCTGTTCAAGCTGCTAAGTGATTCAAGCTGCTCAACAGCTTCATAAACAGAAAGTGCTGATATTCAGGAAAAGATATTTACACGAAGATTCCAGCATATCTACTATCAAGAGAAGTCAGAGTCCTTCAAGGAAACAAATCAGAAAGCATTATACATACATAGAATAGGTTTTTTTATTGTATCAAGTTCCTGCAAGTTCAAGTTTGTATTTTTGCTTTTTGTTTAAGTTTTCATAAGCCTCTAAGGTTGTAAAACCCTAAGAACAATTTGTGTTCTTCGTCTAATCAAACAGATTAGAGGTGATTGTAATCATTAAGTTCAGCAATACAAGCAATTTTGTTTATTCATTTATATTTATACTAGTTATGGATTCTGAAAGCTTTTATTAAAATAATTAAGTGTTATTCCGCAAACTTCTTAATTAGACTTTGATTCAATACAAGATTATTGATTTGTACTCTAATCAATTCAAATCAGTTAATCTTAGGTAATTACATTTAGATCCTTACAATATATATATATATATATATATATATATATATATATATATATATATATATATATATATAGACACACACACATACAATCACAGCAACCATTTTTTTGTGTGTTTGGTGTAGGGGCTGTGAAATTACAAACAGAAACAATAGATATAAGTATATATAATTACTCTAATTGTGCACAGATGTGTGAAATGTGTGTCAAACTTATATATATAATCCATGTGCGAATTGTAGTATAAACGGAGTATTTTAATGTGTGATCGAGTAATGGAAATCAAAACTCATAAAATCTATGTAATTGCATAAAATTGAAGTATATAAAACTAAGTGTGGGATTATGCATCAAAATATGTATGTAAACAATAAATACTCTATTTTAAGTCATCATATTGTAAGAGGATGTGTTTTATAAGTTAAAACCAAAAAGTGAGCAACAAGTAAAATGCACGATGTGCAAGTGCCATGATCATATATAAGTGAAATTAAATAAACATTCAGTTAGATACATATTGATAGAATAACGTTCATGAAAATAAGATATGCATTAATGCCATGAATATGAACAATCAGGTGTATGGGTTATGATATAATGACACATATAAACATGTTATAAGTCATATAAATCACTTATGTAAAGTGATTAGTTGTTTAATTATGCATTAAAGGTCATGAACATAGATAAATTGACAATATGAATCATTCAAATGAATTTGTAACGTACATATATCACGTTTATGTATAATATGTCATGATATGCATTCATATAAGTCAAAATGCAAGTAAAGTCAAAGACTGACTTAATAGATCACACATGTCTATGAAATGCATAAAAACTCACAAATTCAGTAAAATCATGTCAAATTATGTCATAAGCTTAATTATGATGCTACAGAGTCTGAGATGACACGAAAAAGTCAATAATGCAATAAATCTATACATAAGCTTCAGAAAGTCCAAGCGTGGAACATAAATACACAATTGTGTTGTAAAATGTCAATAAGCTTATGTAAATTGATTGCCAACAGGTTCAGCTAAATCTAAACTGTGTTATAAAGTCAAAGTCTGTAAAGCCAAGCCAGGAAAGTCAAGTTCAAGCAATTAAAATCAAGCCCAGTCGATAAAGGAAAGTCAAAGTCAGAGAAGCTAGTTAGAGATAAAGTCAGTAAAGTCAAATCCTGAGATAACTCAGGTGGTGGATTTAATCCGCATGCGAAAGTCAAAGTCAACAGCCATGCCTTAAACAATAACAATGAGTTATATATATAACTGTACACATGCTTGTCTTCCTGTGAGACATATTGTTGTTTTAGCTTTATTTGAAAGTCTAATATGCTCAGCTAGAATGTGACATGTGCACACCTTGGTACGGTGATGCGCTGTGAATCATGATAGCTTTTCATATATCATCCTGCACGCATGTCTTTACTGTCTGATTTAGTCTTGGATATATATTGTTGTTCCTATCTTGGTTCATTACATGAATGTTTTCAGTCACTTGCCTTGTTATCAATGCTTTCATATGCTTCCGCACAATTCAAGTGCGAGTAAGTCTATGCCAGTCTATGATTAAGTCTACTCTGATGTCCGCCCACGTCGTCTTACTGGTAGCTAGCCTAGTATGTGGCTAATCCCCACAGTTAAAAGTGTGTGCGTCGGATTAGACATCATCCGATCTTAAGTCCTATGTCTCACAACGTCCGGCTGATAGCGGCAGCCTTTCTAAAATCTCGCTTAAAGTTAAAGTCAGAGCTTAAAGTCAAAAGTCAAAAGTCAAGTCTCCGCTTAAAATTGTCATTGCATGTTAACTGTTAAATCTATAATCTCACTAAGCCAACCGCTTACAGTTGTTGTTGAATCTTTTTATAGGTTTAATCAAAGGAAAATGTCCGGCTGTGTTAGTGCATCCTGTGTGATGATAGCAGTCTAGGTATAGGTGATATTTTGTAATAGTCAAATTGTTCGTAATTGCATCTTAATACATGTTTGATATATGTTTGTAATATGTTTGATATATGTTTGATATTGATATTGATTGTATATATGTTTGAACTAGGTTGTAATTGATGTCTTACAACAAGTTCAAACATAAGTTCTAGAACAAGTTCAAAGACAAGTTCTAGATTAAGTTCAAAGGCCTAGATTCGAACTTATGGTGGACAAGTTCGTGGGCTTGGTCCTTCTCGAACTTGTCCAGAGCAAGTTCGAATCCGAGGCCTATAATTAAGAGTTAATCAGTTTTGATTAACAGTCTTTGCAGAAATTAACGTCCGGGCGATTACGAACTTGCAGAGAGATTTCGGTGTGTTCTTGGAGACAATCACGTCTCGGGACGTTCGGGTTTACGTCTATCATCGTGTGAGTCTCCATGTTTCGCGTGTGTGATCGGTCCGTCAAACCGCTAACGAGTATTCCACACTCGTTGGACGGTGTCGCGTCAAGATTGGATCCGTAGGTAGGTGACCTTACAAGTCGTATCAAAGCCAGGTTCGAACATATGGATATTTCAACAAGTTTGTACTTTCTGACAAGTTCGAACCTGAAGAACATGTTCGAAGTCGGTCACTTTGAAATTAAAAACCAAGATTTTAACCCCATTTGACTTAATCAACAGTACAATCTAGTCCTATTGGGTTCTAATCAAAGTTATTTATCATTTATTTGAACTTTTATCCGTCAAAACTCATGATTTCAAACCACGTAGTTTCAACTCTTTATAAACATCAAATAAACTCGATTTTTGTCACAATAATGTCCTAAACTCACATACTTTGTATAATGATGAGTATTATACCTATGTATACGTGTACGTTCGAGAAATAAAGTGAAATCTTCGAGGAATTAAAGGAAATTCAAAAAACGGCAAGTTCGAGGATAAGTTCGAAATCGCCGGAGGATAAGTTCGAGAAAAGAAATTAGAGGGTAGGTGCCTTAAATGAAGTACTGTTGACCTATTTATATCAACCACCTTCGAACATAGCATAAGTTCGAACTTCCTGACAAATTCGAAGTTAAGTTCGAATTTGTCTGAATTTCGAACTTAAGTGAAAATTTTGAAAATACTTGAATAAAATTCAACTTTTTCGTGTAACGGAATTTTACAAACCTTGCAAAATCATTCACACTAAGCAACAGATTTTCACACAATATTTGTTTATTCAACCCAAAATACATCCTAGTAACTTTGACCTTTTTCCTACTTAGAATAAAATAAAATAAAATAAAATAAAATAAGAATTAAAATTATATTACTCAAAAGTACTTTAGAAAATTTACATCCTATACTAACAGAATATTTTTGCGAGAAAGTCAAAGAAGGTTCAATCAGAGAGCGTTGTCAAACGCACTTTCAGTATTACACTTTCACACTTCGGAATTTTTGATTCCTTTGATTGTTTGTCGTGATATACATTCCAAGTCGATTGTCAATATGATTTTCTCTTTAAACATTTAACACTTTGGAATTTCCCTTGGGCTTATTTTATCAAGAAACTACCTTACGTGTCCCACACATAGATATACTTCTATGATCAAGGAAGACACACAATGATAATAACTTTTCGGTATTGCAAATTTTCTTTAAAAGGAAAACGTCGGACACAGTTCTGTATTTACATACAACAGAGTGTCTTAGTTTGTCTTAGAGTTTATTTAAAGTTAGCAAGACAGCGGTGACAGGTCTGTACTTACGTACAACAAAGCGAGTTATTTTGCTAACTTGAGTCAAAACAGAGGTGACAGGTCTGTACTTACGTACAACAAAGCTACTTGTTTTGACTCCCTCTTTTTTTATCAAAAATTTTTCTTTTCTTTTCTTTTAAGATGGATTTTTATGGTGCTATACATGCCCCAGAAAATTTGCATACCTCATTTAGAATCATTGTCTGTGTGTCTCTAACATAGAAATTAAGACCACTTGGTCATACATCTAGGTTAGTTACACATATGATTTTTTCTTGAATATTTTATTAGCTTTTGAGATTTCCTTTTTGTATTCTGCCTAACAACACATCAACCAGGAAAGTGTATATCACTTAGAATTTAAGTGCATTATGTGTGAAAGCTTAACACTTAGAGATTGTTTCGACTGTGCTAATTTTCGTCACTTTGAACCTATGCCTCTAAGACTTAGCCCATTTTTCAATATTCTCTTTTCTTTTTAAATTTTTATGGTTTTCTCTCTTTTTTCTTTTGTTTTTCATTTTTAAGATAAGCAAATAAACTAACCTAATAATGTACTATAAAAGGAAATAAATTCTACTTAACCACTAACTTACTATAGAAAAAAAGAAAGCAGACTAAGGTCAAGTTACTCTAGATTACGCATACCATTTAGTTGAACCAACAGTTCAAAGCGTGACTTATCAAAAGCTTTAGTGAATAAATCAGCATTATTATATTTCGTTGCCACTTTTACCAGCTTTATTAAATTCTTTTCCGCACAATCACGTATGAAATGTTGTCTTATGTCTATGTGCTTTGTTTACTGTGTTTAACCGGATTATTAGTTATAGCAATTGTAGACTGATTATCTATCCTAATGGGAGTATGAGTGTAAGTCAAACCGTAATCCTGCAATTGTTGTTGTATCCACAAAACCTGTGAACAGCAACTACCAGCAGCTACATATTTGGCCTCACATGTAGACACGGCTACCGAAGTCTGTTTCTTGCATTGCCAGGATACGAGCCTCCCTCCAAGGAACTGACAACCTCCAGTTATTGATTTCCAGTTTAAGCTGCAACCTCCATAATCTGAATCCGTGTATGCTTCCAACTCTAGATCACCGTCAGCATGATACCAAAGTCCCAGCTTCGGTTTTGACTTGAGGTATCTCAGAATCTGCTTCACGGCTTTCATATGCATTTCTTTCAGATTAGCTTGAAACCTAGCACAAATACACACAACAAACATAATGTCAGGTCTAGAAGCAGTTAGATACATGAGTGACCCGATCATGGCCCGATATAGAGTCGGATCCACATCAGTATCACTTTCTGTACCCGGTCCGAGATTGTGATTCACTTGAATCAGAGTACTAAAATGAGCAGTCAGCTTTGTTCATTCCATCCCGAAGCGTTACAGAATATCATAGACATACTTCGTCTGATGGATAAACATGCCCTCCATCCTCTGTTCAACTTGCAAACCCAGAAAGATGTTCAACTCTCCCATAGCACTCATCTCAAACTTTGACTTCATAACCTTCTCAAAGTCTTTGCACATCTGTTCGTTTGATGACTCGAAAATGATGTCATCAACGTACACTTATACCAAGATAAAGTCTTCTCCTTTTCTCTTCACGAATAATGTACTATCAATTCTCCCTCTTTCAAATCCGTTGTCTAAAAGATGAGTTGATAACGTCTCATACCATGCCCTTGGTGCCTGATGCAATCCATACAGAGCCTTATCGAGTCGATACACTCTGTCAGGATACTTTGGATCAGTAACCCAGGCGGTTGTTTAACATACACCAGTTCCTTCACCTTGCCCTACAGGAATGCTTTAACATCCGACACTCAGGTTAGCAACAATGACCTAATCTGTATTTAATAGCCAATTATAATCTAATCTCTGGTCATTAGAAATTAATCAAAGTGATTAACAATACTCATTAGAAAATTCAACTCAATTAGAATCAAATTTATCGGTGCGATGAATCGGGAAATCAATTAATCCGATCGATTTACGATATGAGGGATTAATTCAACTAAGTACATAATTAAATTATGATTAGTAACAATAATCAAACACTAATACAATTACTTAACATTAATTATGCAAGACTAAAACAATTCATTAAAACAATGCATCCATAAGTATTTATGAAATTACAAGAAAAGGGAAATACAAGAATACATTTCTAAATACTGTTATACAAAAAAAAAATGAAAATACATGTATAATACATGTAGGGCCAGCCATAGGCATGTGCCAATTAGGGATTGACTTCTATTTTTTTGATATTACTTTAAACACAATCATTTTGTTTAAAAAGGGCACACAACCTCCTACCTTCCATGCCTCTCATCATTTGAAAGACCAAACACTTTGCCTATAAATAAGACCTCATTTCTCACTTCTTTTCCACACTTCAAATATCAAAAATCTCTCCTTTTCTCCTCTAAAAACCGGATCTATACACACACACACACATCAAAAATCTTTTCATTCAAGTGTTCTTCAAGATATTCAAGAGTTTTTGGTGCAAGTCTTGCAAGGTTTTCAATTTCTACTCAAAATCATATTCTGAATACTTCAAAGTAAGTAAATACTAACTTATTTCATCTTATATTTATGTTTATATAAGTCTTGCATAATATATATAATCAACAACAACAACATGTTTCATAAAAACTCAAGTTTATAAGTGTCTAGTTTTTATTTTTAAGTTGTTTCTTTAAATGTGTTTATGAATATATGAACACATTATAAAAATGTTAATATTATGAAAACATGTGATATATATGTGTTATATAACTTTTATAACTTTTATACAAGTAGTATTTGAATAAACAACAAGAATCATAAGTTATTTCAAGTTTATAAACTGCGGATTTTCGGCAGAAAATTTATATCGACTTTGAAAAATTATAACTAATTCATAACTTAACGAAATGAGTTGATTCTTGTCTCAAAAGTTAGATCTATGTCTTAACTATAGATCTGGAAGTTTTCATAAATTATTTTGGAGTTTAAGACCTCCAGAAATTATTTGGGAAACCGAAAGTTTGACAGCTCAAAAATGGCCAACATAGGATTTTTAACGAGCTTTTTCACCAACCTAAACATCTCGAAAAATGGCCGTTCTTGATTCTAAAAATCCTTTGTATATATTAGTTTAATGTCTTAGAGAACCAAAGCCTAAAAAATTTTGGAGCTTGGTCAAAAACAGCCTCAAAGTAGGCCGAAAAATCTCCGAAAAAGCTGGAAAATTATATATATATATATATATATATATATATATATATATATATATATATATATATATATATATATATATATATATATATATATATATATATATATATATATATATATATAGGGTTAGGTTCTATGGGGCACCTGTGTGCATCGTGCAACTTAGGAACCCATATACACCGTTAGATCTAGAAAATGAATGGCTAAGATTACAATGACAAAGGGTAATAAAGATGAAATTTGTGAATGCATTATGATGCACGATTTACATATTAGATGTGCATAAGGGTATTTTCGGAAAAATAATATATCAAGTCAACTCAAAATTAAATTTATATTGATTGAATATTTAATTTAATAATCAAGTATTAAATGCTAATAAATTTATAAAATGCACTTCTAAAATTAAAAAATTCCAATTGAACAAAAATCCAACATGATGCATCATCATCTTCATCGACTGTGCATCTTCGTATTTATCTTTTCCGGGTTATGCATCATCGTGTTCATATGGAGCACCAGGTTATGCATCATCGTGTTCATACTGTGCATCTTCGTATTCGTCTTCTTCACATCGTATACGTTCATAGGTTCATGAGTTCAACGTGATGCATCATTTTCATCTTCATCTCATCATCGTCTTCTCAAACTCGTCGGTCGATTGTGTGTGTGTGTGAGAGAGAGAGAGAGAGAGAGAGAGAGAGAGAGAGAGAGAGAGGGAATAATATATGGAGAATGGTTAATGAGATTGATTTAGTTTCCTATTTTAATCTTAATCTATTAATTAAAAGAATAATTAATTTTTTCAAATAAAGTATTCCAATATTACCCTTATTGCATCATTTGTAAACAAGCAATGCATTTTTGGTTCCCATTTGGTTCCCGATGCATATGGTGCCCCATAGAACCTCAATCTATATATATATATATATATATATATATATATATATATATATATATATATATATATATATATATATATATATATATATATATATAAAATTCCCACAAACCTCAACCACCATTCTCTTCTCTCTCAAATATTCAAACCTTTCAAATATTCAAATGGCATCCGGTTCCGGTTCCGGTTCGACAAACAATCCGAACACACGAACCTCGACAAATCAAGGTTATCGTCCGATCCCGATGCAAATGGATCAACCAATATATTCTCCGACGGGTTTTATGAACTTTGTGGGTGTTCCGCAACACGTTTTCGGTCGACGGTATGGCATCACGACTACTCGACTAAATTTTATGCCTCCGGAATATTCACAGTTTACTCCGTTTACGGAGTACCAACCACTCTCTTCCCAACCTTATCCCCATTCGGCACCCATCCATCTCAACATATTACCCAACCCGAAGTCGTTCCGGAAACACAACCCGAAGTCGAAGTGGATCCCGAACCCGAGCCGACTACGAAAGATTAAAAAAAGAAATCAACAACGAGGGCTCCTACTCAACATTGGACCCCGCAAGAAGAGAAGACGTTGGCACAAGCTTGGCTCGATGTTTCTAAAGATCCTATTAATGGTACGACCAAAATAGGAAAGACTTTTGGAATCGAATTTGGTTTAGGTTCCACCATGAAATGGGGAAAAATGACTACCATTCGAAAGACCAACTATACACAAAATGGAGGAATGTCAACGTCGTCGTTAAACAATTTTTGGCAATATTTCATTCCATCCAATTGGAAAGTGGTCAAAACGACGCCAACATTCTAAAAAAAGCATTTGGAATGTTTAAAGACGCGAATGGGTATGCGTTTCGACATATCGAAGTTTGGTCGGTCGTAAAAGATTCTCCAACTTGGCAACGTGTTGTGACGGCCGACGATTTTATCGAACGTGGGTCTAAACGATTAAAAACAACGGACTCTAACGAGTTCACCATGCCATTGGATGCGCATATCGGAATCAACCTTAACGACGATGACGACTCGTTTGAGGTTCCCCCACCCACACAGCCGATTGGAAGGAACGCGGCAACAAGTTCCGGTACGACGGCAACATCGGGTTCACAAGATCTTGAAGCCATGACGGCAAATATAGCTGGGTTACAAGATCGTTTAGGCGAATATTTGGATTTAAAAACACAAGATCTTGTCGCGAGACAAAAACCTCGTGACTTGAGAGTTTATTTCAAAGACGTTAGTCATTTGACTGGAAGACAACTCGAAGTCGCGATGAAACAAAAGGAAGAAATAGAAAAAAAAATGGGGATTGTAGATTTTATATTTAAGTATGTTTTTTTAGAAAAAAAAAGTTAAGTTTTTAGTTTTAATGTCTTAATTATTAAGTTGAATGTTTTATGTTATGTTTAATTTTAATATTATTAATTAAATGTTATTTTTTATTTCAATATTTTTATTTTGAGTTTTAAATGCAAAAAAAAAAAAAAAATCGAATGGCAACCACACCCTCGGAATGACATCTAAATGGCAAAGAATGACAAAGCTGACGTGCCGACAGATTTGAGTGGCATCCATGACAACCACACTCCTTAGCCTTAGATAAAATAAGTTTAGTTTGCATCAATTAATAATTCGGTCCTCTGCTCAATGTAAAATTATTATTGGCTGCGCAAAAGTTTTTTTTGGTCTACACATCTAGAAAAGCACGAATTACATTGGATCAAACATGGTTGCGAAATCTGTTTGTTTGTTTTTTTTCTTTTTAAATCGCAGCAACATTATTAAAACCTATACAAAGGCTTCAAGCAACGCGTTAGAAGCAATGAAAATCTGTTTGATTATATACTGGTATATGATACGAAAGTTTGACTAGGAGTGTTGTTTATTAAAGGCTATTGGTTCATGTACCCAACTTTCAGATCCCATTATTTTTAAACATTCAGATAGTTTTTTTTGGACATTTGGATACAATGTTTTAAAAACTCCCGGATCCGATTTTTCAATTTATTTTCAACTCTCGGATCAAATATTTTAATTTTTAAACTTTTGGATCAAGTTTTTTTTTTTTTCAAACTCTTGATATTTTTTTCAACTTTTGGGTAAAATCGAATTTTGGTAATTAAAATCGAAGATTAATTCTAAACGGTTGGTTGTGAAAATTCGCTTGATACTATATTCCTTCGGGTGAATATCATTCTGTTTTTGCAACTAATTCGTAAAAGATTTAATCTAGTTTTTATACACTTTAAATTCAAAGTTTTTTTGAGTTTCAGATCCATTTTATAAGGTTATTCGTGGTTGATTGAATTTTAGTATTTAAGTTCAAAGATAAATTCTAACGGTTGATTGTGAAAATTCGCTTAATACTATATTCCTTTGGGTGAACGGCATCTGTTTTTACAATCAATTAGTTAAAATTTTATCTAGATTTTGTATTAAAAATTCAAATTTCGAATCCATTTTTTAAAAAGGAGAACTTATAAATTCAGAGTTTTTAGATCAAATTAATCTTTAATTATCAAAATTAAAGATCGGTTCCTAACGGTTGATTGTGAAAATTCGCTTGATACTATATTCCTTCGAGTGAAAATCATTCTATTTTCACAATCAATTCGTAAAAGATTTGATCTAAATTTTTGTGGAACCATTGTGATCAATTTTTTCTAACTTCAATTTTTGAATCATTTGGAATTAGAAAGTTGTAACTTTCTAAATCCTTTGTGACTCAAAAGTTAGACTTGAAATATTTGACTAAGTGCTTCTAATTCTTACACTCGAAAGTTAAAACTTTTGGATCCTTAGCATCCGAAAGTTATAATATTCGATTCATTCTTAGTCAGACTTTCGGTTCCAAAGTTTTTCAGACTTTAAAATTTTTGAGTTTTTTTCATTCCTTTCGAAAGTCATAACATACCTCTCGGATCATTTTGATTCGAAAGTTGCAACTTTCGGATCCTTCTTCAAGTTTTTTTCTAAGTGTTGAATAAGTTAAGTCAATCACCAGTCTGAAGATCCATTCAAGCAAGCATCTCATTATGTCTGGACCGAACGAGAAGATTTCAGACAAGGCACACTTCGCAACCGACTCTAAGATAAGTATTCTTCCTAAAGAAGTGCTAGCTGAACTAGATATGCTAAGAAAAGAAGCTAAGAAGTTAGATGCCCTTAAGACTGCTCTTCGGGATGTTCGAAATGAATCGGCTGATTTGCAAACAAATATTTTTGCTTTACAAGATCAAGTGTCTAAGACTAATTGTTAGGCACAAAAAGGCCTCAGTCAAACCTGTTCTACATCTGAGGGGGAGATTTATAATCAAACCTGTTGATGCATTTGAAGGTTGAATTTAAGGCCTGTTATATGCCTTATTGAAACCTGAAAATGATTTGCAATATCAGTCTAAAGCTGTTCTATATGTTGCATGTGTTGCAACTAAGACAGTTTGTCCAAGCTGCTCTGTCTGCTGAACAGGCTGGACATAAACTGTCTACGCTGCTCTACACTGTTGAGCAGCTTGGGCATTTTTAAAGTGTTCTGTTCTTTGTGAACAGAACCTGTTCTTTGTGAACAGGCTAAACACTTTATGGAATATGTTTCCAAGTCATCATGTATTGTTTTTGACTACAAGATCAGTTTACAAAGTCGAAGACAAAGTGGAAAACAGAACTGCTCAGCCTGCCCACGCTGTTCTGTAACATGAAGACAAAAGGTTATTTGAAAAAGGGTGACAGACCTTTTTCTTATATCAAAATAGGCCTTTACAAGGAAGAAAGACGCAAAGTTGACATTCCTAAATTAGTTAAAGGCAATGCAACAGTAGACAAAGTAAAAAGACAAAAGTTCTGCACATGTGAAGACAAGTCTGCTTTTCAGAAAAGTGCAGAAAAGGTTATGTTGTCTTTTCAACAAGACTTCTCCTTTTTCATTCCGTCCAATGAAGATGTTTCTCTTAGATCCTCTAAGTGAGTATAAAAGGAAGCTTCTAAGGTCAGAAAGAAGTGTGAAGAAAGCTAAGTGCTGAAACCCAAGAGTGAACGTGCAAGTGTGATTTTCATGCATGCAAACCTTCTGTGTAAACCAGCATCTGTGTGTATAAGCTGTTTTACATAAGCCGTTCCTTTAAGTCTTGTAAACACAGTGAGTGCTTCTTAGTGAGTGTATTCATTGTATACTAGTTTGAGTCTGTCTTAGACTAGTAAGCATACTGTTGTATCTGTCATCTCAGCTTGAACCATTCCGCATTCAAGCTTGTTTGTAATTAACAAATTGTTGATAATACATACAAACATTGAGAAAAGAGTGTCTAGTTTTTAAATTGCTGTATTCACCCCCCCTCTACAGCTTATAACTATATACTTTGGGAACCTCTCGGGACCTACAGTATCATAAGGGAGCAAATCATACGTGGGAAGTAAAGTCAGAAATGTTAAGAAAGTATCCGAAACTGTTTGAATCCGAGTAACTTCGAGGACGAAGTTGAGCGTGGTGGAGCCCATGCTGTAACATCCTCGGATTTATTTTAATGTATTTTGGTTAATTAAGTGGAAGATATATATTTAAGTTAAAATATGAGCAATTATTATGTATTTGGGTTATTTAGAAGTTTGTTGTTATTTTAAGAAAATTTGAACTTTGAATTATTATTATGGAGTATTAAGATCTTAAAAGTTATTTATGATAATTTTAAGATTTAAATCAGTATTTTATGGAACCGGCTAAGTAGAGGGAGAAATGTGCAAAAATGATAAAAGTGGAATAAAAAGGATAAGAGTCTTCATTTTTCACATGCACACTCTCTCTCTAGATTCTCTCTCTAGAAATTTTCTCTCTACATCTCTCTAAGTTATCTCACAAACCGGCCGTCAGATTTTCGAGAATTATACGTCAACGGAAAGGTATCGAGGTGTACAACAGCAATCTACCAACGGATTTCTGATTTCGTACGAATTGAGGTAAGAATCGACCCTTTTAAGTTTATAGTTTCGGTTTTGAAGTAAACTAGAATTCGAATCTGTCATTTTATGTAAATTGGAGCTTGTTTTGCTTGAAATATTGCAAGATTATGATAGTATATGCATAATAGAATCGAATATAGGTATCATACATGATATATCAGTGATTTTAGGCCTTAGAAATGATGGATTTAAGCTGAAATGATGAACAGACTCGAATATGCCAAGAACAGAGTCGAAATGTAAGAACAAACTCGAGTTTGGTGCTAGATTCGAGTGTGTACCATTAGATTCTAAGGGGGGGGTTCAAATCTATGCCTAGATTCGAAGTGAGGTTCGAATCTATGCCATAGGGTTCGAATCTATGCCATATGGTTCGAATCTAGTGATTAGATTCGAAGGTAAGCCCATTAAATTCGAGTTTAATGCCTAAAATTGAGAAATCTACTCTCTAAACTCAAGTATTATGAATGAAACTCATAAACAACACATAAAATGATATGAAATATGCAAAGGACAAGATGTAAACTTGAAATGGGTTCAAACTTAATTTGGTATGAATTTGGACATGTACCTGAAATGGGAAAAATATTGCAAAACTTACGAAACTTGGTTTTATGATTTAAACGGTTATTGATACGAAGTATTGTTGTAAATTAACATAACAGGTCCCTTGTGGTGTTGTTTAACCCACAGTGGGGTACTTGGCGGATCCGGTTGAAAGCCCGAAGAGAAATAAAAATTGGTTAAAGTTTAATTACGCACCCACTGTGAGTACATATGATTTCGCATGTTTATACCTGCTTTATGATTGCTTTTGCTTACTGAGACATGTTGCTTCATTATTCGTTTGGAATTCTACTAACTTGCGTAAATTTGGATGCACATTCTTATTTGATGCATGTCCGTTCGTTTGTTGTGCATCTATGATGGACCTGCGGGTCGCATCTGTTACTCTGATGTTACTGCTCTATAAGACGCTGGAGCTGATCCCTCCAGGTCCGTAGGCAGTATGTCATCCCCGATGTTATGTTGGTCTCAGTAGTGTATTTTAAAAGACGAGTTGCGGGCTCGTAGAGCGACGGCTCTTGTGTGGTCGTACTTTGTGTACGTGGAGAGTGCACGACGTGCGTCGTCGTTGCTACTCTTGTAGGCATCATAAGGATTTATAAAATGCGTAAATCTGTGTATTCACTAAGCATTCGCTTACCCCTCAGTTGACTTTATTTTACAGGAAAGGGAAAGTCTACGGCCGGACCTTCTAGTTAGGTCATTTGGAAGATTTGGGAGACTCATCACTATTTCATCGGTAATTTATGTTATGAGACAATGTTGTAATATTCTGGATGATTGTAATAATTGTATGGGTGTGTAGACTTAGACTTGGTACCTTATAGCACCGTAGGGTGTTGAAAGCTTGTTGCACTACTTTATTTATGTTTTTAATGCTTCCGCACTTAATTTAGGTTATTAGATCATTATGTTATTGCATGTTGATGATTAATCCTGGGTGTATTGTAATTGGTGGTTGTTGTGGCAAGGGTGTCACAATCAATCTCAAATAACCCTTCATTATATGCCTTAATATGGTACAAAAGATATCCCAAAAGTGTGTTTAATTGTCCATTAATTCGGGTCCTTTATAACTCATCCGAATTACACATGTTCAGCATAGAACTCGCCGAGTTCCCCATAGAACTCGCCGAGTTCATGTCCGAATTTCGGATCCTCAGCCGGATTTCGGACCCATCCGGATTCGGGTTTACCCATCCGAATTCGGGTCCATCCGAGTTCGGTTCTTAAATTGATTTCGGCCCTATCCAAATTTCGGGTCTCATCCGAATTCGGGTCCAAACCGAATTCGGATTCAACACTTATGAATTTTTGAAGATTTATTCAAAATGTTCTTGAGAACTCGCCGAGTTCCCCCTGAACTCGCCGAGTTCACATGCAGGTTTTGCCTTTGAAACTTACGGATTTTCACTAAAAATTTCCAAAATCAATTTCTAACAACATGCAATCCAGAGGAAAGTTTTATTAACATAATTTGAGTGTTTCTACATCATTTTCCATAACATAATCATCTTATTTCGTCCAGATTGACCAAAAATGAGCAAAAACTTCAAGAACACATAACTTAATAAAAAGTCAGATTTCTAACCTTTTTGGACGAATTAACCGTTGATTCTTGTTTCCTAAGCTTTAGTAATCTTCCAAGAATGATTTCCAACTACTATAACCAACATGCATTACAAATTTTCAGATTTAAAAATCCAAATTTTGTTTCATTATTCTTCAAAATAAAACCCCAAAGCTCAAAATTATATTCTTACCTTAATTTCCACTTGAATCTGGTTTATAATCAGATTTGTTCCACGAATTTTGTTCCTCAAATTCGAATCTTAGCAGATTTAGAGAGAGATTGAGAGAGAGTTCTTGAAGTTGAAATGTGAATGAAAGACATTCAAAAGTCTTTTATTCTAATGTTTTGGGTATTGACATAAGTGGCCCCTCCACTTATCTCTTATTACTAAATACTGATTTTGTCATAATTTTCATCCTCACTAACTTTTTAAACAATCATACTTAATAACTAAAATTTAAATTCTTAAATTTCTTAATTTCATAAAGTAACAACCAACTTTCATAATCCAAATACATAATCTTTTTTGTAATTCAACTTAATCATACAAAAATTCATCTAATTATTCAATTACAATAAATTAAATCCGAGGATGTTACAGCATGGGCTCCACCACGCTCAACTTCGTCCTCGAAGTTACTCGGATTCGAACAGTTTCGTATACTCCTTCAACATCTCTGCCTTTGTCTCCCAAGTGTGATTTGCTCCTTTATAATGCTTCCAACGTACCAGCACCATCTCTATCTCTTTACTTCTTAATTTCTTCATTTTTGTATCCAACACACACTCCGACTCTTCAACATACCGAAGCCTTTCGTCAATCTGTAGCTCGGTGTGATCAGCCCAATCTTCGTTTTCGGTTGTGAACGAATTTCTAAGGTTCCCCACATGGAACACCGGGTGTATGCCCGACATTTCTTCCGGCAACTCCAACCGATACGATTGATTTCCTACTTTCTCAGTAATCCTGAATGGTCCGACGAATCTCGGAGCCAACTTTCCTCTTTTTACAAAACGTGTAACACCTCTCATATGTGACACCTTCAAATAAACCCAATCATTTACATCAAAACTGATTGGTTTGTGCCTCCTGTCATAATAACTCCTCTGGCGATCCTGAGCCGCTTTCATATCCTGTCTCACTAGCTGAATCTTCTCATTCGTTTCCTGTAATAATGCCGGCCCAGCAATCGGCGTCTCTCCGGTTTCCCTCCAACACGTAGGAGTCCTACACCTTCTCCCATACAATGCTTCTAACGGTGCCTTCTTTATCGTCGCATGGTAACTGTTATTATACGAGAATCCTATCAATGGTAAATGGTCGTCCCAATTACCACCGAGATCCAATATGCACGACCGCATCATATCTTCAAGCGTTAGTATGGTTCGCTCACTCTGACCATCAGTTTGCGGACTGTAGGCGGTACTCATAGCGATCCTTGTACCCAACCCTTCTTGTAAAGCCGACCAAAAGTTTGAAGTAAACCGGCTGTCCCGGTTCGATACAATGGACTTTGGCACCCCATGTCTAGAAACTATCTCAGCCACATAAATCTGTGCTAACTTTTCCAAAGAATAATTCTCTCTTATCGGGATAAAGTGTGCGGACTTAGTTAATCTATCAACTATTACCCATACCGCATCATGTTGACGCCTAGTTTTCGGCAACTTCGTGACAAAGTCCATGGTTATGTGTTCCCACTTCCATTCCGGAATGGGAAGCGGTTGCAAACTACCGTATGGTTGCTGATGTTCGGCTTTCACTAACCGACAAGTTCTGCATCTCTCCACGTACTAACCTATGTCTTTCTTCAATCCGGGCCACCAGAAGTCTGCTTTTAGCTCATTGTACATCTTCGTGCTCCCCGGATGTACAGAAAATTTCGATTGATGCGCTTCTTCGATGATTACATTTCTCATACTCCCAAACTTTGGCACCCAGATTCTTCCGTAAATTCCTTTCAAACCCGGTTCACTCGTTTCCATATTCTTAATATGTGCCCTTATATCCTCATCACCAACATTTTCGTCTTTCAAGGCTTCCTCTTGAGCGGCCTTGACATCATCAATAATAGTGGAGGTCAGCATTGTAGACGTCATCATGTAACATCAATCCTTAGCATATGCTTTGCGACTCAAAGCATCAGCTACCACGTTAGCTTTTCCAGGATGGTAAAGGATCTCACAGTCATAATCCTTTATTAGTTCCATCGACCTACGCTGTCTCATATTAAGTTCTTTCTGGCTGAAAATGTACTTCAGGCTTTTATGATCCGTGTATAACTGACACTTAGTTCCATAGAGATAGTGTCTCCACAATTTAAATGCAAACGTAACCGCAGTCAACTCCAAGTCATGAGTTGAATAATTCTTCTCGTGTTGCTTTAACTGTCTCGAGGCATAAGCTATAACCTTTCCACGTTGCATCAGTACAGCACCTAACCCCAGTCTCAAGGCATCCGTATATACCACAAAATTGTCATTGCCCTCATGTAAGGCAAGTATCGGCGCCTCACTTAATGCCTTCTTCAAAACCTCAAATGCCTCTTGTTGCACGGTTTCCCAAACAAAAGATATATTTTTCTTTGTTAATGCAGTCAAGGGAACTGCAATCTTTGAGAAATCATTAATAAATCTCCGATAATACCCTGTCAGCCCCAGAAAAACTTCTGACTTCTGTAGCTGAACAAGGCGGCTCCCAATTCTTTATTGCTTCAACTATGGCTGGATCCACTGAAATCCCAACCCCCGAAATCACATGTCCCAAAAACTGAATCTGTTGCAGCCAAAACTCACACTTTGAGAACTTGGCATACAACCTTTCTTTTCTCAGCAATTCTAATAGTTCCCTTAGATGTTCAGCATGCTCAGCTTCAGTCTTAGAATACACCAATATGTCATCAATAAACACAATTACCGATTTATCCAACATCGGTCTACATACTCTATTCATTATATCCATAAATAATGTCGGGGCGTTGGTTAGCCCAAAAGGCATTACCAGAAACTCATAATGCCCATACCGTGTTCTGAATGCTGTCTTAGGCACAACCTCCTCTCGAACTTTCAACTGATGATATCCTGACCTCAAGTCAATCTTAGAGAACACACTAGCCCCATGTAACTGATCGAACAAATCGTCTATCCTCGGCGACGGATACTTGTTCTTAATAGTCAACTTATTCAGTTCCCGGTAATCAATGCACATTCGCATTGTGCCATCCTTCTTTTTCACAAACAAAACAGGGGCTCCCCACGGCGATGAACTCGGTCGAATGAAGCCCTTGTCCAACAACTCCTGGAGTTGTGGCATCATCTCTTTCATCTCGGTTGGGGCAAGGCGATAAGGAGAACGAGCTACTGGTGCAGCTCCAGGGATCAGATCAATTCTAAATTCCACTTGTCTCACAGGCGGCACGCCAGACAAGTCTTCCAGAAACACATCTGAGAATTGTGATACAACAGGCACATCGGCCAACGTCTTCTTCTCAGCCTTAGCATTAATAGCATATGCTAAGTAGGCGTCACATCCCTTTGCAACAAGCTTTCGGGCTTTTGCAATAGTCAATAAGCACAGATCCCCACTTCTCCTATCCCCATAAATACAGATCTCACGCCCCTCCGGAGTAGTTATCTTTATCATCCGCTTCTTACATACTATGTGGGCTTCATTCTCTATCAACCAATCCATCCCGATAATCACGTCAAATTCACTAAACTCGATCGGAATCAAGTCCAAATTGAAGACTACGTCTTCAATCACTAAAGTGCAGTTACGGTATACATGATCTACTTTGACTAGAGTATTACTAGCAGTTTCAATATCTAGTACAGCAGATAACTTTGATAAAGGCATAGACAATTGTTGAGCAAACATGGTAGATACAAACGATCTATTGGCACCCGAGTCAAATAACACTCTTGCAGGTAAAGAGTTTGCAATAAACATACCCGTGACCACCTCCGGGTTTTCCCTAGCCTCTTCCGCGGTTATCTGGAAAGCACGAGCCGGTGCCCTTTGTGGCTGGTTCCGGCGGTTGACTGAACCACCACTAGATCCCCCAGATGATCGTGTTGTCGATGGAGCAGCAGCTGCTGGAGCATTCTTTCGACAATTCCGACTATAGTGCCCCCAGACTCCACACTTATGGCAAGCATCCGACTTCCGTGGGCACTCGTTCTGGCAGTGGCCCAATTCTCCACAGCAAAAACACGCACGCCCGTTTGTGCACTTGCCGAAGTGTTCCAAATGACACTTATTACAATACTGCGGCTCGATGTTGATGGAGTATGCACGAGCACGACCGGAAGAACTAGATTGTCGACGGTAAGATTGTTGTGGGGAGTACTGTGATGATCGTGAAGAACCAGAGTAGCCTCCTTCGCGTTGACGTTTCGGTGGTGAAGGTTGAGTTGGGTTAGCTGAAGCAGCAGCGGACCCCATCACATATCCAGACATACTTAGAATCTGTTCCACAATTCTGGCGGCTTCCATTAGACAAGCAAATGTGGGGTAGCGCACATTGCTCATTACCCTTCGAATTTCCAGATCAAGACCAGCCTCAAACCTGGTCACTTTTCTTTCCTCAGTATCCACCTGATGAGGCGCGAACAAACTCAGCCTCGTGAACTCTACAGCATACTGGGACACAGACTTAGTCCCCTGAATCAGTGTCATGAACTTTGCCTCCAGTCTTCGGCGCTCATCGGCCGGGCAGTATTGCTGAGTAAAAATTTCAGTAAACTCAGCCCATGTCATTACAGAAACATTCTCCATTGTTAAGGCATTCACCATCGAATTCCACCACATAACTGCATCTTTGGTGAACATTGCAGTAGCGAACCGGACCATATCCTTGTCAGCACAATCGCTGATTCGGAATGTCCGTTCTGTGGCTGTTATCCATTCCAAAGCGGCAACAGCATCACCCAGTCCATTGAACTCGACTGCTCCATTTCCCTTAAAGTCATTGAAACGACAACCCCTGGGATTATTAGATGACCCAGTGTTGTCATCTTGCTCATCATTGTTTCCCCCCTCCTTTTCCTTATTCTTCCTTTTGTCTTCTCTTCGCTTAGCTTCGGCCTCATCTCGAGCCCGAAACTGGTCCTGAATCATCCGATTTTGCTCAGCCATCATGGCTAGCATCATTTCACTTGTTTCTTCGGGTGTCATTCCTCCTCCAGACATGTTCTGAAACGTAAAATATATAACTTGTTTAGTAACATGTCATTAATTTAAAGACACCACCCAATTGTCCCGTATGATAGTCAATATTCTTATGATTACTAGATCGTAACCTATCTTAGTTCAGATCATTACTTAATATCACTACATATCATCACCTAATGTTTGAGCCAAGACCTCACGGACACTTGAATCTCAAAGTACTGCTCTGATACCATCTCGATGTGACACCCTTGCCACAATAATCACCATTTACATAACACCCAGGATTTACCAACAAACAGTTACATAATGATCTGATAGCTTAAATTACAGTGCGGAAGCATAAAATACATAAACGAAAATAATACAAATTTGTCAAACACCCTACGGTGCTACATAGGTTACACATCTAGGTCTACAAACTCAAATGTATTACATCATTCCCAAATTTATTACAACAGAAATTCCATAAACCAAATACCAAGTTAAACAGTAGAAATCTTCAATTACTTCGACAAACGTCCTAGCTAGATGGTCCCGCAGCGGATTTCCCTTTTCCTGTAAAAATACTACAACTGAAGGGGTAAGCTAATGCTTAGTGAATACCGTATGATTTTACAAATTCTACAAATATTTATGATGCCACCCAGAGTAACCGCGGTAACACATACCGTATACTCCACACGTACCAAAGGTACGCAAACCCGAGCCGCAGCTCCTTCGAGCTGACACTCGGCATAAGAAAACCAACCATCTGAGGCAGGCATTACAACGGGGATGACTTACTGTCTATCCTAACCACAGAGGTGTCAAACTCTGGGTCATATAGCACAGTAACATCAGAGTACAGATGCGACCACTCAGGTCCATCAAAAGGATGCACAACAAATGAACGGACATGCAACAAGTATGAATGTGCATCACTATATATACGCAAGTCAGTAGAGTGCCAAACGAATATGAAACAACATGCCTCAGCAGGAAAAGCAAACATAAAGCAGATGTAGCAATGTTAAAATCAAAGGTACTCACAGTGGGTGCGTTATTAATCTTTAAGCAATATTATATCTCCTCGGAATTTCAACCGGATCCACAAAATACCCCACTGTGGGTTAAACAACACCACAAGGGACTTGTTTCATTTCCATAATGAAAACATATCATCATTACATGCTCCTTAACAATTGGACATCAACTTGTATAAATGAAAGTGTTACAACATTTGGAATCCATCATCCGAAACTCACATTTAAATCTCATCATTTAGTGTGTTATCAATCACAAATAACCCTTCATTATATGCCTTAATATGGTACAAAAGATATCCCAAAAGTGAGTTTAATTGTCCATTAATTCGGGTCCTTAATAACTCATCCGAATTACACATGTTCAGCATAGAACTCGCTGAGTTCCCCATAGAACTCGCCGAGTTCATGTCCGAATTTCGAATCCTCAGCCGGATTTCGGACCCATCCGGATTCGGGTTGACCCATCCGAATTCGGGTCCATCCGAGTTCGGTTCTTAAATTGATTTCGTTCCTATCCAAATTTCGGGTCTCATCCGAATTCGGGTCCCAACCGAATTCGGATTCAACACTTATGAATTTTTGAAGATTTATTCAAAATGTTCTTGAGAACTCGCCGAGTTCCCCCTGAACTCGCCGAGTTCACATGCGGGTTTTGCCTTTGAAACTTACGGATTTTCACTAAAAATTTTTAAAATCAATTTCTAACAACATGCAATCCAGAGGAAAGTTTTATTAACATAATTTGAGTGTTTCTACATCATTTTCCATAACATAATCATCCAATTTCATCCAGATTTGAACAAAAATGAGCAAAAACTTCAAGAACGCCTAACTTAATAATAAGTCAGATTTCTAACCTTTTTGGACGAATTAACCGTTGATTCTTGTTTCCTAAGCTTCAGTAATCTTCCAAGAATGATTTCCAACTACTATAACCAACATGCATTACAAATTTTAAGATTTAAAAATCCAAATTTTGTTTCATTATTCTTCAAAATAAAACCCCAAAGCTCAAAATTATATTCTTACCTTAATTTCCACTTGAATCTGGTTTATAATCAGATTTGTTCCACGAATTTTGTTCCTCAAATTCGAATCTTAGCAGATTTAGAGAGAGAGATCGAGAGAGAGTTCTTGAAGTTGAAATGAGAATGAAAGACATTCAAAAGTCTTATATTCTAATGTTTTGGGTATTGACATAAGTGGCCCCTCCACTTATCTCTTTTTACTAAATACTGATTTTGTCATAATTTTCATCCTCACTAACTTTTTAAATAATCATACTTAATAACTAAAATTTAAATTCTTAAATTTCTTAATTTCATAAAGTAATAACCAACTTTCATAATCCAAATACATAATCTTTTTCGTAATTCAACTTAATCATACAAAAATTCATCTAATTATTCAATTACAATAAATTAAATCCGAGGATGTTACAACATATCAATTTTCAGGATCATTAATCATTAAAAATATACATAGATAAAGAAATATTGAATTTAATTTAGTGACACACCCTTTAAATTTAAATGACAGATATTTTCTAAATAAAAGAATTTCAAACTCTTATAAGTTTGAAATAGAAATATTTAGAAGATATCTGGAATTTAACTAGAATGTGGATTAAACATACAGATATGGAATACTAAAAACTGAAAACGAAAGTTTGTCTAAAGCGTTAGTAAAAATATCAGCAAGTTGAAATTTTGTGCCTACAAAATATAACTCAATTGTTCCTTTTTCTACGTGATCTTTAATAAAATGACACCTGATGTTTATGTGTTTCGTTTATGATTGTTGCACGGGATTGGAAGTGTAAGGTCCACCCTCTACAGATCTATCAAGGCATGATGGCATCAAACGAGTGCGAAATCCTCGTTTAACGTTAACGGATCGATCACAAACACACACACGGGAACACGGAGCCAAACACGATGCTAGCCAATCAACCCCACGAGGTGTATCGTTCCTTTGATTGCTCTGAAACTCTCTAAAACGTCTGGAATACAAATTCAAAAAGTTCTCTTGAATTTGCACACATAAGTTCATGATATAACCCTTAAGTTTGTGCATGACCCAAGCCCAGGAACTTATAAGTTCAAACCCATGCAGATAAGTTCGTATGAACTTATCTTCATAAGTTCATACCTCATGAACTTATCACCATAAGTTCATGCCTCATGAACTTATTCTCATAAGTTCATATCTCATGAACTTATTCTCATAAGTTCATATCTCATGAACATATCTTCATAAGTTCATATCTCATGAACTTATCTAGCAATCATGAATTTAACATGCAAACAAGAATACAATACACAATTATGAACTTAAGACATAACAATGAACTTAAAATCATGACTTGTATTAATAAGGCCCTATCTATTACAAAATAGTATCAATTACAAAACTTGACTGTTGTCGTCACACCGGGTGTACCACCAGACTCCCCCTTAACGATAGCTTCTAGTTGATATTCATTGATCTATAAAACTTGGACTATTGAAATTACTTCCTGCATGCAATCCCTGTTTAACGCAAACTCTAACCATTCACTGGTATTTCCTGCCTTCAGATTTGCATCCTTCATGAAAGAAGATCGACTGGTCTTGAAGATTCTGCAGGTCACCCCGAGATAGGTTTACGAGATGCAAGGGATCATATACCTTCAAAATCACTTTCTCATCTTGATCTTCCATAACTGCTTCAGCTGTCTCATTGTCGACATACCACCACTACAAGTTACTCAGAACGTTCTATGGCATAGTCTTCAACAAGGCCTTCTTCAAGCATTTAACTGGTTTGTAAAACATATTAATCCATGGCCTACCAGTCAGAGGATCGCAATACACGATCGTGAACACAATACACGTTCATGAACTTACGACATAAATATGAACATACAATCATGACTTGTATTAATAAGGCCCTATCTATTACAAAAGAGTATCAATTACAAAACTAGACTGTTGTCATCAAACCGGGTGTACCAACAACAAGAGATGGCAATTGCGCTTCTAGAATCACACTATATCGAGATGTTGGTGAGTGAAAATCCATAATCATGTAACTGTGGTCTCATCCTCAACACTTGAGAGCAATAACTTGAAGTTGCTACATACTAAGCCTCTGCTGTGGATGTGGAGACACAGTTCTGCTTTTTGGAAGACCAGCTCACCGTTCTGTCACCCAAAAACTATATTCCGCCTGAAGTGCTTTTTCTATCGACTCTACAACCTGCAAAATCTGCATTTGAAAACGCGATAAGATCAAAATTGGTTCCCTTTGGATATCAGAGACCAAGATCGGGTGTACTCTTAAGATAACGAAAAATGCGTTTTACCGCAGTTAGGTGTGATTCTTTTGGGTCGGCCAGAAAGCGAGCACAAAGACATGTTGAGAATATTATATCTGGTCTACTAGCCGTAAGATAGAGTAGAGAACCAATCATCCCTCTGTAAGTTGAATTGTCGACACTTTTCCAGGCAGGATCAGTGTCTAACTTACAGTTTGAAGCCATGGGAGTTGTGATACTTGTGCAAGAGTCTTACTTATACTTCTTGAGAATGTCAAGAGTATATTTCGACTGGTTCACAAAAATCCCATTTTCAAGTTGTTTGACTTGTAATCCGAGGAAAAAGTTCATTTCCCCCATCATACTCATCTCAAACCTGGACTCCATTAAGGATAAGAAATACTTACTAAAATTACGGTCAGTAGATCGAAATATAATTTCAACGACCTATATTTGGACTAGCATTATGTGTTGGCCTTCCCTTTTAGCGAACAATGTTGTGTACACCACACCTTTGCTGTACCAGCAGAGAAAAGAAAGTTAGAAAGACTGTCATACCATGCTTGAGGTGCTTGCTTCAAACCATAGAGGGCTTTACCTAGCACATAAACATGGTTCGGTTTATGTGCATCAACAAATCCTTGTGGTTGTTCAACGTACACCTCTTCGTTGAGTTCTCTAATCAGGAAGGCAGTCTTGACATCCATTTGGTACACCTTGAAGTCTTTGTGTGCCGCGTATGCCAAGAAGATTCTGATCGCTTCAATCCGTGCAACTGGAGCAAAGGTCTCGTCATAATCTATTCCTACTTTCTGTCGGTAGCCTTTGGCGACTAGTCTTGCTTTATTTCTTACGACGATACCGTTTTCGTCTCGTTTGTTCTAAAAATTCCACTTTGTTCCGATCATGGTTCAGTCTTTGGGGTTGAGAACTAACCGCCATACTGTGAGCTGTTCGAACTTGTTGAGTTCTTCTTGCAATGCCATAATCCAATGGGTCTTTCCAAGCTTCATCCACACGAGCAAGCTCTATCATACTAAGGAATAATGTAAAGAGACATTCATTAGCAGATGCCTTTGAGTTTGGACCCCGGTAGTTATATCACCAATAATTTGATCGGTTAGGTGACTCCGGGTCCATTTCGTCTCATGTGGAAGGGGTGAACGGGATGGAATCTCAGTGGTGAGTGTGGGGATGGATGAAGAATTATGGTCGATGGTTTCGAATGAAGGTACCAGTGGTTCCGATTCAGGTTCGACTTGATCTTGTAGAGGCATAATGTTTGGATCTATGTGTGAGGGCATTACATGAGTGGATTCAACTGGAGATGTGTTTGTGGATGAAGTGGAAGGTGGAGGTGATGAGGTGGAAGGAGTATGGATTCATGTAAGGATTGGTGGAGGTTGAGCAGTTGAATCGTTGGAGGATGTGTTAACTACAGAAGAAGAAACATTGGAAGAATTAGCACTAGAACCAAAAAATTCTACATAAAACGGATCAAATAAATTAACTAATTCAGAAGAGGAAAAGGAAGAAGATTGAGATGAGTCTCCATGCATTGCTGTAATGCGTGGTCTGATTGGTCAACTTCAAGAGCCAGTACAACCATTTCATCAAATGTGACATGCACACTCTCATTGATTGTCCTGGTGCAAGTGTTGTATGTGTGATATGCCTTCGAATTGGATGAGTATCCAATGAAGATCACTTCGTCCGCCTTCTCATTAAACTTCCTGAGGTTGTCCTTGTCATTTAGCACATAGCACCTGCAACCAAACACTCGTAAGTACTAGATAAAAGGAACTTTATTCAAAAAGAGTTGGTGCGGAGTTGAAGCGCTTATGGATCATGGAGCGATTTTGCGTGTAGCAAGCTGTTGACACGGCTTCGGCCCACAAGACTGGAGGTAGCTTTGAATATGTCAACATTGTGCGAGCGGCTTCCACGAGGGTACGGTTACGCCTCTCAACGATACCATTTTGTTGAGGTGTTTAAGCAGCTGAAAACTGATGATGAATACCTTTGGATCGAAGGAAGCTCTCAACTACCGAGTTCTTGGATTCCGAGCCGTTGTTAGATCGGATTGATTGCATTGATAGAAGTTTATGATTTCGTGAGCTGTCTCATCCTTGGATCGCAAGAATTTAACCCAGATATATCGCGAATAGTCAATGATTACCAACACGTATCGCTTCCCGTTTATTCTTTGTGTTCGCATGGGACCTCACAAATCCATATGAAGTAACTCCAACACTCTCTTTGATGATGGTTCGGGTTTTGGTTTGTGAGATGATCTTTCCATCTTTCGTTTCTCACAAGCTCCACACAGATGGTCCTTTTCATAGGGAAGTTCTAGGAGTCCCTTAACCAGTTGTTTTGATGCAATCTTGTTTATATTCTCGAAGTTCAGATGGGATAGCCTACGGTGCCATAACAAAGAGTCTTTTGATGATATTAGGTAGATGATATCCTTGACCATAAGCATAGCTACGTCTATGGTGTAAAGGTTAGAGTTATGGGAACCGGATAAAATCTCTTTACCATCAATGCTCTTAACACTACAGTTCTTAGCCCTAAATGTAACCTCTAGCCCTTTATCACAGAGTTGTTCTATGCTAAATAAGTTATAAAATAACCCTTGAACATTGTCAACATCCTTGATGACTGGATTATTTAAGACTAAATCTCCGTATCCTTTGATTTGAGCATGATTTTTGTTACCAAACTTTACTGTCCCACAATATTGTTCTACAATATCAGACGGTAACTCTCTTCTCCCAGTCATGTGTTTTGAGCAACCCGAATCCATATACCAGATGGAATTTTCCTGAAAAATAGAATTGCATACAATGAATATCTGTAGGCATGAAATGAATCCATCAGAAATTAACATGCAAACCGTGTTCTGAACTGAGATGTTCAGAAAACATGAAGTGTTTAGACTGGGTCCTGAGCTGAGTGCACAGAATCCAAACATGTCAGTTTAAGCACAACCCACAAGCAGGAGAATGATTCCTAGTCTAAAATAACTAAAAGCCATTTCATTGAAGAGCGGGTCTTGATCTGAAGTAACCAAGAACTATCTGCATTAATATCACACAACTTTGGGTACTTAGCTTAGGATGGGTTTTTTTATGTTAGGTGTTCCAGATGTATATGGCATGTTTACATTCATGGGAACCCATATTGCAGTTTTGTGTGGACGGAATGCAGAGCCTTTTGGAATCCATTTACATTTGGATTCAATTGTCTTTGGAACCTTAGGCGATGAAATTCCCTTTGGTTTAGGACGTCTTGAAACCTGTTTTACATTTGCTTTAGGTTTTGGCATTGGCAAAGTACATGTTTCAAGTTTTGTTGCAGCCAATGATGCATTATTTTTTAATTTCTTTTTATGAATTCTTTTAGCAGGATAAGGTACGAATTTATTCATTTCAGGAACTTGACGTCTAAAACGAGTTGGACATAAATTAAACAAATCCCCAAATGAATATTTCAAGCAAGAAACAAAATTCAGTACATCATTACAAACATTGTTTTCAGAGATTACATACATCCTATCTCTGGAAACAAAATCATCTGGCATTACAGCCTTCTTCACAAAGAAACTTGAAAAGTCTTGCATGGATGTTTTTTGCACTCTTCTCACATGATCTGTAGGCACAAAACGATGAGAGCCAGTACGTTTGGAAAACTTAGACTTGGATAAATTTACTTGGTGACTAGGTTTCTTGGAAGACTTAGATTGACTCTATGTCTTCTTTCAAACCTCAGGATTGGAAGATTTGGAGCACTCATCTTTACAAATGACAGAAGGAACTTCAATCTTGGTTTTACCTTTTTCAGATGATGCAAGAGGGTCTTTGATAGGATGAGAAACTTTTGAGTCTTTTAAATGAGAAATAATACTTTCTGAAAGCATGTCAAACTTATCTTTGTAGATGTTTAATTCTACATTTTTTTTCATAACTTTGACTTACCAATTTCTCCTCTCTCTTGTGAAGAGCTTCTTGATAATCAAGAGCTTTCTTTCGAGCTGTTTTTAATTCCATATCTAAAACTTCTATTTTATGTTGAAGAACTTTTGTAGGAATGTAAAGATGAGGGATTGGTTTGACAGGTTCGGGTTTCAATTCAGCTGATGAATATGTAGACAAGAAGCCCTCCTTTAGAGTAGGTACTCTATTAGGATAACTCTCATTTAGTTCATCATATTTGAAAGACATTTCCTTTTCTTTATTTTCGGTTCGTTTCTCACCCACTTGGGTTAAAAGTTCTTCTGTTGATTGATAAACGACAGACTTGAACCCAGCACCCATATACCTCATATCTTAAAAAAATAGATAAAACTGACTGAACCTTTTCCAAATACTTAGGATTTTTAAAACCAATTCCTTGTTTGGAATGATAAAACCTAGTCTCTTTGGGTTGATTTAAATGAACAGTTTTTTCAGTTTGACCCCGTTTTAGAAATTCATCATCTAGGGTCTTTATTCGTGAGTAAAAACTTATTCTCTCTTCTTCTATCATTTTGTATTTTTCCAAATTATCTAAGTTTTCCCTCCTTACGGACTCTAACGTTTTGAAAGAACATACATTTCAGATTTTAAAGAGGTCTTTTCCTTAGTGATTTTATCCATGCAACACTTAAGGTAAGTATTCCGATCCTCAACATCTACTTTTTCAATTATCATTTTATTTATCACCTCATGGTTGTTTAGCCACTTCCTTTCATATATATCAGATGTTTCTTTTAAGGATTGGGCTAGATTTTCAGCCTTGACACACTATTCCTTTTCAGCATTAAACCTAGCTTCTAACTCAAGTATTTGTGTGTGCAAGTTACATTCATTTTGTACAGATAAATTTTTTACAGACTCATGAACGTAAAAGGAATGTACCTCGTTTGTCTCGAAATCTGACGTGGAGCACTCGGAATCCCTGGACATTGCCAACAGACACACTGTTGGATTTTTCATATTTTCCCCCTTCACAGCCGTGTCTGTATCAGAATCGAAAGTAGTCGCATAATCAGCCAGTCCAACTCTATCAACCATGTAGCAATTTCTGCCCCTATCATCTTCATCGTCAGAGTTAGCATCATCCCAGTAGTCTTCTTGAGCAATGATTGCCATTGCATCAGATCTTTTCGTTAGTGCCTCGAGATTTCTCTCATAATAGCCTATATCACGTTCAAACTGGTTCTTACATTCCCAAGCAAAGTGGCCCGGTTTCACACACCTGTAGCATAGACGCTCATCAGTTGCTTTAGGCGCATCAGCTCTGGGCCTGTCCTTTCTGCGTTCAATTGGCCTTTTGTCAGCTCGGCGAGGTTCCCTGCTATCCTCCCAGTGATTGTAATCTCGCCTATCAGCACGTCTATCGCCATGCCTTCCATAACGGCGATCATCCCGATAGTCCCTACGGTCATCCAGACCATCTATCCTATCATCTCTTCTGTCTCTCCTGTCATCATATCGCCTATCATCTCGATCATTGCGATTCCAGTCATCACGTCCCCGATCGTTCCGATCATCTCGTCTCCAATCATCTCTCTTCTCATCCCTGGCATCTCGTCTATCATCAGAATACCGTCTTGAACCCGTATCATATCAAAGTTGATTTTTGGTTTTATTTTGGTAGAAACGTTTTTGCTGAAGACGGTTTGACCATAAGGGAATTTGTTCTTGTATGGTTGCCTCTTCTTCTTCAAATGTCTCATGCAGTGGTGATGCGTATTTGTATTGAGACAATAAGGAACCTTTATTTAGTAAGGCACGGGAGATGAGTTTGGTGGTGGTTCAGTGGAGAGTTTATTACTGGAGAGTAGGGCTAAAGAATCAGTGGGTTTGGTGCTTGGGTTTGATGATAAAAGCAAGGATGCCAAAGTGTGTGCCATCTGTTTATGTTGATCTACATCACCTTTATATTTCTTCAGTTCCTTGAATACCACATTAATTGAGACATTTGGAATGTCCAAAACTCGTTTGGTAGCTTGACTTGCGATTTCCATTCTGGAGCCAAATAAGAAAAGAATTGGATATTGATGTCATCTTTATCCTTGTTGATGTGCAGTTTGTTCATCTTATTAAGAACTGCACAGAACCTTGGGAAGGTACCTTGAAGAGACTCCCTATCTTTAGCTCAGAACTCAGAAAATTTGGCATTGGCTTCCTCAATCTTGGCCCTGTCAACTAAATCCGCCCCAAGCATTTGCATTTCTAATTCATCCCACATTTCTTTAGCTGACATTTTGCTCTCAATTCCAACAAGGATATCAGTGGGAAGAGCTTGATAAATGAGATATTCTGCCCTTTTGTCGGCATGTTGTCTGTCCCTTTCTGCTTCAGTGGAAGGCTCACGAACTGTCTTTGATGTTGGGACTGGTGGATCAGCATCTAGCTTTGCAGGACATTCGTGGTAATTGATAGAAGATCCGTCAATGATTGATTAGATCAACATATTCTCATTGGGCTGCATTCCAATGAATTTTAGAAACCTTTGCTTCACTGTTTGTACTCATCTGGATAGAGTACAGGTGGTCTGTTCTCTGATCCAAGAACAAGGGCTTCTCTCGAAATGATGTGTTGAGTGCTGATTAAGAACTTAAGATCTTTCGAAGTGGAAACTGAATTTTCGGATGGACTGGAGCTGAAATTCGGATGAACAGTAACTAGGATGAACAGTAAATCGGATGGTTCAAGAACTCGGATGGATGAAACTGGGATGAACCGAATTTCAGATGAAGACCAGTATCTCGGATGATTAACTTAAAAACATGAAATCAACTATAATGATCCGAATTCGTTTGGTGATCCGAATTTCAGATGATCCGAGCCAATCCGATAACGGAGAATGATATCCTTTAAGCCCGGTGGTAAGGTCCAGTATAGAAAATATTTATAAATAAAGAACAAGTATTTTCAGTTACCCAAAAAATGTTTAAACAGTATTTCGGATGACACGAATTTCGGATGGGATCCGAGATTTGGCCCGAAATATGTTAAATTTTGATACAAATTGATCCGAGATATCGTCCGAGATGGTGCAAATTTTAAAGCAGTTTAAGTAATTCTAGATTTTCAGAAAACCTCAAAATGGAGTTTAAAGCCTGAAAATAATTTCTAATGACAAGTTTTGTGAATAAAAAATAACCAAAACACCTAAAAATCTGAAATTTTTACTAAAAACCAATAATAAAACTTCAAGAACACAAGTTAGCAATATCACCAAATAAACAATAAAACTTGTAATGATTGAACAAACAGAGCTCGAAATCACAATAAGATTAATTGCAGATGAATATAGAATAGAAAAACAAGAAAACACAAAATTTTTAAATAGAATAGGATTAAAACTGTGACTTTGGATGATGAACACGAAGAACATGAAGAACACGAATTAGAATCAGTTTAAATCCCCTTTGTTGGCTCTGATACCAATTTTTGTACTCCTCTCAAATGATAATCAACACACAAATGATAATTTCAACACAAAATAAAAGTTTTAGAAAAGGAATTAAAAGACAGCTCGAAAGAAATCTCTTGATTATCAAGAAACCCTTCACAAGAGCGAGGAGAAATTGGCAAGTCAAAGTTTTGAACAAAATGTAGAATTAGTCATCCACAAAGAAAAGTTTGACATGGTTTCAGAAAGTATAATTTCTCATTTAAAAGACTCAAAAGTTTCTCATCCTATCAAAGTCCCTCTTGCATCATCTGAAAAAGGTAAATCCAAGATTGAAGTTCCTTCTTTCATTTGTAAAGGTGAGTGCTCCAAATCTTCCATTCTTGGGGTTTCAAAGAAGACCCAGAGTCAATCTAAGTCTTCCAAGAAACCCACTCACCAAGGAAATTTATCCAAGTCTAATTCTTCCAAACGTACTGACTCTCATCGTTTTGTTCCTAAATATCATGTGAGAAGAGTGCAAAAAACATCCATGCAAGACTTTTCATGTTTTTTTTTGAAGAAGGCAGTAATGCCAGATGATTTTGTTTCTAGAGATAGGATGCATATAATCTATGAAAATAATGTTTGTAGTGATGTACTGAATTCTGTTTCTTGCTTGAAATATTCATTTGGAGATTTGTTTAATTTCTATCCAACTCGTTTTCGACGTCAAGTGCCTCAAACGAATAAATTCGTACCTTATCCTGCTAAAAGAATTCGTAAAATAAAAAATAGTGCATCATTGGCCACAACAAAACTTGAGAGCTGTACTTTGCCAAGGCCAAAACATAAAGCAAATGTAAAACAAGTTTCAAGACATCCTAAACCAAAGGCAATTTCATTGCCTAGGGGTCCAAAGCCAATTGAATCCAAACGTAAATGGATTCCAAAAGGCTCTGCATTTAGTTCACACAAACCTGGCTCTGATACCAATTGTTGTACTCGTCACTAGTATATTATCAGCACACAAATGATAATTTCAACACAAAATCCAATAAAAAAGAATGATTACAATCGATTTCTGACTTTGAATATTGAGAGAGAATTTGTGAATGGCGGCGGCCGTAAAGTTTTTAAATTAATAATACTGCCAAATGTTGTGGGAAACCCTAGGTGGGGTTTCCCTTACATATTTATTACAACTATAAAAGAATTACAATGAACCCCCTTATCTTGTAAATGCAATAAAGAAATTTACGATTAGAAGGAAATTACATGGAAATATAACTATGTAATTATTACAAAATAAAGTCTTGCATGATCCACATTTAAAGTCTAACATACGGTGATCAGCTATTTGCTCCACAGACAAATCCGACGTGTCCCTCTCCACCGAAGAAGCAAAGATTCGACAAATTCTTAAATCCCAACAAATCAAAGTCTCAGCAATCCCAACAATCTAGATAGTATAGCTCACCCCCGAAAGCTCAGGCTTATGCCCTCACTAATGAACCCATATTCTGTAAACGATGCGAGAAATCTCATATGGGACAGTGCAATCCTAATGATGTAACCTGTTATGCGTGTAGGAAATGTGGCCACAGTAGTGAAGAGTGTCCTCAATGGGGTCTTGGATGCGCTAAATGTGGAAAGTGTGGACACTTTATGTATCAGTGTCGTAGTGGACGTCGAAGCCAACGACAATCATAGGCCGGTGGTTCAACGATGAAGAGTTCGGCTGAACACCAACTGCTAGGACTCGAGCATTTCAAATTACAGCGGAGAAGGAAAAAGAAATGCCAGACGTGGTTACGGGTATGATCTTACTACTCAATTCTATACCTGTTTGAGTATTTGTTTTTTATTAGGGTGCGACTCGTTCCTTTATATCGACTGCTTTTGCTCAAAGACTGTCCAAATCTCCATCAAAGCTTTTTGTTGTACTTGATATAGAGACGACCAGTAACAATTATGTTATGGATGATTTTATGTATCGAAATAGCACTCTACTTTTCAACAATGTCGTATTTAACCTCGATCTCATTTCGATTCCATTAGAAGAGTTTGACATCATTGTCGGCATGAACTGGTTGATGAATAATGAAGCTACTATCGTCTGCAATCGCAGAATCATCAGAATCATGTCTTCAAACGGCCATGTGCTGGAAATTAAAGGTGACAAGCGCAAAGGTTCTCATTGTTATATTTCTATTGAGAAAGCGTGCAAATATCTATGTAAGGGTCACAAACCGTATCTATGTTTTGTCTTGTCTAAATTTGTCTCTGAATTATAAAAGAAATATGTTTCTGATATACCAATCGTTTGTGAATTCCCAAACGTATTTCCTGACGAAATCTCTGGAGTGCCACCAGAAACGTCAAGTCGAATTTGGCATTAACTTAGTTCCTGGTGCGGCTCCAATCGCCAGAGCTCCTTACAAACTTGCGCCTGCAGAGATGCAGGAAATGTCGAAATAGTTGCAAGAGATGTTAGAGAAAGATTTAATAAGACCTAGTTCATCTCAGTGGGGTGCATCTGTCTTATTCGTGAAGAAGAAAGATGAAACCCTTCGTATGTGCATCGATTATCGTGAGTTGAACAAAGTCACCATCAAGAACAAGTATCCTCTGCCCAGGATCGACGATTTGTTCGATCAGCTACAGGGAGCAAGTTATTTCTCCAAAATTGAGTATCGTTCCGGGTATCATCAATTTAAAGTCAAAGAAGAGGATATCCTGAAGACAGCATTTCGAACGAGATATGGTCATTACGAATTTCTCGTAATGCCTTTCGGTCTTACAAATGCACCAGCGGCATTCATGGACCTCATGAATCGCGTGTGCAGACCTATGTTGGATAAGTCAGTTATCGTGTTCATAGACTTTATTTTGATTTACTGCAAAACGAAGGCTTATCATGCTGTTCATCTGCGTGAATTGCTAGAGCTATTGAGAAAAGAAAGGCTCTATGCAAAATTTTCCAAATGCAAATTCTGGCTCAGACAGGTATAACTCTTATATTGTCTTGAGCTATTTCTTAAAAGTTCCTTGTCTCAATAAAAACTTGACATTCTACTTTGTTATTTTTATAGATTCAATTCCTTGGCCATGTCATATCTGGAGAAGGTATTTCAGTTGATCCGTCCAAAGTCGAGGCTGTTTAGAAGTGGAAAACACCTCGCAATGCCTAAGAAATTTGAAGTTTCCTTGGATTGGCTGGTTACTACTAGTGATTCATTAAATACTTTTCGAAGATTGTTGTACCACTCAGAATGCTAACACGAAAGAACACTCCTTTTGTATGGTCTGATAAACAACAAAAGGCATTTCAAACTCTAAAACAAAATCTCATTCAAGCGCCGATCCTAGCCTTACCAGAGGGCAATGATGACTTTGTTGTCTATAGCGATGCATCTGGTACAGGTTTAGGTTGTGTCCTCATGCAAAGGGGAAAAGTCATTGCCTATGATTCAAGGCAATTGAAAGACTACGAGAAAAGTGCACCAACTCATGATCTTGAGTTGGCTGCCGTTACCTTTTCACTAAAAATTTGGCGCCACTATCTTTATGGAACTAAGTGTCAGCTTTATACCGACCATAAAAGCCTTAAACACCTGTTCAATCAAAAGGATCTGAACATGAAACAACGACGTTAAACACCTGTTCAATCAAAAGGATCTGAACATGAAACAACGACGGTCCTTGGAGCTCATCAAGGTCTATGATTGCGAGATCCTATATCATCCCGATAAACCAACGTGGTCGCGGTTGCTTTGAGTAAAAAATTCTATCCAGAAAAAGTGTTAATATGCCCTGACTCCGGTTGTATTCTCTTATGTTCTTATTGAAGATATCAAATATGATCAAGCCGAAGCTCTGAAAGAAGAAAATCTCTGTTATGAAAATCTTAAAGGGCAATTGCAATTTGTGTCTATCTGGGTAGCCGTGGATCGTTTAACGAAGTCAGCTCATATTATACCGATGAAAGAGACGTATACTCTTGATAGATTGGCACAAATGTACATCACCAAGGTCATTTCTCGTCATGGTGTGCGAAAGTCTATCGTCTATGATCGTGACAGGCGTTTCACTTCAAGATTCTGCCACCAACAGCGCATCACCCCTCCTGTTAGAAACCAACAACAACGGCAGCAAATGCCTAGTGTTACTACTATCAATGTGGCAACCGACTCCTCTTCTCCACCATGGATGTGGTTTCTGTAACAACCTAGCTTTATCGTTTCTGTATTTGACTTGATAATGTAATTATAATTACATTATTCGTATTGTAATTTCATTTAAGTAATGAAATTAATTTAATTAAGTCAATTATATGTTATGCATTAATTATAAAGTTAATTATATGTTATGTTATAGTATAAAGTTCAAATATTAAAAGAAATAGATGAACAAAAGTTTGGTGGTCAAAATTGAAAGAAATGAAACTTGAGATTATATAAATACCCAATTGGTAGCATCTGCTCATTTCTCACCAAACTCAAACTCTCTCCTCTCAATATACATGGTTCCATCACAATTCATTAAGCTATCATCAAAATTCTACAATCTTGCAAATAAATTTAAAGAATCAAGCAATAAGCAAGCACCAAAGCAACAAACACTACAAAGATTGAAGGTAATTGTTACTTTTAAACTTGTCCTTGAGTCCAATGTGAAGCCTACAGCTTCAGTGTTTTAAGAACACAAAATTCATCATCAAGTCATCAATATTAATAAAGTTTAGTGTTACAAGATTGAAATAAATTTCATGCATGAGTTTGTTACATGTTTAATTGATTTTGTTTGCATTTTTAGAGTATAAATTTTGATTTTGAAATGTAGTTCTGAGATTTATAAAGGAATTGAAGGTTTATGTCCAAGGTTGTTTTCTATTTCTGTTTTTGCTTTGATTTGTGTGTGATTTGTTCATAAAATAAGAGCATCAAATAACGTTTTTGATTGTTGTTTTGGTTGCTGGAATGAAAGAAAAACAGAAGGAATGCATGTAGTTTTATGTGTGTGTCTGCATGAAGACTACCAAAACCATACCGAGAACTACCTGATGAAACGACTTGGTAATACCGAAACATACCAAGACATACTGAAACCATTAAAGACTACCGAAACCTTGAAAGGTTTCAGTATTCCTAGACATACGGAAACCTCAGGTTTCGGTGAACTCAATACCGAATTAAACTTTTAAAAAGGAAACAACAGCAATTCTTTTCTTTTCAACATTTAATCTCAGACGTTTTTTGGAAAATCACAGCAACCTTTTCTTTTACATTTCCTTTGTGTGCAACATGTATATTTACATAGATTCACATACTACATTCAAATAAGAATATATATAGTTGTCTGATCATGGATAATTAGATGTATAAAACACCTATGATCAATATATATGAATATACATCAAATCATATGCTTATGTTTAATAAATGCAAGTTCATGGCCATAAAACTTGAATGATATTCAAATAAAGGAAAAGAATGTAAAGGACATAACTAGCATATGAATATGTGAATTTAAGTACATAAGCCATTAAAACAGGATTTTATTCTTATTTCAACATTAAATGAGTACCATGATCAGGCGAATATGCTTAATTGAATTCACACGGAATCTTATGAACAGATAAGTATTAAATGAGTTCATGGCATAAATTACATTTTTTATGAGTTTTCATGTACAAAGCAAAGCTTAAATGACTTAATGAAGTCACACATGTCGATGAAACAGGACATAAATGCATATGAGTTCTCAAAATCATGTCAATGAAATTTTAAAGCTCGATGATGATTCAACAAAGTTTAATATGACATGATAAGCTATGAAGAAGCCTTAAAATGAATGTTCTTGCAAATGATAAATTTTGGACAGGTCTTGATAATTCTAAACAAAGTAATAAAGTTTAAAGTTATTGAAAGTGGGTCAAAGTTTGTAAAGCCAAGCCAAGTCCAGAAAGTCAAAGCTTAAAGTGAAATCCTAAGATAACTCGGGTGGCAAAGTAATCTGCTTGATAAAGCTAAAGTCAAAACCTTAAGTTGTCATTATAGTGATATTAGTTAATAATGCTAGTTATTAATTAATTATTTAAATCATTGTTTAACGTTGTTTAAATTTGTGATTGATATGCATGGCCGAGCCAGCTAGCCCTTTGTGTGGTGTGTTTTATTCAGTATTGTGAGGCCTGTGTGCCAATTGTTATCCATTTTTGAATGTAACTTTAAAATTAAATTGTATTTAGAATAAGTTTTGTAATTTTAAATTCATTCGAAGACCGAAGATATCATGATGGATCACGCGAGAAGCAAACAGTGGGAGCTTAGAGGATTTTATTTGTTTCTTATTGTAATTGTAATCCTTCCCTTAGGGTTCACCTTTGATTCTCGAGTGCTCTTGAGAATCAAATTAGTTCTGGCAAGGCTATTGCATTTTGTTTGTTGTTTATTATCGAACTGCGTGGTTGGTCGATATGCATGCATGGATAAGCAACAAAGTTAATAATTTGATTATTAAATAATTTCAAATGGTTTTTGAAATAAAAACTGGTCATTTATAAAAGTTTAAAACACTTTTAAAATCCCTTCAAAATATGACACGACATACCGTCCATATAGTGGCACTCACGCTAACCGGTTGTCACAAGTAGGTTCAGCCTTCGTTGGGTGCTTGTGTCGCAAACTTGGAAGGTGTGAGGTAAGCATTGCGGATCCTAAGTAAGACTTGGGCCAGTGTCTTGCAGTTGTTATATGGTGTGTGTCATTGGTGGTTCCTCAGTAAGACTATTGCCCAAGGTATGGACGAGACTAAACATGCCCATACAAGGAGTGTCATATGATACTAGAAGTTATAAAGGTTGTTTATAATCGATAATAGTTATCTACTCAAGTAACTTATATGTGTAGGTTCAGCCTCCGTTGGGTGCACATATAATCAAAAGGGGTTCTAGTAGGTCCAATAAATTTTTTTTGGGATTATATTTATTGAGCATTATTTTTTGAAACAAATACTAAAAGTTGGTTTTTTTTTCTTTTTATTCTAAATCTGTAGCAAAAGTTAAAGCAAATAGAGAGTCTTTCCGAGCGCTTATTTTTGATGAATTACTGACTGGACCAAACTTCGTAGATTGGTTTTATCACATTAGAATTGTTCTAGATGCTGATGAACAGCTATACATCATTGACTCTCCCCCTCCTACTGAGACTGCATTAGGTGCATCTCAAGCAGAGAAAGATGCTTACAGGAAGTATCTAAAGGATGAATCTGATGTAATGAGTCTCGTGGTCATCTCAGCCTTACCTGAATTGTCAGAAAGGTTTAGAGATAATTGTGCCTATGAAGCCATGATAAAGCTCGAACAATTCTGCAAACGCTCTATGCCCTATTATTGTAAGCAAGAGTTGATGGCATATAAGAGTAGACGGGCAGACAGTTAATTAACACATGTTCAAGATTAAAAGAATCATCAGTAAATTGTAGCTTGCTAATGGAATCGTTGATCCATATGAGATTAAACTCATAGTTCTTGAGACACTAACTGACTTTTACAAGGGTGTTGTAAATGAGAGTGTACAGAATAATACTGTCAACATTGACGAGATGTATGAGATGCTCTAGGCAACTGAAGACAGTCTGGTTGGAGACTTTCTAAAAGTCGGAGAAGATAACTGGATTAACGAGCTCGGGGATTATGATTGTCCATACTGCGGATGTTTTTATCCGTGTGACTGTGAATTGACAGTGGACGAAATCGAAATCGATTTAGTCGATGAACCAGGTATCTATATGATAGATTGTTTACATACTTCCTATAACTCCTGGGTATTGGATAGTGGATGTGGTAATCATATTTGTAACCACTTATAGGGGTTTCGAAGGAGTAAAGTGCTTGGAAAGGATGACATTAACTTGCGGGTCGGTGATGGATCAAGTGTTGGTGTCGAAGCTGTGGGAACCTACCAGTTATTGTTACCTTCTGGATTCGTCTTAGTACTAGATAATTGTTATTATGTACCGAAACTAATTAAGAACATTATTTCATATGATTCTTTAATAGACCAGGGATTTAATTATTCTCATAATAAAAGAGTGATTTGTGCTTATCGTAAAGGAGTATTTTATTTTGAAGCTAAATCACTAAATGGTCTATACATGTTGAATCTATTTAATCCAAACAATGAAGCAATCTATAATGTAAGTAAAAAGTCCAAATCAGAATTGAACAAAACTTACATGTGGCACTGCCGTCTTGGTCACGTAAACAAGAAAAGGATTGCAGAACTTCATAAGAGTGGAATCATTGATTCTCTCGATGAAGATTCTTATCAGACCTGTGAATCTTGTTTATATGGTAAAATGACCAAGAAACCTTTCATTAAGGGAAATGAAAGGGCACATGACCTACTAGGGATCATACGTAGTGATGTATGTGGACCTTTTAGTCATGAAGCCAGAGGTGGATACCGGTACTTCATTACTTTCACAGATGACTTTAGTCGTTATGGCTATGAGTATCTTATGAGACGTAAGTCTGAGACATTTGAGAAGTTCAAAGAATTTGATAATGAAGTACAAAACTAACTTGGCAAAACAATAAAAATACTTCGATCAGATCGAGGTAGAGAGTATTTAAGCCAAGAGTTTGACGATCATCTAAAGAACGGTGGAATCATTTCACAACTCACTCCTCCATACACTCCACAATGGAATGATGTATCTGAGAGAAGAAATCGAACACTATTAGATATGGTAAGATCGATGATCCATCATACAAACCTGCCACTTTCATTCTTGGGTCACGCTCTTGAGACAGCAGCGTTTACTTTGAACAGGGTACCGACCAAAGCGGTGTAAAATACACCGTATGAGATATGGTATGGGAAGAGTCCCATAGTGTCTTTCATGAAGATCTAGGGAAGTGTTTGTCAAAAGATTTATATCAGACAAACTAAATCCTAAATCTGACAAGTGCATATTTGTGGGATACCCTAGGGAAACTAGGGGATATTATGTCTACAATCCATTCGAAAACAAAATGTTTGTTGTTCGACATGGATTTTTCCTTGAAAGGGGGTTTCTAGAAAAGGAAAACTGTAGAGACGCCATAATTCTTCAAGATTTTGAAGAAACACAAATAAGTGAATCTGTGGTCGAACTCATACCTCAACAAGAAATCGTTCAGGAAGATATAGACACACCGACATATCGTACGTCTGATAGAGAACGCCAAGAACCAGAAAGATATGGATTTATGCTGGTTGATGGAGTAAGGGAAACACCAGAACCCTCAAACTATCAGGAAGCTGTGGCTGAATCAGATTCAGACAAGTGGCTTGAAGTTATGAAGTCAGAGATACAATCCATGTACGACAACCAAGTCTGGGACTTAGTTGACAAACTAAAAAGCACCGATCAGTCGAGTGCAAGTGGATATTCAAAAAGAAGATGGACATGGATGGTAATGTACAAACCTATAAAGCTAGGCTAGTAGCAAAAGGATATTCACAGTCAAAGAGGATTGACTATAATGAATCCTTTGCACCTGTAGCCAAGTTTAAATCAATTAGGATCATGTTAGCCATAGCTGCATATTATGACTATGAGATATGGCAAATGGATGTCAAAACTGCTTTCCTCAATGGTACATTGTCAGAAGAGGTCTATATGGAACAGCCTGATGGTTTTGTAGATCCAAAGAATCCTGAAAAGGTTTGTAAGCTGCTTAAATCAATATATGGTTTAAAGCAACCATCTCGCAGCTGGAATTTGACTTTTGACAAAAAGATTAAAGAGTTTGACTTTATCAAAAGTGAATTTGAGTCCTGTGTCTACCCAAAGTTCGGAGAAGATAAAGTAACCTTCTTGGTCCTGTATGTGGATGACATACTACTTATTGGAAACAACACTGACATGTTCAATGAAACCAAGGGTTGGTTGAATAAGTGTTTCCATATGAAGGATCTTGGAGAAGCCGTTTATATTCTGGGAATAAAGATCTACAGAGATAGATTGAGATGACTTATTGGGCTTAGCCAAAGCATATACATTGACAGAGTCTTGAGAAGATTCTTAACGGAAGAAGCCAAGAAAGGGTTTGTTCCAATGTCAGGTGGCACGGTTCTATCTAGATCACAGTGTCACACTATGAAGAAAGATATAGAACGGATGAATAAGATACCATACATTTCAGCTGTTGGATCTATCATGTATGCCATGCTTTGCACTATACCTGATGTTGCTTATGCTATAAGTGTCACAAGCAGATATCAAAAGAATCCAGGTGACAATCACTGGATGGCTGTCAAAAACATTTTTAGGTACTTGAAAAGAACCAAAGAATTATTTTTGGTCTTTGGAAATGTGGATAGCGAACTCCGTGTAAAGGGTTACACTGAGCAAGCTTCCAGACAGACAGAGACGACTGCAAGTCACAGTTAGGCTATGTATTCACTTTGAACGGCGGTGCAGTGAGCTGGGAAAGCAAGAAACAAGACATTGTTGCTGACTCGACTACAAAAGTAGAATATATTGCTGCATCAGATGCAGCAAAGGAAGCAGTTTGGTTAAAGAACTTCATTACTAGCTTAAGAGTTGTGACCAGTATATCTGAGCCTGTAGAAGTACACTGTGACAACTCTGGAGCCATTGCGCAAGCTAAGGAACCAAGAGCACATCACAGGACCAGACACATTCTCCGAAAATATCATGTGGTCCGTGAGATCATTGGGAGAGATCATATAAGGATTATGAAAATTCCAACTGACGATAATGTGGCTGATCCACTAACCAAACCACTTTCCCAGATCAAGCACGAACGTCATAGTAGATCTATGGGACTAAAATCATTAGATTAGTGGTTTGTAGCAGTATTTGATTCAAATTAAAGAATAGTAGCATTAAATATTTGATTTTATGAGATATATTATGGGAGATGATTTGATCGCATAAATTATTTAATGTTGTTCTACTTTGCATGATTTAGTAATCCATGAATGATTTGGTATCATTCTAAAAATCCATAACTACTTATTATCGTGGGAACCACAATAAGGTTTTAACGTTATCGTGGAACATTGGTGATGTCGATGGGAGATTGACATGTCAAAGCAGTTGAGACCAAATATCCACGAGTAATTGTTGAGAACAATTATTGGAAGACCCGCATTGAGATCACTTCATGGAGCTTAGTCATGAGTCATATCAATTAGAATTCTCCTCACTACCTGAGATACTTGAGATACCCGGTATACTTAATGTTGTCGCCTAGGCCTAACCTAACGCTAGTCGTAACTGACATGGGGTGAAAGTAGTCAAAATGGGATTTGCACCTTTATTTAAATAGAAAGATATATTTCTGGGCCCCTAGGCGATTGAAACTGATATAAACGCGTGGCCACGCTCGGATAAGCTGTGATGTGTTCAAGCTATGTCTGTTGAAGATCAGTTGAAATCAGAAGGTCGAGAAACAGAATCTAAGTGTGGCGAGACTGATTTTACTCCATGCCCCATGCTTAATTGAAATGTCGCGTTGCAAAAGGACTAAGCCTTGTATTCTCCTTAGGACGTTCGTTTTGTGACAATATCGCTCGGAATATAAGAGCACTTATGATCTGGTTACCCCAAGTGTCTGGCTAGGGACCTCCTTGGGCCAATGAATATAAATTGTTGTTTTGCACAAGTGGGAGACTGAAAGGTTTTGTGTGCTCGATATCAACTATATTCATATCCGGTGTCATAGGTCACTATAGGGTCACACATTCGTGCACCACCGAACCATTTAATGATTAATGGATGATTAAGTTGATTGAAAGTCGAGGGACCAATTAGTATTATTTGATATTATGAAAGGATATATTTATAAGATAATTATAAATGTTATTAGATAATATTTATAATTTTTCCTTTATAGATAAATGCTAATACACTAATAGATAATTATTAGAATTATTTATTTTGTTAATATTAGGAATTATCTATAACCTATGGGCTTATAAATAGGGGTTTAAGTGTTAGAAACCCTAGGAGGTTTTTTTTTGGAAGGAGAAAAATCGCCCCCCCCCCCCTCTCTAGCTCTCTCTCTCTCTCTCTCTCTCTCTCTCTCTCTCTCTCTCTCTCTCTCTCTCTCTCGGTCGAACATAGCAACCCTCACGAGGTTCGTTTTTCAATCGTATCATTGCGATATCTAGCATCGGGGTTCAACGGTGAAGCGTGTGTGGATCACCTAAAGTTTTTCCGTGTGATTGTCTCATTGCAATGGCGTAATTTGGTACGATTACTAAACTCTCTATGTTTGATTATGTTTTATGTTAATAGGAGACGGTCCGGGATGGTTTAAACGGTTTTATTGCTCCGTTGCGCTAATCGTTTGTTAAAAATCAGTTTAAACTCTTCATAACATTAATTATGCAAGACTAAAACAAATTATTAAACTAATGCATTCATAAGTATTTATAAATTTACATAAAAAGGGAAATACAAGAATACATTCTAAATACTTTTATACAATAAAAAAATAATGAAATACCCCATAAATACACCTACATGTCCAGCCATGTAAAGGTACACAACATAGCTTTTGACTTTCAATTTTTAATCCATACCCCATTCACCATCAAAATCAAATCCTTCTTCATCATCTCCTTTCACTTCACCCAAATCCTCACACAACCTCCATTTGCAAGACCAAACTTTCTCTATAAATATAGAGCTCATTTCTCATTCATTCTCACACATTTTCAAGAGCAAAACCTCTCATTTTACTCTCTAAAAATCGTCCATAGCCACACATACACACAACCAAAGTTGTTTTCTTTCTTTATTCTGCAAGAATTCAAGCTTTACAAGAGTTTATTTGGTGCAACTAGTTCAAGAACAACTCTTCTACACATTTTTATACTTCTAGTACATCAAAGTAAGTAAATACTACCTTATTACTTCATATATTTATGTTAATATAAGTCTTGCATAATATATATAATCACCAACAACAATTTTTATTAAAAGTCAAGTTTATAAACAACTAGTTTTGTTTTAAAGTTTGTTTCTTCAAATGTGTTTATAAATATATAAACTCATGATGTAAAGATGAATAATATGAAAACAAGTTATATAAATGTGTTTCATAGCCTTTTATACATGTGGTTTTTGAATAAACAACAAGAATCACAAGTTGTTTCAAGGATATGAAATTCGGATTTTCGGCAGGTATTACATCGACTTTGAAAATCATAACTAATTCAAAACTTAACCAAATGAGTTGATTCTTGTTTCAAAATTTAGATCTATGTCTTAACTAAAAATCTGGAGGTTTTCATAATGTAATATGGAGTTTTGAAACCCTAAATATTATTTGGGAATCGAAAAGTCTAACAGCTCAAAAATGGCCAATATAGGGTTTTCAACGAGCCTTTTCCCTAACCTAAACACCTCAAAAAATAGCCGTTTTTACCTTAAAAAATTCCTTGTACTTATTAGTTTTATGAATATGAATATCAAAGCGCAAATCATTTTGGAGCTTGGTCTAAAACAGCCACAAAGTAGGCAGAAAAACCACGATAAAAGCTGGAAAATTATATACATAAACTTGACGTTTTTAAGTGGGTTTTATTTATGAACTTGTTACTTTGGGTGATTTAAAACATAAAAACCCTTATGCATGCATATTATCATATATATATATATATATATATATATATATATATATATATATATATATATATATATATATATATATATATATATATATATATGGGAGTTATTAAGTCCCTCATATCATTTAGGACTCGGTTAAACGCGTCTGGTGTCACACCCCGTTATCCCGGTTGGAAACAAAGTGTGACGTCACGGAGCGTAACCGTAATCATAACGAACGACCACTATATGGACGTTTTCAAAAAAATACATTGATTTAACATCAAATATAAATATTGTTTTACATAACCAAAATAGAGCGTAAGTAGTTCTTAAAATACCAAGATTTAAATACACAATTTAGTATATCAGGAAAAATGCAAATAAATCTCTGAGTTTGAAAATGATACGACTCCAAAATGAACGGAAGGCTGGGAATGCTTCCGATGAATGCACATGTCTTAATCACCTGAAAATACATGCTAAAATACGTCAACAAATTGTTGGTGAGCTCATAGGTTTACGCGAAAGACCAATTGTATGGACATTATCAGATGAGTTGAATTTATAAAGCATAAATTTCATGTATGTATTACATAAACCATCATGCAACTGAAGCTTAATTATATGAGTGTGCCCTATGCAGTATTCCCTACTTTGAGGCTGTTTTTGACCAAGTTCCAAAACGATTTAGGCTTTGCTTTTCTTCGAAATAAAACTACTATATACAAAGAGTTTTTAAAGTCAAGAACGGAGTTCGAGGTGTTTAGGTTAGGGAAAAAGCTCGTTAAAAACCCTATGTTGGCCATTTTTGAGCTGTCAAACTTTCGGGTTCCCAAATAATATCTGGGGTTTCTAAACACCATAATATATTATGAAAACTTCCAGATTTTTAGTTAAGACATAGATCTAACTTTTGAGACAAGAATCAACTCATTTTGTTAAGTTATGAATTAGTTATGATTTTTCAAATTTGATGAAACTTTTCCGTCGAAATTCCGTATTTCATAAACTTGAAATAACTTGTGATTCTTTTTGTTTATTCAAAGCCTACTTGTATAAAAGTTATAAAACACATGTATACAACTTTTTTTTCATAATATTTACACTTACATGATGTGTTTATATATTTATAAACACATTTGAAGAAAACAACTTAAAAACAAAAACTAGTGATTTATAAACTTGAGTTTTTATGAACTTGTTGTTGTTGGTGATTATATATATTATGCAAGACTTATATAAACATCAATATAAGATATAATAGATTAGTATTTACTTACTTTGATGTTTTAGAAGAATGAAAATGAGTGGAAGGTTGGATCTTCAGAAGTTGCACCAAGAACACTTCAAGATATGAAAAACACTTGAAAGAAAATGGTGTGTTGTGTGTGTGTTATGTGTGTGGCCGGTTTTTGTGAGAAGGAAGAAGAGATTTTGGTGTGATAAAAATGAAAGGAAAAGCTCTCTATTTATAGAGAAAATTGGATATTGAAAAGATGGTGAAATGATGAAGAATAGTGTGAAATCTTGTTTGAATTGAAAGAGGAGGATTTGATGGTGAAATGTTGAGTAAAAAAAAATTATTTCAAGTCCTTTTAGTATTCTCCTATGGGCCGGCCTATGTAATGTATTTTTGATGTATTTTCATTTTTTTTGTATAAAAGTATTTAGAAATGTATTCTTGTATTTCCCTTTTCTTGTAATTTTATAAATACTTTTGGATGCTTTGTTTTAATGAATTGTTTTAGTCTTGTATAATTAATGTTAAGTAATTGTATTAGTGTATGATTATTGTTACTAGTCATATACTATATATGTACTTAGTTGAATTAATCCATCGTATCGTAAATCGTTCGGATTAATTGATTTCCCGATTCATTGCACCGATGAATTTGATTCTAATTGAGTTGAATTTCGTCATGAACATTGTTAATCACTTTGGTTAATTGTTAATGAGCACTGATTAGGTTATAATCGCTAACCTGGTTTAATGTCGGATGTTACAGTCTCCCCCTGTTAAGGGAATTTCGTCCCGAAATTAGCTCGTGTTCTCCACTGCTTGAGTATTCGAGAACACAGGAGGGTATTTTTTTTTCCAGAACTGATCTTCATGTTCCCATATAAACTCAGGATCTCGCTTAGAGTTCCACCTAACTTTTATTATCGGGATCCGGATGTGCTTTAGTTTCTTGACTTCTCGGTCAATTATTTCCACGGGTTTTGAACGAAGTTCAACTTATCGTCTAGCTCCAGCTCGTCCATGGGTATGACGAGTGTTTCATCAGCCAGACATTTCTTAATGTTGTATATGTGGAAGGTATTATTGCTAAGCTCTGGGGGTAGATCGAGTCGGTAGGCTACCAGGCCAATTCTTTTGGAAATCTTGAATGGTCCGTTATAACGAGGATTGAGTTTTCCTCGTTTCCCAAAATGGATTACGCATTTCCAAGGCGAGACTTTCAGCATTACTTGATCTCCCTCCTGGAATTCCAAATCCTTCCGTTGAACATCTGCATAGCTTTTCTGTCGATCCCGTGCCATCTTTAATCGATTCTGAATATGGACTATCTTTTCGGTAGTTTCGTGAATGATGTTAGCGCCAGTGACTTGGCTATCTCCTACTTCTTCCCAACAAATCGGCAATCGACACTTTCGCCCGTAGAGGGCCTCAAACGGAGCAGCTTTAGTACTCGAGTGATAGCTATTGTAGTACGATAATTCCACTAAAGCAATTGAGTATCCATCCCACGGGCTCTTAATGTATGTTCTAGGGTTTGAATCGTTCTATTATTCTGACCATCGGTCTGAGGGTGATACGTGGTACTCATGTCCAAGTCTGTATCCAAAGCTTGCTGTAACGATTGCCAAAAGTCTAGATGTGAATCTGCTATCCGTATCCGAAATGATTGAAATAGGCACTCCTGTTGGGTTTCCTATACCCTTGCTAGGTTAAATTAAAACTTTGCGGAAAATTAAATAACCTAACTATGCAAGAATATAAAACCTTAAGGATCTAACCAAAAAAGCTAAGCAACTATTTATTAAAATAAAGAGATGAATAAGAAAAACTAACCTTGAGAAAATTCGCAATTTTCTCCACGAAGAACGATTGCACGAACAGCCTCTGAATCGAGTAACAAGCGTCTAAAGCAAGATCGCCTCTAGTTGTTCACACCCAATGAACAAAAGAAAAGATAATTATAACTTTTCTAAGCTCAGATCTCAGAGTCCCAAAACTGGTATCCCTTGTGATTGTTAGAGAACTTAGAATTGAATGAGCGAGGAATGAAGCAGGCAGGGGCTGCCTATTTGTAGGTTTTAGAAACCTACAAATTTCTGATCCCAAATCCATGTGGGATGGATTGGTGGCCGGCCCCCCCTATTAGGGTTTAGGGGTGCCCTGTTGACTATCAAGTAATTGCAGTTTAGCCCCTGTACTTCCTCAGTTAATTCTATTAGCTTCCGGTTAATTTATTACTATTAATAAATTAACAAACTAACCCATTAATCAAATATAATCAATTATTTAGTTTCTAATTAATTTATTAAACATAATAAATTAACAAAACTAATTAACATTATATATTTAAGTTAATCATCTTCTCTTTACAATTCATTGCATGCACCCAAAAAGGATCCAACCTGATAACAATATGTTTACAAATAATTGTGACTTGGACACTAATTCCAACGATCTCCCACTTGGACAAGTTGGCAACTATTTTTCTAAACACATTCTATTACCAGCCTTCCTAGCTACTCGATACAGCTGCCGAACTCGGAATCATATCAGAGCTAATCCTTTAGATAAGGGATCAACTATTCCTTCGTTCTCTGATATCGTATGAAACTAAGACATGGATTATAATCAATCTTTGGTTTCAAAATTATGTTTCTGATTTCCGATTAATATGACTATATGAGACTTATTAATTGAACACTTCAATTTTGTCTCGGTCGGGCCCGACACTCTAGAGTCAAAGTTTAATCATCAGAGGGCCCATAGATATCGCTTTTCCATATAGGCAAAAGGAACAAATAAACTTCGCATACACAGTGCTAACTAACTAATAACATCGTAACTAGATACATCCGTTATAACTGGCAGTTACTTACAGCGTTTGAGTGCACTAAGGTATGACGGACTAGAAAAACGCAACTTCAATGTATCTCAGTCTGAAGAATAGAGGATATTATCATCTTGGAAATACTTTTGATTTGATCCATGAAGTATCTTTCTTAGTGCGAGTTCCCTATACTTAAATCTCCATTAAGTACCCATGAATGTTGCAGCAATCTCTATGCTATGTCAAACTCATGACAGTCTACTAACATTCCATGACAGTCTTTATTCAATACTAACTCCCGGTAGTACGAACGACTGAGGTATTTGAATAAAATTAATTACTCTGGGAGTTGGTTCTAAACATGCAAAAGGAAACACAATGATAAATTAATAGAAGATGGCAGCACTTTGCAAATAAATAAATCTCAATTATTTAATCACCAAATCCATTAAAATTTCAAATCATTGTTACAATGTTTCAAATTCAAAACTAAATACTAAACTTTACATTATCTTGTAATCCTATGCTAAAAGCATGACTATAGTGTTTCGGTTGAGAAAGTGGCTTTGTGAACGGATCAGCTGGATTCTCCTCTGATCGCACTCTTTTCACAATCACATGTCCTTCTTCAACCTTGCTACGAACAAAGTGGTACTTCCGATCAATATGCTTGGACTTTCCATGATCCTTGGGTTCTTTAGTCAACGAAACAACACTTTCGTTGTCGCAGAATATTTCGATGGGGTCTTGAACCGTTGGGACAACTCCAAGATCTCCAATGAAATTCTTCAACCAGATGGCTTCCTTTGAGGCTTCTGAGGCCGCAATATATTCTGACTCGCAGGTAGAGTCTGCCACGGTTTCCTGCTTCGAACTCTTCCACGTCACGGCTCCCCCGTTCAATAAGAACACCCAACCAGATTGTGATCGACAGTCATCTCTTTCCGTTTGGAAACTCGCATTGCAATAACCGGTTACTTTGAGTTCATCCTGTCCACCGTAAACCAAGAACCTGTCTTTAGTATTTCTTAAATAGTTAAGAATATTCTTGACCGCCGTCCAATGACCTTCACCAGGGTCTTGCTGATGTCGACTCACCATGCTTAAAGCAAATGAGACATCAGGCCTCGTACATGTCATGGCATACATTATAGATCCTATGACCGAAGCATATGGAACTCGACTCATTCTGTCTCATTCCTCCTGTGTCTTCGGGCTAATGTCTTTACTAATCTTTATGCCATGAACAAAGGGAAGGTTCCCCTTCTTAGACTTCTCCATACTAAACCTTTTCAGTATTTTGTCCAAGTACGTATCCTGGCATAGTCCTATTAGATGTCTCGTTCTATCTCTATAAATCTTTATACCCAGAATAAAAGCTGTATTTCCTAGATACTTCATAGCGAAACATCTTCCCAACCAATCTTTTACACTCTGTAATGTTGGGATGTCGTTTTCTATAAGTAATATGTCATCGACATATAATGCAGGACTCATCTTCGCTTCTAGAAAATCCAAACACTGTGATTTTCTCATGAAAGCAAAGATTCCAGCTTCGAGAAGCTTGCTTAAGTCCATAAATGGACTTCTGAAGCTTACACACTTTCTTAGGATACTTGGTGTCTACAAAACCTTCAGGTTGTGTCATAAACACATCCTCTGTCAATTTCCCGTTAAGAAAAGCGGTTTTGACATCCATCTGCCAGATTTCATAGTCATGAAACACAGCTATGGCCAAAACTATCCTTATGGATTTAATCTTAGCTACCGGTGAAAAGGTTTCCTCATAGTCAATCCCGTAGGTTTGAGTATAGCCCTTTGCCACCATCCTAGCTTTGTAAGTGTGTACTTTCCCGTTCATATCCGTTTTCTTCTTGAATATCCACTTACAACCCACCGTCTTTAGACCGGGTGTGGGATCAACAAGGTTCCAAACTTGGTTGCCATACATGGATTCAATCTCGCTATCCATAGCTTCCTTCCATTTGGCTGCCTCAGGGTCTGCCATCGCTTCACGGTAGTTAGCTGGTTCATCTAAGTCGACTAGTGTACTATCACTAACCATATCATCCTGTTCAATATGGAAACCATAGTAGAACTCAGGAGGATTGCTAACTCTACCGGATCTGCGCAAAGGTAAGGATATGTCATTAGGTTCAACAGGCATCTCAGCCTCACGTTGATGGTCAGTGTTTGAAGTTGGTTCTTCATAGGTAGTATCTTGAATCTCATCAAGATCGATCTTACTCCCACTGTCCTCTTTAGATATTATCTCCTTCTCGAGGAACACTCCTCTTCGAGATACAAACACTACGTTTTCACGTGGTTTGTAAAATAGATATCCAAATGACTCTTGTGGGTAACCGACGAATAGACACTTTTCAGATCTTTGACTGAGTTTGTCAGAGGTCTCTCGTCCAACGAAGACTTCACATCCCCAGATCTTGATGTGACCAAGGGAAGGACGCTTTCCCTTCCACGTCTCGTAAGGTGTCTTTGAAACTTTCTTGAGGGGTACTACATTTAGAATATGTGCCGCAGTTTCTAATGCATAACCCTAGAAACTTACTGGAAGTGTTGCTCGACTCATCATAGATCGGACCATGTCTACAAGGTCCTGTTTCTCCTCTCCGCAACTCCGTTGAGTTGTGGTGTTCTAGGAGGTGTTAACTGGGAAACTATTCCACAACTTCTAAGATGATCGAGAAACTCGATACTAAGGTACTCTCCTCCCCTGTCGGAGCAGAGAACCTTTATCTTTCTGCCCAGTTGATTCTCTACTTCACTTTGATATCTTTTGAATGTCTCAAAAGTGTCGGACTTATGTTTAATTAAATAAACATATCCAAATCTACTATAGTCATCTATAAAGGTGACATAGTACCGATTTTCCCCTTTTGTAGCACAACGGAATGGCCCACATACATCTGTGTGGACCAAATCCAATAGTCCTTCACCACTTTCACACGTTCCTGTGAATGGTGATTTTGTCATCTTGCCAAGTAAACAGGATTCGCATACATCATCCGATTTTAGGTCGAATGATTCCAACACTCCATCCTTTTGGAGTTGGGCGATGCGTTTCTTGTTAATGTTCCCAAGGCGACAGTGCCACAATTTGGACTTATCAATTTCGTCAGAATCAATATTAAATAATAGGTTGTTATCACACTCAACAGTTCATATATGCCATTATAAGGACAAGCTTTGAATATAAAAACATCATTCAAATAAACCAAAATACTTCCATTATTATTATCAAAGTTGAAATTGTATCCATCCTTATACAAGGCAAATAAAGAAATGATGTTCCGATTCATATCGGGTGAATAACAACAATTATTTTAGCTAATCTCTACTCCTGATCTAAGCATGAGCTGGAACCTTTCGACTTTCTTCACAGGCGTGATCTTTCGATTCCCCATGATTAGGTTCAGCTCCCCATGCTTCAAGCTTCTACTTTCCCTTAGTCCCTGCAATACAGAGCAAATGTGAGCACCACATCCTGTATCAACAACCCATGAATTAGAGATAGAAGTGTTATGGAGTTCGATCATGAACATACCTGAGGTGCTGGCCTTTTCGACTTTGTCGTCTTTAAGGTCCTTCAGATATGATGGGCAGCTTCGCTTCCAGTGTCCCTTGCCATTGCAGTAAAAGCATACTGCTTCTTTCGGATCTTTAGTAGGCATAATACCGGACTCTGTTTTCCCTTGAGACCCTTTCTTGGACTTTCCTTTTGGGGTCTTCCAGGATGACTTCCGTTTCTTTGAGGCCTTACCGACAGTAAGCACTGGGGCCACAGGGGTCTCATCTTTCTTGATGCCCTGTTCAGCGGTTCGGAGTAGATTATGCAGTTCCATAATTGACGTCTCCTTCTGATTCATGTTCATCTGATAGGAGAGTACGAACTGATTATAGATGGTGGGCAGTCCAGAAAGAATGATATTGGTGGAGAACTCAGAGTCAAACACCATATTGAGAGCCTCCAGCCGGTCGAAGTACCCCTTCATCTTAAGGACGAAAGTGCAGATAGATGTTCCAGGTTTTGGTTTGCAGGCCATGAGGGATCTTACCAAATCAAGGCGCTCTTTGCTCGCCTTAGCCTCAAACATCTCTCGCAGCTGCTGATTCATCTCAAAGGCCCATGTATTCTCAAAGGCTTTAGCAAGCTCAGGAACCATGGACGACGCCATGATGCATGACACTTTGTTTGCATCATCGTAATGTTTCTGGTGTGCGTCCATTTCCTCCTGGGTGGGATTCTCATTCAGTGTGGGAATTTGTTCATCGAGAACATACTCCTTGTTCTCGTACCTCAGCGTAAACCTGAGGTTTCCCATCCAGTCCACATAGTTCGGACCGGATAGTTTTTCCCTACCCAGAACGGAAAGGAGTGAGAAGTTGGATACGTGGTTGGCAGCAGGGTGGGAGTACCAGTAGAAGTAGACATCTGTGAGATAAAGTTTTAGTTAGTTTGAAGTATTCCTTAAACAATTTACCTAATTTGAATTAAGGCTAGGATCCATATTTTCGATTCGTTTTATGAAAAGGGTCGTCGTAATCACGCCACAAATTTATTTTAGGTGGACAAACTCTTGTCGATTTCAATCTCTATGAAATTCCTAGATCTTTTGAGATTCATTGAATCTTATCAATGGCATGTTAATCTCGGTTATGCTCAACTACTATCCGTGACTGGGTTGCCGAGGATCACGGACAAGATGGTGAATCTAACCATGCAAAACTGCGTAAGACCCGGCACGGATCAGTCCGGGAATCGCGAGTCCTACATCACCTCCTAATATGTCTCTCATTAGTGTGCCGGTCAATACACACGCTCCACTAACAGTGCATATAGGAGATGTGCATTTTTCATGGATTTGCATACTAATTCACTTTTGATATATCTAAAACGGGATTTTTGTTTTAGTACTTTAGATTATACTTTTAATCTGGACACCATCCTATCAAAAGTCCTCGGTAGCTCCATTGAACGCACAGCGAAGCGGAGGAGGTAGGTCAGCGCGAAGCTGTTAAAAACCTACTCCTTTAGGGAAGCAGAGCGACCCGCCTTATACCTCGTTTATAGTTTGTTCACTATGGGTGAGCCGATTTATCAATTGACTGACGATGTAATTAGATTTAAATGATATATATATACATAATCAATAATACATATATAAATTTCTTTTAAATCTTAGGGGTTTAATTTTAAACTTTTAAAATTAAAGGGTCTATTTTAAACATTTTAAAATTCAGGGTATATTTTAAACAATTTAAAATATTAGGGTTTAAATTAATATTTATATTTTATATATATATTTCGGTTTCAATATTTAAATAAAATAAGAAACATTTAATTATTAAATATATATATTAAATCCGAAACCTATATATATAACCATATAAATCCTCAAAATTTAAACCTAGGATAATACAAGTTTATCCTAATAAATTATGATATTCTAAAACCTTTAGGATAAGCACTTAATTTAAATTAAGGTAATTTCTAGATAAATAGGATTTAGGATAAACCTAGAAAATCAAGCTTATCTCTAAGGCATGTTTATCTAAAACCCCAAAAATCAAACCCTTAATTAAATTAATAAAATCCTAAATTAATAAAATAATAATTTATTTAATATTTCAGATTTATCCATTTAAAACCTTTTATAAATCCAAAAATTTGAAGATAAATATGAAAAACAATTTTCAAAATTTAGACAATTAGTTTAATATTTAAAAACTATTTTAAAAATTAAATAATTATCAAAAAACAAATTTTACTCCAAAAGTTTCGAAAAATAATTTTTAATTAATTTTTCGGATTTATTTAATATTTAAAAATTAATTTTAAGTTTAAACAATTTAATTTAAAATTAAAACACCATTAAAATTAAATCAAAATTCCGAAAATTAATCAAAACAAATTTCGAAATTTAAGAACAAGATTATCATCTCAAAATTAGTGCAAAGCTCGTTAGGTTGACCGCTCTGATACCACTGTTGGGTTTCCTATACCCTTGCTAGGTTAAATTAAAACTTTGCGGAAAATTAAATAACCTAACTATGCAAGAATATAAAACCTTAAGGATCTAACCAAACAAGCTAAGCAACTAATTATTAAAATAAAGAGATGAATAAGAAAAACTAACCTTGAGAAAATTCGCAATTTTCTCCACGAAGAACGATTGCACGAACAGCCTCTGAATCGAGTAACAAGCGTCTAAAGCAAGATCGCCTCTAGTTGTTCACACCCAATGAACAAAAGAAAAGATAATTATAACTTTTCTAAGCTCAGATCTCAGAGTCCCAAAACTGGTATCCCTTGTGATTGTTAGAGAACTTAGAATTGAATGAGCGAGGAATGAAGCAGGCAGGGGCTGCCTATTTATAGGTTTTAGAAACCTACAAATTTTTGATCCCAAATCCATGTGGGATGGATTGGTGGCCGGCCCCCCTATTAGGGTTTAGGGGTGCCCTGTTGACTATCAACTAATTGCAGTTTAGCCCCTGTACTTCCTCAATGAATTCTATTAGCTTCCGGTTAATTTATTAACTATTAATAAATTAACAAACTAACCCATTAATCAAATATAATTTATTATTTAGTTTCTAATTAATTTATTAAACATAATAAATTAACAAACTAATTAACATTATATATTTAAGTTAATCATCTTCTCTTTACAATTCATTGCACGCACCCAAAAAGGATCCAACCTGATAACAATATGTTTTCAAATAATTGTCACTTGGACACTAATTCCAACAACTCCGTGTCCAGAGACGACTTCCTTGAGGTACGTTTGGACTAGCTTATTCATCCTGTTGTTCTCTTTAATTGGTAGGAGTGCGCGGATTTTGTTAGGCGGTTGACTATTACCCAAATGGTTTCTGATGTTTTGTCTTAACATTGGAGCATGTTAAGAATTTGCTGACATATGTGGCAATGTCATCCTTCATGTTAGGCCACCCATATAGTTCCTTGAGGTCATGATACATTTTTATCGGATCCGGGGTGAACGACATATCTTGATTTGTGTCCTTCATCCATACAACTTTCTTTTTTTTTTTTTTCACCAAATAGAGTAATCAGACTCTATTCATGAAATATCGATTTTTATTAGCCCTTATCCCAAACTATTTATCCATTACGTGCATGGCTTCATTTTTCATATTTTCCTCCTTAACAACTTCTACTTGTGCATCATGAACTAAGGAAGGAAGGTTTAGTTGAATGGTTATAACTAGGGCTTGTACTCTTAACGACTTTGCTCATTCCTTTCGACTCTGAGCGTCTGCAACCACATTAGTTTTCCTCAGGTGATAACGAATTTCAAAGTTGCAACCACTTATTAGCTTCATCCAATGCCACTACTTCATATCCGACTCTTTCTGGTTCAAGATGTGTTGGAGGCTCTTATGGTCTGTGAATGTAGTACACTTCTTACCATACAACTTAATGTCTCCAAGTCTTAAGGATAAAGACTACTGCTCCAAGATCTAGATCATGCGTTGTGTAATTCACCTAGTGAGCCTTAAGTTTTCTTAAAGTATAAGCTATGACCCTATCTTTCTATATCAACCCATCGTGTGAAGCGTCACAGTAATCTACAAATTTCTTGCTTCTCTTGGATAAAATAAGCGCGCTGCACAGATTGTGCTTTAATAACTGATATGATGTCTCCTGATCCTTGCCCCAATCGTACTTAATGTCTTTTCGGGTCAGTTTTGTTAAAGCTCTGGTGATCTTTGAGAAACTTTTGATAATTACTTCTAATAACTGGCAAGTCCTAAGGACTGTCGTATCTCTATGGGGGTTCTAAGAGTTGACCAACTCCTTAAAGCCTCGATCTTTGTGGGGCCGACTTGGCTTCCTTTACAATTGATCACGTGACCGAGAAATTTCACCCATCTTAGCCAAAAGTCAAACTTAGAAGGTTGGGCATACAGTTGTTCTTTCTTCAACAACTCTAGAATTAGTCTTAAATGTTTGCTCGTGTTCCTCCTTGTTTCGTGAGTAGATTAAGATGTCATTCATGAATACATTCACGAATTTGTCCGGAAAAAGTTTGCACACCCGATTTATGAGGTCCATGAATACCGTTGGGGCACTGGTTAATCCAAACAACATTAATAGGAATTTATGATGACCGTAACGAAATCTGAAGGCAGTCTTTGGAATATCTTTCATATGAACTCTAACATGATGATAACCCGACCTTAGGTCGATCTTCGAATAGAAGCTTGATTCTTGAAGTTTGGTCAAACATGTCATTGATCCTTGTGAGCGGGTATCGGTTCTTTTAGTTTATTTAGCTCTCGATAATTGATGCACATTCTGAAGGTTCCATCCTTCTTCTTTATGAACAAAACTGGAGCTCCTCCAAAGCGAGGAACTCGGTTTGATAAACCTTTTATGTAAGATCTCCTACAGTTGGTTGGACGATCCTTACACTATTGGTGGGGCTAATCGGCATGGTGCTCGAGCCACTGGTGCAGCACCTGATACTAGGCCGATTTTTGAATTTGACTTGCCTCGATGTTGGGATTTCAGGTAAGTGTTCTGGAAAAACTTTGGGGCAACCATAAATAACGATATTTTTGAGCCGCTTTTCCTTTGGCTCCTTCTCTGTCAACACTTCAGGGTCCTAATGCTAGTGATGATGCTTACTTTGGTATTTTTTGCTTGCCTTGGACAGTAAGGACCTTCTTATTGGCTATAGGTATATGTACAATCTTCTTGTTGCACACTATCTCCACACGATTTTTCGATAGTCAATCCATGCCTATGACCACGTCAAAACTTCCCAGTTTGATGGGCATCAAGTCTGTTTCAAAGAGTCGGCCTACTAATTCTAAGGAGCATCCTCGACTTATATTATTCGTCATAAACGTCTTACTGTCATCAACCTCAATAGCATAAGTGGCACTTAATGGTGTAAGAATGGAATTTATAAGGGTCCTATCAGCACCAGTATCAAATAGTAAAATGCATAAGTGGTATCTAATGGGGTAAGAGGATAAGTCTATGGATTTGAAATTTCTTAGGCAGATTGTCGTACTACATATCCTCATGCACATAGTTATAGATAAAACTTAGTTCTTCATTAAAATGTTTGATACCTAATCTTTGTACATCATATGGTCGGGATTTTCCGATAAATTTATAAGCCTTACATACCCTATGATATATCAAATAGTAATGCCTAGAGAAATTTTTGAAAGGGTACTAAGTATGAGATGCCTCCGGGGTTTCCTCGTACTCCAGAGCGTTAAGTCGTTGGGTTAGTTCTGCATTGCGGGCTTTGTGCTCTGCTAGGCGCTGTCACAATTCGTCGATTCCGTCTTGTTGAATCGCCTGGGTATTCTGCTTGGCCCAAGGTTTATTGGTGGTTTGTATTGTCTCCTACTTAATCCTTGCAAAGATCTCACCAACCTCTTGGTTGATTTTGTCGAAATTGAGGGGGTCGTGTCTGGAGGCCCTTGCCACCAACAGAGGCATCGTTTGTTACGTAGGTTTCTGGGTAAGTGTCGGCACTTGAGAGGAAGATGGTGTTCTGACTTCAAACTGGATTTGGATCCCTTCCTCGTTTCTCCACTCTTGGAGAGTGTGAGGCATCCATCCCCATTGTCTTATGGTTGCCCGTCGCTACTGTGGCGGGCTTGGCTGATGGGCAGGTACCGAGATAGACTCCCGTTGTGCCAGTCACACCCTTTTCCTAGGGGTGAACTTCTTCAATGGTCCATTGGGGTGGTCTCTAAATAGGGTGTAGGATGGAAATGTGGTGGTGATGGTGGAGCAATTTGTGCTGCAGGGCCACAGTTGCCCTCCTTGTATTTTGACAGGTCCATTACATCGTCATTGATTTGGTCTGGGTGGGTTCCCGATCCAAAATACACCTCAGTGTCACCTTGGCGTGCTTGTTCCATGGGTGAGAATTCATCCTCTGAGTCAAAGAGGATAATAACTGTATTGTTCGACATGTTATTGTCATCAGGGTCCATATATGTGTTCACAGTTCTTGAAGAAATTTTAGTTTTTGTAAGAGTTATAATCTAGCTACTAATGCAACGTAGTTCACTATAACTATGGCTCTGATACCAATCTGTCACATCCCGTTACCCAGGTTGGAAACAAAGCGTGACTTCGCGGAAGCGTAACCATAATCATAACGAACGACCACTATATGGACGTTTTCAAAAAAATACATTGATTTATCATCAAATATAAATATTGTTTTACATAACCAAAATACAGCTTAAGTATTTCTTAAAATACCAAGATTTAAATACATAATTTAGTTTATCAGGAAAAATGCAAATAAATCTCCGAGTTTGAAAATGATACGACTCCAAAATGAACGGAAGCCTGGGAATGCTTCCGATGAATGCACATGTCTTAATCACCTGAAAATACATGCTAAAATACGTCAACAAATTGTTGGTCAGCTCATAGGTTTACGCGAAAAGACCAATTGTATGGACATTATCAGATGAGTTGAATTTATAAAGCATAAATTTCATGTATGTATGACATAAACCATCATGCAACCGAAGCTTAATTAAATGAGTGTGCCCTATGCAGTATTCCCATACGTAATAACGTGTGTTGAATATCTATGCATCCCACCGTTAGCCGGTTAAGCCTAACCCGAATGGGGGACATGACTCCCGATATATCCATCCACAATATATTCGTGCTTACAAATAAATGTAATTAACGGTTCCTGATTTGAGGGTTGATGGATCCACACATGTAATACATATAAGAAATAAACGGTTTTGATGTCCATAAGAAAATAGTGCATGTATTTCCACACCAATAGATAGTGAAGATAGGGCTATCAGGACTCACCGCATGTTGATGGCAAAAATGAGCGTAAAAACGATGATTTACGTTGTTGATGAGTGATGATATCGGACGCGTTTAACCGAGTCCTAAATGATATAAGGGATTTAATAACTCTCATATATGATAATAAGTATGTATAAATATTGTTATGTTTTAAATCACAACATTACAAATTTATAAATAAAACCCACTTAAAACGTCAAGTTTATATATATATATATATATATATATATATATATATATATATATATATATATATATATATATATATATATATATATATATATATATATATATATAATTTCAGCTTTTTGATGATTTTTCGGCCTACTTTGAGGCTGTTTTTAACCAAGTTCCAAAACGATTTAGGCTTTTTTTTCTTAGAAATAAAACTACTATATACAAAGATTTTTTAAAGTCAAGAACGGATATTTTTCGAGGTGTTTAGGTTAGAGAAAAAGCTCGTTAAAAACCCTATGTTGGCCATTTTTGAGCTGTCAAACTTTCGGGTTCCCAAATAATATCTGCGGTTTCAAAACTCCATAATAAATTATGAAAACTTTCAGATTTTTAGTTAAGACATAGATCTAACTTTTGAGACAAGAATCAACTCATTTTGTTAAGTTATGAATTAGTTATGATTTTTCAAAGTTGATGAAACTTTTCTGCCGAAATTTCGTATTTCATAAACTTGAAATAACTTGTGATTATTGAGGATTTTGATTTTGTGGATGAAATGATCTGATATTTGGATCGAAGGTGCGAATTTTAAAGATGAATTCAATGATATACGTATCAAATTTTAATTCCAAACACACAGAATTTAATTGAGAATTTTCAGATTTTTTTAAAAAGTGTTTGTTCTTGAGGTTTTTGGTCGATTTTTGGTTTTTAATCAAGAATTAGCCAAAGTGATTTCACAAAAGTTGTTTCTGCTATTAAAACGAACCTTCGAAATCAATTTGAGGTCAATTCATGGATTTTTGTTGAAAAAGTTTGAATCTGATCTTATTTTTGTTGAAAAATGATAAAACTCGGGCATAACTAAATTCATAGTGTCATTCGAGTTTTATAAAGAAGGCATTCGAGTTTTATGAAAGCTTTATTCGAGTTTTATTAAAGCTTTATTCGAGTTTTATGAAAGCTTTATTCGAGTTTCATTAAAGCTTTATTCGAGTTTTATGATAGCTTTATTCGAGTTTTATGAAGCTTTGACCGAGTTTTATCAATGCTTTGACCGAGTTTCATCCATTGTTATTCGAGTTTCATACTTCATTGACCGAGTTTCATGAAGCTTTGATCGAGTTTAACTTCTTTGTATTTCGAATTGATTTCTATTTCATTCGAGAAAGTTCAAGGGTTATTCGAGTTGAATCCTTTCTCATTCGAGTTTCACACTCAATCATTCGAGTTTTATACTTCTTCATTCGAGTTTGGTGATTCTTTATTCGAGTTTGATACTTCATCATTCGAGTTTGATCATTACATATTCGAGTTTCATCCCATATCATTCGAGTATCATAAATCATCATTCGAGTTTTGATTATTTGACCTTTGCTTCTTAAATTGGCCATAACTTTTGACTGGAACATCGTTAGAAGGCCTACCATACGTAAAATCGAAGCTTGAAAAGAGATATATAGTTCAGTAAATTTTCGAGGCCCAATTCCACTCCAGAAAAAAGTTACGGTCAATTTTATGCAGAAAAGCTGAAATTTTAACGTCAAAAAGTCATTTCAGAGCTGATTTTTCACAAATAATCATTAACTGAAATAATTTTTCAAAGTTTTATCAGAATTCACTCAGTTTTTTCATAAAAGATCTTGGAAGATTCATTTTTCTGCAATTCATAATGGCATATGAACATTTTTCAAAGTCTGAGCTGATTGTCAAACTTACTGAATCTGAAAAGATTCGTAAGAACAATTAAGACATTCTCGTTCTGTTAAATTCAGAAAAAGCTTTGCCTTTACGTGATGTAAGAATACTGAACGAAGAAATTCAAATCTTAAAAGAGGAATTAAAAACTCAGAGCTTAATGGATAAGCAAAAGTCTGAGAGATCTGCTTATCAGTTAAAAATATCTGATTTAAATAAAAAATTTGAAGAGGAGAAGTCTGAGCTTATTGCAAAACTTACTGATTCTGAAAAGATTCGTAAGAACAATTATGACATTCTTGTTCAGTTAAATATTGATAAAGCTTTGGCTTTACGTGACGTACGATTACTGAATGAAGAATTTTTGAGCTTAAAAGAAAAACAAAGTTCTGAGAGTCCTATTCTTAATTTGAAAATATCTGAGTTGAATAAAGAACTTGATGAGCTTAAACAAGAGAATTTTCAAAGTACAACTCAACTAAAATGTCTTGTGTCTGAAAGATCTGAACTAAACAAGAAAGTTAAGGATCTTGAAGATACACTTTCTAAGACAAAACAAACTGATCAAAATTATATTTTAAACAAAAATGAAGAAATTTTTGCTCTTCAACAAGAGTTGTCTTTAACTAAAGATTTGATTGAGAAGGAAAGACATGTGTTCTTACTTAAAGAACAAGATTTTAAATCAAAATCTGAATTATTTGAAGATGAAAGACAAATGTTCTTAATCAAAGAACAATCTTTTAAAACTGATTACCAATCATTTGATCATGACAGAAATTCAAATTTAGTCATTATCAAAAGTTTGGAAGATCAGATACTTCATCTTACAAAACAATTACATGTTTTTACTTCATCAACTGAGTCAAATGTTAAGACCCCTTCTTTAGTGTGTTTAAAATCCAATGTTGATTACTCTGGTTTGTCTTCTGACAGTGAGGTGAATCTAATTAACTCTGCTAAGTTTGATTCATCTTCAGATCTGAAACTTAAATATCTTCTCAAGATACATAAAGGCAAAGACAAAATCCGGTTAAGATTTACACTGGTGAATCTTCAAAGCCAAACGTTTTTAAAGTTTTCGGAAATACTGGTCAATGTAATCAGAAAACATATTCAAAGAAAACGGCCACGTATTACCAAAAACATGCTAGAACCGGACAGTTTTTCAGGAAGAAGAGTTCAGAAAATTCTAATCATTCAAAGTCAAGTTTCTTTAGATACTCAGATATTAAATCTTCAAATACTCAAAGAAATTTGTTTTCTGCTTTTGAAAAAGAAGCTGATAGTTATAACTTGCAATGGTACCTAAACCAAAGTACCAGTGGGTACCAAAACCCATTTTGAAATGGGTACCCAAGAGCGCTAACAAGTCTGGATCCAAATCTATTTGGATACCAAAGACATCTTAAATTTTGCAGGTTTTAGGTTTCTTATCATTTCAGATAAGGACCCGTTCTTCATTTCAATAGGCTCTTGATTACATCAGATCAAGACCCGTGTTTCAAATCAAAATGGTTTCTAGTTAATTCAGACTAGAACCCAGACTTCAATGAACCAGAGTCAAAGGCTTTCAGTTACATCAGACTGAAACCCGAGTCTGAGAGACAAATCTTACTGGAATTCTTGCCCTGAATTCAACTCCAAAGCTGAAATTGACAAAGAGGGAGTTTTATTTTTATAATTTTTTGCTCCTGATTTCATTTCTATGAATTGACTAGCTGCGTGTGCTTATTTCCAGGGGGAGTTTCAGACATTATTTGACGATGACATTTTTCAAAACTATGTGTGATTTTTCACGAAAATATTTGACACACACATAAAAAGAGTTTTTGAGCTGAAAAGAAATTTTTTTATGAATCTCTGAATCTATCATTGAGATTAATTGATCTAATCTCTTTGATTTCATAATCTCATTTCTTCTGAGATTCTCTTTGTTACAATGCTTCCAATTTATACTGGATTCTCCCGTTATCTCCCATGTGCTAAGTCTTTCAAGAAAATCTGATTCTTCTCATATCATATATCAGAATTTCCATTTCAATCTGATATCTCCCAAATTATATGAATATAATCTCCGATATCACATGATTACCGAAAATCTTTCTGCTGACTCCGTTTATGCACCAATCTGAGTGATAGGCATAAATTTCGCTTCTATGGTCTAACCAGAACCGGAAGACCTACCCAAGGAGCAAACCATATATAGTTTGTGTGGGTGAGGGTTCTTTAGGTTTATCACGGGATACTGACCGGGTCGAGCAGAGGTAAAATGTAAATGAAAGGGATATTAAAAGGAGATGGTGGTGCATCAGATCATGCTTTTGTTATAAAGCTGACTGAATTCATTTCTCAAAAGTGAGCCGGAGGGAGCTTAGTTGAAAAATGCTGAGTGTTGAGAGTTGAGAAAGGATTAAAAGAAAAGAAAATCCTACCTAAACTGTGTCGGCTGGGTAATCCACATGATCTATCAAGCTCTATGCGACTTGATATTGAAAAAGACGTCATGGACCCAGTGACGCATGCACTTAACCCCACCAACTACTCAGTTATCTCTCAAAAGATTTCAGTTTCAATAATCACGGAGATATAACACATTTATATCGATATATCATTTGGATATTATTGATAATGAAACAAGGAAGACATTTGCTCCGGTCTCCGACTTCATTTGATGCACATCGTGTCTAGAGCTGATTATATACACTTTTAGGACACATCGAGTCTAACAGTCTGCGTGACTATAAACTGCTAGTCCAAAGTGACTAAGCCGGAACAGATAAGAGTGATTCTTTGATGATAAAGGATTTCACGATGACTATTTGGAAATTCTACCAGTGTTAATATCACGCCAGCGCTGAAAGTAGGTCACATAGATATTATCTATTGTGCAAACAGGACTCCTATGTGGACCTGGACTCGTTATTTCACTTTGTTTTGTAAAGAAAATGAAATTTTTGAGGAAGAGTGAGATAGGTTGGTTTTGTATAGGGGGAAAGGATATCAGTTTGAGGGGGAGATGTGAAGATCAGAGAGAGACAAATAAAGAAAAGAAGAAGATACAGAGTTCAGAGAAAAGAAGAGTATTCACGAAAAAGTCCCTGAAATGATCTTTTATCAGAAAATTGATTTCATCTCTAAGGGGGAGATTGTTAGGGACAATATTTGTAGAGCTGAAATGAATATTACTTTTAATAATTGTGTTCATCTCTAAGGGGGAGAATGTTGGGAATAATTAATAGAGATGAAACAATTATATTGTATATAATTGTAAATACTCAATAGATTAGGAGTTATATGTGTAAATACACAATACTTGTGTATTGTGTATAAATAGAAATGTATGCTACGCATGCTGCTATGAATAGAAGATTACACACACACATATGGATCTGATTTAGAGAGAAAGAAGGATTGCTTTGCAAGAAAGCCGAAACCTCCAATGTAATATTTCTCTCTTTAATCATTCAATAGATTGTGTTTTGATTGTTAATTGTTCATATGTTTATGTTTAATGTTGATTGAATTGCATGAAATATGAATTCACATACATAACCCGCAAATTCAAAAAATTATCGGGGTCGGTTGACCCCTATAGCATGTGCTTGGGTCCGCCCCTGGTTCACATTAATAACAACTCACAATTATTTATGAAATATTTATTAAACCCTTAATTAAAATAAATAATTATACATATGCCATTTTTTAAATTCATTTTCCAAATTTACTAACTTAACTTAATTACATTAAATTTTGATTTTAATTTTTTCATAAATGAATTAATATTAAATTAATATTTACCTGAAATAAATATGTGTCACTATTATCTTTAATGATCATAGTTAAATTCAAATGTAAAAATTTGGATTTAAATGTAGAAGTGTAGTAAATAAAGTTAAAAAATTTTGTTAATTATTTTGCTAAAAGATTTAAAATTTAATTGATAGAACTTCAATTGTAAATATGATAAATTTTGATTGTTGATTTTCAGATATTCCATTTTTATATTTTATCATTTTTAAAATACATACACATTCACATAATTGAAATTTTTTGTTTCTTACATTAATATTTCATATTTGAAGTTAATAAAAATTTAAAGAAACATTTTTTTTGCAAACACATATGATCTATTTTTAATAATACAACATAATAATATTTTTTTTTATTTAATATCAAACAACTAAGTATTTTTTATCTTTAATTTAACTAGATTTCTATTTTTTTTAATTATATGTAAATTTTATAATAATTTATTAAAATATAAAGAATTATGTATTTTTTAAATCAACCTATGTAATGCATGGGTTGATTAACCAATATATTATAATAAAACAAAACAATTCATGTCATATGTCACTTTTACAATATAACAAAATTTTATTTTCCACCTCTTTTTCCAAATTTAACACCTTAACTTAATTGCATTAAATTTTGACTTTATTTTTTTCATTAATTAATTAGTAATAAATTAGATTTTGTAACATTTAAAATTAATGTTTAACTAAAATAAACAACTATCGTTATTATCCATAATAATCATGATTAGATCCAAATGTAAAATTCAAATTAGTTGTGGAAATTATTATTATTATGTGTAATAAAGGAAAACATCAAATGTCACGTGTCACCTCTACGTTCACCAAAAAGATAAATACAACTTATAAAAGATAAAAGATAAATATAATTTAATATTTTAAAAAAGATAAATATACTCTATTTTTTAATCTGTAAATAATAAAAAATAAACACAATTATTATTTTTGTACGTTTTTATTTTTACTCATATACATTTTATATAAATAAATTTAATTAAAAATATCCACGTATTACGTGGGTTATAAACTAGTTTTAATTATAAAGCAATTTTATTAAAATCTTGTATTGTGCATTTGAAATTTTGAATAATAAAATCTTTTTCATACAATTAAACATAAACATAATAGTTTCAAAAGACAACTCCAAACATACATATAACTAAAATCATAATTTTAAGTGAGTAATAAAATATTGAAATAATAAATGTAAAAGATGACTAAACAAAAATTTATTAAAATAAAGCGGTTAAATAAAAGATAACATTAAGTTAATAGTATGTTAGGAAAATTCTAAATTAAAAAAAAAAAAAAAAAAAGAAGCCAATCAATGTGTGCCATGTTGCATTTTACATTGATGGAGCCAATTTGAAAATTGTATGTATATATAATTAAATTAAAATGTAAATTATAAAAATGGTCTCTTAGTTTGCATATAATTCTGGATACGGTCTCTGTTGTTTTAATTTTGCATAAACGGTTCTTGTTTTCACTGTTTACTAACAAAAATGGTTCATCTACCGTTAACTTTAACAATCAAATGGTTAAATTTTTTATAGTGATCATTTCACCCTTTTCTTTAATAAATTGTTGGTCCCTCAATTTGTAGTTCATTTTAGTTTTGGTGAATAAAAAACGGATTAATTTTCATAATTTTTACATTTGGAAAATGAAAAAACTTAAAACACGAATGATTTGTAATTTTTTTTTTCATTTTAAAAAACTAATAAAAGTTAAGTTTCAGAATTTTTTGGTTTGAAAAATTACAATATAAAATAGCAATAAATTAAAAAGGAAAATACATTCTAAGTTGATACCATTATTTATCATAAAAGCAATGAATAAATAAGCTTTAATTTAAATTAAAAATCTATATTAAAATATAAGAAACTTAATAAACCAAATAAATTAACATATAAGAAGTTAAATTAATAAGAATAGAGTTAAATAAAAAAATTACTTGAAAACCAAACTAAAATGAACTACAAATTTGAGAGACCAACAATTTATTAAAGAAAATAATAAATGGTTATTATAAAAGACTTAACCATTTGATTGTTAAAGTAAACGGTTAAAAGACTTAACTGTTTATGCAAAATTGAAACCACAGGTGTCATATCCAAATGTATATGCAAACTACGGTTTTGTTTTCATCCCAAAACGCGTCCTGTTGGGAGAGAGTCACCTCACCCTTATAAAGGTCTATTAGTTTCTCTCACCCACCAATATGGGATGTCACAATATATCGCTGTTACATATATCGGAGATCAATATGACTCATGGACCTCCGGTATTAGTTTCGCCCATAATACCGGTTTATAGTATAATCTATATATATTATAATAAATGAGAACATTCAACTACCACTTGTCATGTCCTTGATGCACCATTTTTTAGGTTTCCCTCCATTTTTCCTAAAATAAAACCAACTCTATTTGACGATACATTATTCATTTAATTCATTAATAATGATTAATTAAATATATAACTAATATTTATTTGTATCTAAATTAGCTAAGAATATTTTAGTAAATTAACTTAATTACTTCAATGATTAAAATTCACCATCAATAATAATAAACATCTAATTCTAACGCTTGAAATTTTATAATATGCTTCATATTATACAAAATTTCAAAAAATTTAGTATGACAGTTTACAATCAGTATTTATTATTTTTTTAATAATATTTTAAGTTTATATATTTTTAAAGTTATAATTAATATATATTTATCTATATATCATAATAAAATAAAACATTCTATTGTCACGTGTCATGCTCTCGATGCATCACTTTTTTGGATTTCCTTCTATTTTTCCTAAAATAAATTCAACCCTATTTTGCAATACATTTTCATTTAATTCATTAAAAATGATTAAAAATTTTATAAGTACTAATTATTTTTTATCTAAATTAATTAAGAATATTTTAGTAAATAAACTTAATATCTTCAAGGATTAAAATCCACCGTCAAAACTAATTAAAAACTAATTCTAATGTTTGAAATTTATAACATCCTTCATATTTTATAAAATTTCAAGAAATTCACTATGCTAATTTAGTATTACTATTTATTATTTTTATAATAACGTTTTAAGTTTATGTATTTTTAAAATTATAAATAATTCCATGTAATACATGAGTCAATAAGCTAGCTCATGATAAATTCAAACAAGTATGCACTCCGCAACATCCTTTACTTATTTGATATTTATCATATTACATTGGTCACCAAATTAACCCCATTACACTTGAATAATATTGGTGATACAAATCACGATTAGAGTGAATAATTTAGAGATGCAAACGCAAGGAATGCATCTAAATTGGGTTTTGTAATGATGCTTTTGTCTATTTCTTGGTTTTAACATTGACAAAATGACATGTTAGGGTTTGCTTCAAGTATTTATATATTTTTCTAAAGTTGAAATGAAATTAACACGGATCGGGGCGGGTCGGTAAATCCTTGCTCACATTCAGGGAGGGACATTAACAGGAAATCACAATCTAGGTTCAAAGTAACGACACCGGGAATATATAAACTAATGACCACTCAATTACATATAAAATGTATAGTAGAATTCTGTTATAAATACACGTAATACAAAAAAAATAACATCTTACGTACTATGATAACCGGGTACAATCATGCATTGGATATACAACTCGATCTCTCCAAGCATCATATTAACGGCTTAATTGTGTTGAGATATGCCTTTGTTGTCTTGTATTCTAGTCGATCGACATGTACACTATGTGCGGTCCAGTTCCTCTAGCTTGTATATTTACGTCATAATCATACATATATACTCAACGTTTGTATCATTTCCTAAAGTGGGATCCAGCACTGTTAGTCATGAAAATAGAAAATGTAATTAAGAACGCAGAAAAAATAAAGGGTTAAGGTCATACAATAGTAACCTTCACTTGCTAATTTAAACTCTAATTTTACCTAAAATGTTTAATATAGAATGAATAATTTAATTTATAATTTTCTATGTTTTTTTAAATTCAAACTAAAGGTTAAATGTTTAATCGTATGTTAAATGTATCAATTTAAAATCCATTCTCATTCTTAAATTTTGTACACTAATATTTATTTAAAAATTATGTTAACCATCGTAATCGATTTAGTTTTTAATTCATAATTCAATGAAAAAGAAATTTTATATATAAAATCAAGATTTAAAGTTATTCATTATTAAAAACACATCTAAATATGAAAATGGTAACACTATTATAATTTTCATAAAAGCAATACTTTCTAATATATTGTAAATATTGTTTTTAAGTTTAAAAGCAAAAACATTACAAAATTGATTTAGTTTAAACTGTAATATAATCAGTATTTCAAATATATATTCATATCTTCAATATATATAATTATTATAATAAGAAAAACAAAAAATTTTCAAATATAATTTTAGTTAATTATCTATGTCAGTTAATATCAATATATTATTACTTTATTATTTTTTATAGTAACATTTTAAGTTATTATATTTAAAAATATAAATATTTCTTACACATGCCCCATGTATTACATGGGCAATAATCAGGTATTTTTTTATATCATCATATATATGGCTTTTTTATATCATATATATGACTGTGCTCAGTGCATGTGCTAATCAAGAACAGATCTCACCTTAATAGCACCATTTGAGTATCCACTGAAAAGTTGTCCCTTATAGTAAATGAGAGAATTTACAGCTCCACTACCATTATAATTTGCCTCCAAAACTTGTGTATGAACACAAGATATTCGCTGCTCTTGCCATATTAATGGAAGGACAGGGTGAGTTGACTACTTGACTAAGGAGTAAAGAGCAAATGATAAAGTATAGTACCAGAAAACTTACCCATTCATCAGAGCGACGGTCGTGTACCATCTGGTAACCCTATCATCAGAGCGTCAAACCTTTGAGCATCGTCAACTGTCCAGCTATCATCGAATGCCGGAATCCAATCTTTGGTGATCATACTTTCACGTTATCAGACTGTAATCAAAAAAATTTCTTGAAGTTTGAGATGAGGTGGGTTTATAATTAGACGATTGATATTTTCTTGAAGTTGCAATAGGTGTGTTCAGAATTAGACGATTAGAGGAGCCTCTAATATTTGCGTCAATCTTTCGAGTGTGCCAAAATTTTCTATTAACAGGGTGAGCGGAGAAACATGGAGGCGGCGACGGAAGCAAGTAAAAGGCGAGACTAAATCGAGAGCGGAACCAACATAGAAAAACCCTTTGTGGTGAAGATGAGCGAATCAGGTGGCAGTAGGCGAGCATCGGCGGACTCAAGCAAGAAGACGAAAGGTAGAACTCATAGTGTTTCAAGTGAGTTGCCTCTTGTGGCTGAAGATGGTGATTTCACCACAAAGGTTTTTCCTATGTTGATTCCGCTCACAATTTAGTCCCGCATTTTACTTGCTTCTGTTGTCACATTCATGTTTCTCCGCTCACCTTGTTAATAGAAAATTTTGGCACACTCGAAAGATTGACGCAAATATTAGAGGCTCCTCCAATCGTCTAATTCTGAACACACCTCATCTCAAACTTCAAGAAAATATCAATCGTCTAATTCTAAACACACCACATCTCAAACTTCAAGAAAATTTCTTTATCACAGTCCGATAACGTGAAAGTATGATCACCGAAGATTGGATTCCGGCAGTCGATGATAGTTGGACTGGTGACGATACAAAAAAGGTTTGACGCTCTGATGATAGGGTTACCGGTGAATAAGAAGGGAGCAGGCCATCTACTTCGAAATTCACAATGTTTTCCATGTTTCGCTGCTAAAACGAAAGCTAGATTCAATGTCCATTTACTTTTAGACAGAAAAATGAACAAGAAGAACAACAGCGCAACTGCAGAAGTTTTGGTTCAATGGTCTAATGCTGGAATTGATGACAACACTTGAGAGGAATTTCATGACTTGCAGACAAGGTTTCCATCATTTGACATCTGGGATAACTATAATCCTTGAGGTTAAGGATTATGTGAAGAAGAGAGCATTGATACGGTGGCGTTTTATTTAGAGAGAAAATAAATATAATGTTTTTCTTTTTCTTGATTAAGAATATCAGATGTCTTTATTTTATTGGTAAGGAATTTTTCTGTTAGAGAAGTTTTATGCATTTTGCTCTGATTTAAGGGCACCGTGTAAGGGAAATTTCTGATAGATTAAAATATATGAAATTTACCTCAGCAGAGCAGTTCTCTGTCTAATTTTTTTCACTAGTGATTCAAGCTTGTGATTATCAAGCTTACTTGTTGTCAACCTTCTGCTTCCGTGCAGCAACATCACGTCTTTTCTTTCAGGCACTTCCATCTGATCTATTAAAAAAAACATACATTAGTTTTGTTAAACAGAATTCAATGTCCATTTACTTTCAAAAAAATCAACTTAAACTTACTTGTCGTCAACCTTCTTCTTTCCATCGCCAATTTCCAATTTCTTGTCTTTGGCTGCTTTCCAAACTTCACTATTCATATACAATTGATTTCTTTAAGTAATTAATTTATAACAGTGAACCATTTCAATTCAAGATCAGAAGACAACATTTTTAATTCAAGAAAATAACACTTACATTTGCTCTCGATCTAACTGCTGGTAGTGCATTGCTGGAAGAACCGAAACCACGTCTTTATATAATTTCTCGTAATAAGAAGTTACCTCCTCATAACTTTTGGTTTCCATAGCGGCAGTAATGTGAACCCATCGATCGTCAGTGTGCATAGGATAGGCTATCAATGCCCTTCGAAACTTGGATTGTTCATCCCTTGACCAAGTGGGATCAATAGCCGATCGCAATATCAAATAGTTCCCTATATCCCGTATGTGTAATTCGTTCAAAACCAAATTGTAGTGCAACCTTACATCATGTTTAGACTTCCCTAAAAGATCAGCGACGGTCGACGGTCGTCTACCATCTGGTAACCCTATCATCAGAGTTAAACCTTTTTGCATCGTCAACGGTCCAGCTATCATCGACTATCGACTGCCGGAATCCAATCTTCGGTGATCATACTTTCACGTTATCAGACTGTAATCAATAAATTTTTTTGAAGTTTGAGATGAGGTGTGTTTAGATTTAGACGATTGATTGAAATGGGGTTTGTTCAGAATTAGAAGATTAGAGCCTCTAATATTTGGGTCAATCTTTCGAGTGTGCCAAAATTTTCTATTAACAATGTGAGCGGAGAAACATGGAGGCTGCGACGAAAGCAAGTAAAAACGGGACTAAATCGCGAGCGGAACCAACATAGGAAAGCCCTTTGTGGTGAAGGTGAGTGAATAAGGTGAGAGCAGGCGTGCAGCGGCACAATCAAGCAAAGAGTCGCCAGAGAATCGGAAGAAAAGGGGACGTCTGGAGAAAAAAAATTATCTAAGTCAAAGGTTAGAAAATTTATAAAGTTAATGTATTACATGTTTTTTTTTAATTAAAAAAATTATTTATAAAGAGGTAGGATAAGAACCTCTACTAATTTTCTTAAATTAAGATACAATGAAAACCAATAAAAAGATGATATACACACAACATCATCAGGTCAGTGGTAAAAAATGATGATTTTAAGACAATATTTAAGTAAAAAAAACGATTAAGATGTGTTCCAAAATTTATGTATCAAACCAAAATGTACATAAACTATAATCAATCAATCGAATTTAATTTTTTGACTTGGTTCTTAAAAAATTTTGATTTAATAAATTTTTAAAGATCGTTATTTGAACTCAATCTTTACAAAAATATATAAATAATTATTAAAATTAAAGTTCATTAAATTTTAGTTAATTAACAAATAAATTAAGTAGATAATATTGAATTTATTGGATTTAATTTGTTTGTTTAATTTGTTCATTAAACAAAAGCTTTTGTTTTACAAGAATTAAAAATAGAGTGATAACACAAATATCTTATTACAGAACCGATCAATTTCTGGAAAGCTTTTGTTCTACTATCCTATAACTCTACTTCACATTCTCAAAGATTTAACAACAAAGTTAATGTAGCACAGTACGCGATCAAATTCTGGAATTGAGAAATGTTGCTCTACTATCCGACCATTTGACTAAATGTTGATTTAGAATAACATCAAATTGAGAAAAACCAAAAATAGGTAAGGGATTCTTAATGCAACTGTGAAAGACTGGAAGATTATTTTTCCAACAAAAATGTTTAAATAATCATACCTATGAAAGTGTGAAAGATTCATGTCTTCGTCATTGGGTCAGAATCTTCCTTGTGAGTCGATTTGTTTCCCTTTTGGCTGCACTTCCATAACAACGGTTTTAGTAAATTCCAGATTGATCAGTATAATTGAAATAGACAAGAGAAAAGACAAGAATTTAAAGGATTAATTAATAATAACTTAAAGATTAATAAACAACATGCATTGTAGATACTCCTAATCACATGATATTGCGTGTGTAATGTATTATTATTCTTTTGGCAAGACAAAAAAAAATTTCTAACAAGTTTTATTGTATTTGAGTCGAATTTGATTTTTACATAGCAGCTGTTTTTAGTTTTTTACAAACAAAATTTAGTTAAAGTTTCATTCTTCAAACTTAAATTTATCAAGTAACCTTGTAATCTAAAAGCTGAAAATTAATCAAGTAAAGTTACTTGTAAATTATAACAATGAACTGTTTTTTCCCCTAATAATAGTAGCATTCAACTAAGCGAAACACATGGTCATTCAATGTGTTTTGGTTCATAAATAACAACTTGATTACAATAATTACACATGTCTATTTTTAATTATCATGAGTTATTAAATTATTATGAAATCTTTTTCTATGCTTCAAGTTGAAGATCATGGATTTGGATCCTATATATAGCTAGAATTCAATAAATATGCAAAAGAAATACCTGGTCAAGAGCATATACTATCATCTTCATGCAGCTATCATTCAAAAACTGTTTAAAGCACAATTAAGTTTAGTGATCAGAATTAACAACTTGATTACAATAATATATGTCAGCTTTTTGGTAAAATAAATGCTAATTTAAAATAAAGTTAATTATTCAGAAAGTATCTTAGAAGAAAGTATCCATTTTGCCTGATAAGAATGAACAGAACATGTGTAATCGAGAAGCTAAACCTTGGCCAAATGCATGTATATTACCTAATTATACTATTATGAGATACACATTCTACCAAAAATATAAAATTCAGTTTCATCTTGCTTAACTCAAAGACTGAAATGGAGCAATCAGGATTAACGTAGTAAAGAATATTTTTTCTCTATTCACAAACAAGTTAAGAAAAATCAGTCGAGTTTAGACTTAACTAAAACATACCGGTTTAGGGATTAGAAATCCACCAAACAAGTTAAACATTGTGTAAAGTGCAGATTGTAGAATGTAAGCTACATGAAAGCTTGGTGTGAAAGAAACAAGCACCCAAATAGGTGAAAGTATTCTGCAAGTAGCTAAAACCACCTGAAACTTAAGAACAAGCAGCATTCCCAAATAGTCAATCAAAATTTTAACGGTAACATCACATGAAAGAGAGTTTAAAACATCTATAGCAAAAGCTATGAACTTGATGAATGTAATAATACTAAAATGCTAGAAACATAAATAAAATTTTCAACTGGATAATGATTCTATTTGTTGTGGCCTCGAATTTATCTTGCGAAAGGATACAAGGATTAACTATTACTACAAGTGAAGGGCTATGAAATTAAACTATAATAACACTTATCGTAGAGAACGATGAATACTACACGGCAAACCCATTTGTGTACAACCCTTGGTGGATTTTAAAAAGCAATTCTGTGTCGAACACATAGTCAGAAAGCATAGTAGCATTTGTTTTTTTAATTGAATTATCATCAGCATGTTAACATGTTTTTTGCGAACACATACACATTCCAAAATTCATAATTCATATATATATATATATATATATATATATATATATATATATATATATATATATATATATATATATATATATATATATATATATATATAGGGTCGGGATCAATGAGGTACAATGTTAGACTGGGGAACCGGAGTCCACCCATGTTTGGTTATAAGTTTAAAAGGGTAATATAGTCAATTAAATTTATATTAAATAATAGATGACAACTAATAATATAATAGTTCCCTTAATTATAGAGATTTACTTCCATAACATATCTATAATAAATTTCAAAATGAGTTTTAATGAACATGTTCAATTGGATTCGACAATGGGTATTAGTGAACATGTTCAATCGGATTCGACAATGAGTTTTAGTGCACATGTTCAATTGGATTCGACAACGGATTTTAGTGAACATGTTCAACCGGATGTGTCAAATAAAAGTAGTTATTATTATTTTCTTCAAACCGTTCGTGAAGGTTCAATTTCATTTACACGTTATTGAACATGTGCATTTGGAGTTTTTTTTTTGTCGTTGTTAACCGTTTTGGTAATAAACCAATATTGACGGTATTGAACATGTTCAATCGTGGTTTATGGAGTGTCATCATTGCACATGTTCAGTATGAGTGTAATAAATGATATTAACTAAAATAGAGATTTTCATGGGATACACAGAATCTTTGATTCTAATTTAAATTTTTTGAATACCATTTTACCCCCAACATTAATTAATGTGGGGAATTATTTTAAGTAAAATTTATATTATATTTTAATGACTTTAATGATAAATGATTGGCTATAAATGGTACCCCGGTACCCCAGTCTAACATGGTACCCCATTGATCTTGAATCTATATATATATATATATATATATATATATATATATATATATATATATATATATATATATATATATATATATATATGTAATATCAAATTATTCCATTTTACAGAAAACTCAAAAATAAGATTGGTTCTATTTAATTACCAAATACAAGGACAAGACTGGACAGTTTTAAGCTGAACTGAAACCACCATAGTCTTCAAAAAGAAAGCCATGCTTTATTCACCCCTATAACTATATATTTCCGGAAAGAAAGAGTTAAAAAGATGAATTTTGTTCTTTAAAATATATTTTCTTCCTTTTCTTTACTTCCATCCACAGTTTAGCTTGAAACATACTCTTGGGGATTTGACAAACCACTAACTTGCTTAATAATCATTTCCATTTTGGGTTGTTTATCGCTATATCTCTCTCTACTTAAAACACACCCAAAAAATGGAAACTCAAAAAACGCCGTTTTTGATAACTCTGTCCATATGCAAACACACAAACCCCATGGAGTCCTGGACCATTTCAGTACAACCAAACAAGCATGATTTACAGCCTAAGAATGCAATTAGATACCAATCTGGATATGGGATCTACACCATTGATGATAAGTACAACTAAACTTGCACAATGTACAACCCTACAAAGCAACTTACAAAGTAGATGAACGGATCTTGATGACAAACACACTGATAATGATTCCAAAATCTGATTGTTACTTGTTAGAAACCGATATCAAAAAGTTAGAATTCAAAACACAAAATCAAAAGTTATAACTTATAAAGCCTATAAATTGTAACAGAATGAGAACATGTACTAGTTATAAGTATAGACTTAATTGATAAATTTAAAGAAATAACCAACAACCTTAATTAAAAACATATATAAAATGGTAAAAGATAATCATCATAATGATAAAATCTCACTCACAAATTCGTTGATCGGACTAAAAATTTCATCAACTTTGCCTATCTGAGTTTGTTCTTAAGGTAAATTGGTGGATTAAGTAGGGTATTTTCTCATTATTGAGCTAAGTCACTGCATCTTCCTCATAAGCTTGAACAAATGAAGAAAGCTCTGCACAAATAGCAAGAACCAAAACTCAAAAATCTCAAAAAATCAGGTATGTAATAACCTAAATAATAAGATTAAGAATATAAAAACCATACCGGAGATAAGAGCGGTGGTGGTGAGCGAACGTGGTGGTGGCGATGGCGGCGGCTAGGGTTCGGCCGTTGACGAGCCACAGAAGAGAAAGAGCGAGCAAGTGCGAGAGATCTGAGGGCTAAGCGATGGTGGCAGCAATGGTGTTGTGTATGTGGCGGCGCTAGGGTTTGGCTGCTGCGGTCGGTTGAAGAGGAAGAGAGAGGCAGTAATCGAGAGAGGGGGGATGAGCGAGTAGGAACAAACTGGTTTCTGTTGGTGTTTGCCGACGAAGGAGCGACGACGGCGGTCGACGGCAGGAGACAGAGAGCAGAGAGAGAAACAATAGAGAGAAAGAGTGAGGTGTGTGCTGGTGCGTGTCGGAGAAAGAAGGGAAAAGGGGTTCCGACCCGGGGAGCTTCAAAAATGAATACAACAAATTTACATTGCGTTTAGTTAACGAAAACCAGTCATTTTTCAATTTCAGTTTTCAAGTTATAGTTTTTAAAAAAAACAAGCTTGTTTAGATGATAAAGTTTTAGTTTTTAGAAAAATGAGATCAGTGATTATAAAATAAAAAAAATAGGATAGATGATGGAAAAGTAAGAGAGAGAAAGAAAGTATTATAAAGAAATATGGTAGGTAATAGAAAAGTAAGAGTTTGAATATGAAAAGTGGTATTTTAAAAAGTGAAATGAAAATTTATGAAATTGTTGTTAACTAAACAAGTTTTCATTTTTGTTGAAAAGTGATATAGAAATTTTGAAAATTTTCGGTAACTAAACGCACCCTAAAGCTTCAAAAATGACTTAATCAAAAGTATAGGTTAATATTGAAAAAACCCTATGAACTTTCATGAATTTATCAATTAAGTCATTATATTTTTTTTTCTGAGTGTTTAAGTCCCTAAATAAATTTTGTCTTATTCAAAACTATATATTTGACCTGTTTAGCAGGTCACTAACCGGTAAACGGTACAGTGACCTAAACAAGAAAAAAGAAAGTCCAATGACTTAATCGTGAAAATTGGAAAAGAGAGTTGGTTTTTTTAACAATAAACTATTCAGGAAACTCATTGGTTTACCTCTTAAGCAGGTAGCAGGTCAAAAATATATAGTTTTGAATAAGACAAACATTGTTTAGGGACTTAAATACTGTGAAAAAAAGTTCAGTGACTTAATCGATAATTACATGAACTAACCTACGAATCTCTCATATAATTGTTATATATGATGTAACTAGTTTATATCCACGTATTACGTGGATATTTTTAACTAAATTATTTATATAAAATGTATATGAGTAAAAATAAAAACATACAAAAATAATAATTGTATTTATTTTTTATTATTTACAGATTAAAAAATAGAGTATATTTGTCTTTTTTAAAAATATTAAATTCTATTTATCTTTTATTTTTTATAAGTTGTAATTATCTTTTTGGTGTACGTAGAGGTGACACGTGACATTTGATGTTTTCCTTTATTATACATCATAATAATAATTTCCACAACTAATTTGAATTTTACATTGGGATCTAATTATGATTATTATGGATAATAATGATAGATATTTATTTTAGTTAAACATTAATTTTAAATGTTAGAAAATCTAATTTATTACTAATTAATTAATGAAAAAAAAATAAAGTCAAAATTTAATGCAATTAAGTTATGGTTTTAAATTTAGAAAAAGAGGTGGATTTTTTTTTTCTTGTGTTGTAAAAGTGACATATGACATGAATTGTTTTGTTTTATTATAATATATAAGTTAATCAACCCATGTATTACATGGGTTGATTTAGAAAATACATATTTTTTTATATTTTAATAAATTATTATAAAATTTATATATAATTAAAATAAAAAAAATTTGAAAGCTAGTTAAATTAAAGATAAAAAAATACTTAGTTGTTTGATATTAAATAAAAGATATCATTATACTGTATTATTAAAAACAGATAATATGTGTTTGCAAAAAAAATGTTTCTTTTAATTTTTAGAGTAAATTACAGAAATGGTCCCTGTGGTTTGTTCAAAATTATGGAAACGGTCCCTGAACTTTCAAAGTTGCAGTGGCGGTCCCTCAAACCAATTTTTAGTTGCAGAATTGGTCCCTCTGTTTCTAAATTTTTTAAAAATGACGATTTTGCCCTTCTTTCAATTACAAGTTTGGTAATTTCAATTTTGGTCCTTTCTTAATTTTTCATTTTTAGTTTTAAATTTGAAATAATAATTTAATAAATTATGATTTGATTCATTATTAATCATATTATTATTATTATTATTATTATTATTATTATTATTATTATTATTATTATTGTTATTATTGATTGTACCTATTTATTTTTTAAAATAAATCTATATTTCTTTACTAAAAAATATTTTTATTTATATACTTAATTAGTTAACTTATGCATCTTTTTATGTATTCAATTTATTTATTAAAATTTTATTTATTTATATTTTATTCATTAAACTATTGTATAATTTTATTATTTATACTTTCCATCAACCTATTTCATTACTTTTAATAAATTTGAATTTGTGTAAATTTTGATTTAAATTACTAATTCATTACGTTTTGATTTAAGTTTGCTAATTAGTATTTTTGATTTAAATATTTTGTTACGCTAATAAGTTTTTATTTAAATTTATTATTTTATTTGTTTGGATTTAAATATTTTGTTATGTCAGTACATTTCGATTTCAATTTATTATTTTATTTGTTTTGATTTAAAATTTTGCTACGTTAATACTTAAGTGAAAATTAAAATATTTAAGTGAAAACGAATAAAACATATTAATGTATAAACAAAACTTGTAAATCAAAAAGATTAAACACTATATTGAAATCAAAGCGTATAGGCATAACAAAATATTAAAATTAAAATAATAAAATAATTTATTTAAATCAAAACGTATCAACGTAACAAAATATATTATTTTAAATAAAATAAACTAAAAGATAAATATTATTCATTATTTCTAATATCTATAAAGATTAATAAATATAAAATATAAATACAATATATTATTTTTACATCTTTAAATATTAATAAATAGATAAGATTTAAATCTACATTCAAATTATATCTTATATGTACTTTATCTATAAATCTAATTAAAAAAAATATTATTTGTTTATTTATGAAATGATTTGTAAAATTATTTATTTTTAATATATATTAGTAATTTAAGGCATTTTTTTTTAAAACCAAACAAATAAAATAATAAATTTAAATAAAAACATATTAGCGTAACAAAATATTTGTAAACTTAAATCAAAACGTAATGAATTAGTAAATTTAAATCAAAATTTACATATCAAATTTTATCAACGTAATGAAATAGTTTGATGGAAAAGTATAAATGATAAAATTATACAAATAGTTTAACCAATTAAAGATAAATAAATAAAACTTTAATAAATAAATTGAATACATAAAAAAAATGCATAACTTTACTAATTAAGTATATAAATAAAAATAATTATTACTAAATAAATATAGATTTATTTTACACAATAAATAGATATAAATGATGATAATAATGATAATGATAATAATAATAATAATGATAATGAGAATAATAATAATAATATAATTAATAATGAATCAAAATCATAAATTATTAAATTATTATTTCAAATTTAAAACCAAAAATGAAAAATTAAGAAAAGGGACCAAAATTGAAATTACCAAACTTGTAATTAAAAGAAGGGCAAAATCGTCATTATTAAAAAATTTAGAAACAGGAGGATCAATTCTGCAAGTAAAAAGTGGTTCGAGGGACCGTCAATGCAAGTTTGAAAGTTGAGGGACCGTTTCCATAATTTTGAACAAACCACAGGGACCATTTCTGTAATTTACTCTAATTTTTATTAACTTCAAATATGAAATATTAATGTAAGAAACAAAAAACTTCAATTATGTGAATGTGTATATATTTTGAAAATGATAAAATATAAAAATGGAATATCTGAAAATCAACAATCAAAATTTATCATATTCAAAATTGAAGTTTATCAATTAAATTTTAAATCTTTTAAGCAAAATAATTAACAAAAAATTTTAACTTTATTTACTACACTCCTACATTTAAATCCAAATTTTTACATTTGAATTTAACTATGATCATTAAGGATAATAATGACACATATTTATTTTAGGTATATATTAATTTAATAATAATTCATTAATGAAAAAATTAAAATCAAAATTTAATGTAATTAAGTTAAGGTAGTAAATTTGGAAAATGAATTAAGAAACGACATAGGTATAATTATTGATTTTAATTAAGGGTATAAGAGACATTTCATAAATAATTATGAGTTGTCATTAATCTGGACCATTGATTTCTTTCCATCCAATGGTCCAGAAACTCCAAGTGGTTTTCTTATTTTATATAGTATAGATAATGGATAAATACATGATTGGATAAGAATTTACAAATAAAATTATGATGTAATATGCACCGAATAATATAGTAAGGGTGCATTAAGGGCATTTGTGGAATATTCAATTAATTTGAAAATTAAATAATTAATTAAAGGGTTAAAGTCATACAAATGTATGTTACTATACTGAAATTACTCAAATGACTAATCTAGTTATTTTTTCTCATTGGTACTTATACTTAACATTTATTGTTGAGATAGTATTTTTGATTACCGTATCTACCGTTAATGATCTTATATTTATGTTTTTTGAAGTATGAAAAGGATTTATATGATTATGTAAATTTTTTAAATTATTTACTATAGATCAAAATCCATGTATATCCACGTTGAATCAGCAAAAACTGTCATATCAACAAAGTTACTGGTTACACGTACCATATCAACAAATTATTTTTTAGTACAATTACCATCCGGTCAAAAAAAAAAGTTAATTAGTCATTTAGGTAAATTAAGAAAAGTATGTTGCATTTGTACGACTTTAACCCTTAATTAAATTACATTAGATTATATTAAATTGGGAAACTACTCTTAACATTAAACCACATTCTTTTTTTCTCTCCCATTTCTCTCCCTCACCCCTCCTTCTTCCTTTCCTTTGGATTTCCGGCCACCAACTCCCACCCTCTCTCTTTCTCGACTTGCAAGACCACACCACCATCGTCACATGCATCGGCAACCACTGCCGCCGTTATGATGATAACACAATGATGAACGACGATAGCGGACGTGAGAGACGGTATCAGAAGAAGGACGTAACATCGCTTCACGTCCTTAGCTAGGTACATCGCATCCAACCGAGATTGAGGACGGTGGAGACGTACCCAACGCTTCACATCATCGTCATGCGGCCGGTCCGGGATCGAATCGGTCGAGCGTTTGGCATCCAAAGTAGTCCACTTTGTAGAAATCGATCCATTGTTTTTCATACTTCTACACAAAAATATAATATTAATGTACTTAGTTGGGAATCAAACCCAATATCTCTTGTTCCATAATGCAAAACTTTATCCATCGAGCTACAATCATTTTATTTTCAAATTTATCGATTTACTTATTTTAATAAGAAAGTTACCTTTTAATATTTAAACTTACTAGTGCATCGTGAAAAAATTAGTGAATAAAATTTGATGTTGATTTATGAAATTAGAGATCTTGGTTTGATCTTTTGTAAATTAATATATTAAAAAGTCGGTTTGTTATTAAAAAGGGAAAATTGCATCAAATAGCTCTGAACGTTCGACTTTGTACACATTTATGTAGTAAATTTTTTTTGGCACATTTTTTAGTCAAAGTTTCAAAAATTTTACAATTTGGTAGTTGGCGTATCTGTTAACCGGTTGCTTCCGGTTTCGATGCCTACGTGGACAATTTTTTAATGATGTGGCTACCCGTTTTTATATTATACCCGGTTTTATCTATGTGGCAACCTGTTTTTTAAAATCACCCGGTTTTATTACCCAGTTATAAACCCGGTTCAATTTTCATACGATCAATAACTTACGTTGTTAGGGCTCGTACGTACGCACATGGTTTAGGGCGATCGATTAGGCTCTAATACACTCATAATCGAAGTTCAACTCTGAAATTAGGGCTAACGATTGTTCAAGCGTACGTATGGGGTTTGGTTTTCGTACCACCATTCCATTCGAGGGTTGATTTACATTCAAGGTATGTAACTCAATTTCAACTCAGAAATTAGGGCTAACGCTTGAATTTCATGTCTTCATCAAAGTTCAGTGGATTATTAGGGTAGATATACATTATTCAGCTGTGTTTGCTTCACCTCTGTTACTGTATAAGGATGGTTTGGTTAAAACGGTCAGTGGTTTGGTTTGGTTAAGACATCTAATTGATCGCCCTAAACCCTGTGCATACATACGAGCCCTAATATGAGAACCAAAGTTGGATCGACCGTATGAAAAATGAATCGGGTTTATAACCGGGTGATTTTAAATAACGGGTTGTCACATAGATAAAACCAGGTATAATATAAAAACGGGTAGCCACGTCATTAAAAAATTGTCCACGTAGGCATCGAAACCGGAAGTAACCGGTCAGGTACGCCAACTACCAAATTGGAACAATTTTGAAACTTTGACTACCAATGTGCACAAAAAAAGTTCACTACATAAATGTGTACAAAGTCGAAAGTTCAAAGTATTTAATGTCATTTTCCCTTATTAAAATAAGTAAGTCAATAAATTTAACAACAAAGTGATATGTGGCTTAATGGTTAAAGCATTTGTTTATGTGATTAAAGGCTTGGGGTTCGATTCTTAGCTAAGTAATTTATCAAGTAATTTTTATAGAGAAACATAAAAATGAAGGACCAACTTCGACTTAACGGACCTGTCAAAACCATACTGATTTGGACCGACCCGACTCGAAATGGTCACATGATGCATCAAATGATCGTGATGCACCATCTTTACGATGTGTTGGTTTGTTTTTTTGCGCCTTCGATCTGTTGTAACATATTGCTAAGACTAACATACAAATGAAAGAATGATTTTATTTTGGATGTAAATAGTACTCACCTTTTGTCGTTACACATTGTTGCCCGTGGTTTGAACACCTTTTAGCAATTGAAAAATATACCACCACTGTTGTTTAGTGTTTATATATATATATATATATATCGCTGTTACAAATATCGGAGATCCATATGACCCCAGCCAGCCAACCAACCGATAGGAATCAACCAACTGACACAATGGTTAAGTTTAGAGGTAAAATAACTACCGAGTCAAAACCTATTAAATCCCGGGTTTTCGAATCCAAATTCGAATTTCTATCTAAATTCGACCCCAGCCAGGGCTCTATTCCTTGGACTTCGCTTCCGGGAGCGCTGCCCCCGGACCTTCGGTGTTTAGGTTTTTCGTCCGCGAATGCCAATTTATAATAAATTATGATAAATTCAAACAAGTGCACACTCCGCACCACCATTTACTTATCTGATATTTTTATCATATTAGAGTCCAAATTAATCCTATTACACTTAAATAATTGGGTTTTGTAATGATGCTTTTGTCTGTTTCTTGGTTTTAACATTGACACAAGGGAAAATTACAAAGAAAATATAATATAAAATACAAAATTTGACAATAATGGTATTGTAAAAATTTTTGGCCAAAAAAAGTAATGTAAAATTGTATTTTGGCCGAAAAAGAAAATGAAATTCAAATTTTAGGCCAAGAAAGATAGTCAATTATTATTCTTTTACCAAAAAAGAGAGCATAAAATTAAAAAAAAATACCTTCTTAGTTGGTTATCAATACCTTTTTTTGTCAAATTTGAATTTTATGTTATCTTTCTTGGCTTAAAAAATTTCACATTACCTTTATTGTCAATTTTAGTATTTTATGATACTTTTCTTGGTAATTTGCCCTTGATACAATGACATGGTACGTAACGTTTGCTCCAAGTATTAATATATTTTTCTAAAAAAGAAATGAAATTAACACGTGCGGGTTCGGGTTAGTCCATCCTTGTTCCCATTCAGGGAGGGACATTAACAGACAATCACAATCTGGGTTCAAAGTAACGACACCGGGAATATATAAACTAATGACCACTCAATTACGTACAAAATGTATAGTAGAATTCTGTTATAAATACACGTAATACAAAAAATAACATCTTACTATGATAACCGGGTACAATCATGCATGGGATATACAACTCGATCTCTCCAAGCATCTTATTAACCGAGATTAATTGTGTTGAGATATGCCTTTGTTGTCTTGTATTCTAGTCGATCGACATGTACACTATGTGTCGTCCAGTTCCTCTAGCTTGTATATTTACGTCATAATCATACATATATACTCAACGTTTGTATCATTTCCTAAAGTGGGATCCAGCCCTGTTAGTCATGAAAATAGAAAATGTAATTAAGAACGCAAAAAAATAAAGGGTTAAGGTCTTACAATAGCAATCTACTTTTGAAAAAGTATCGATATGGTACGTCTACTTTTTTAATTGTCTATATGGTACGTGTACTTCATTTTTTTGTATCGATATGGTCAATTCTACATAATAGAGCCCAGCTTTTACATACGAAACAGAGTTCTAATGGTATGAAAAAACAGGGGTCTATTACAAATATGGTTTATATCGGTATGAAAAATTGAAGTACAGGTACCATGTCGACATTTAAAAAAGTAGACGTACCATATTGATAAATTTTCAAAAGTAGGTTACTATTGTATGACTTTACCCCAAAAATAAATGATTAACATTAACCAAGCAAAAATAAATATACATATATACCTTGATTAAGCCAGATTCAGTTCCACATAAGATCATGTCATTGACTGCGAGTATGCTTGTTATCTTGCTGCCTGCTGATAACCTTCCAACTTTATGATGTGTCCCTCTCAACCAAATCTGCGATAAATTTATACATGTATGCATTAGGCGTATTTTTTCTCTAATGAAGATGTAGGGGTACGTTAATTTGACTTTTGAGATCAAGATAATAAGTAAAGATGTATGTAGGTAATGCACCTCTAGGTTGCTTGGTGAAGAAGTGGTGTTTAAGTATATAAAGTCCTCTACTATGCTCATTGCTACCAAATTTGTTCTTTTCTCTGCGAATATACGCACTTGACCCTTGCTATCTCTTCTCCAATCCTGCATAATTAGTTATGTAATTATATATACGTGGTAACAGCATATCTAACCTTTTTAATTTATAAATTAATGTCGATAATAATATATCATCATTATTCATCATCCAAACCTTAATTCTTGATCCATCAACACAGGTACTTGCACAATATAGCCAATCTTTGTACAGTGCTATTGAATTGATAGGCTTGCTTCGCATTCTCCAGCTCTTGGATGGGGCTTTGATTTCTTGTTGTCGGTTATTCCCAATAATCAACTCCTGCATGTGTCCATCAATCAATATGTATGTATTTATGTATTTATGTATGTATATGTATGTATGTAAGTAAGTAATAAACCAATTAACCAACCTGTATGCTGGAGTCCATGCAGCCAACATAAACTTTTCCTTGGTTAGCCCTAATGCATTTCACATGCTTGTTCTTGAAAAGATCCTTCACCTTTCTTGATGAATCAAAAACCTGCATAACGTCAATCATACTCTCTTTAACCGACCATATCAATTTTGCAAGTCAATTTCATGGAATGCATGCATGCATAGATAGATATTCCTTCTTATTCTTGCATGTCAATTAAGTTACCTTCACTTTATGGCTGTGGGTAACTGCAAAAATTAGTTCACCGCACGTCTCTAGACTTTGAATAGCGTCCTTGGTTGTTATTACTTCAATGCACTGAAATTTCCTCTCAAACATTTGCCAAATCTGCAAATAGGGAGACACATCATCTATTGATTCACTACTCGAAACAAGGTTTTTCAATTATATAGCACAATAACACCTGAATGAAATGTTTATGTGTATATTGATACCCTAATTGTTTTGTCTGCAGATCCACTCAAAAGGCAATTCCCTTGTTCCGAAAGTGCAAAACATGTTACTGCCTTCTTGTGCTCCTTAATATCTAATACAAGAGTCGTTGTCTGCCCCTTGATGTCCCACACCTACCATAACATCATTCATGATTAAAATATTCTTTTTATTTCATATATATGGCTTTTTTATATCATATATATGAGTGTGCTCGGTGCTTGTGCTAATCAAGAACAGATCTTACCTTAATAGAACCATTTGAGTATCCACTGAAAAGCTGTCCCTTATAGTAAATGAGAGAATTTACAGCTCCACTACCATTATAATTTGCCTCCAAAACTTGTGTATGAACACAAGATATTCGCTGCTCTTGCCATATTAATGGAAGGACAAGGTGAGTTGACTACTTGACTAAGGAGTAAAGAGCAAATGATAAAGTATAGTACCAGAAAACTTACCCATTTATTGGGCATATAATAATCTGCAACTTTCAACAATTCATCTGCCATCCACGTTATACTTGAAAGGCGCCTGAGTGACTCTCTTACTCCCTCTGAAAATTGAGTTAGCTTCTGCATGCCTGCGTGAAGAAAACATTAGCAAATCTGTAAACGGAATAAGAAAATACAACAAAGATCATAAAGGGAATTAGGTACCTCTGCCAAAAGTGTAGTTATATATGCACAAACATGCTAAAAGTCGTTCTTCAAGTTCCATTCCTGGATGCACATATTGCTCAATTCTACTTAGCAACAAGTCACAAGCTAAATATCTCAAATCATCCCAAGGACCCTTCACAATTTCGCACCCAATCCATGCGATTGTTGTGAGGCAGTCCCTTGAGACTCTCTTGTTCTTGCTCTTTAGTCCCTTCTCCAAAGCATAGAAAACAGGATTCCCAAGCTTTATTATGTGTCGTGCAACCTTTCCACACCAAATTTCAGTCCCATTTTCCTACATGATCACTACGATGTTGCTTATTTGATATACATACATAACTAAATAAATAAATATGTTTATTCATGTCCACACAAACTTCGGTACAAACCTTCAAACAAATTGCTTTCAACTCATAATTGGTATGGATGTTGTTACACACTTTAAAACCAAAAATCTTCTTTCTATATCGTTAAATGAACAATTCTCAAAATAGATATATGTAATATCAGTGATCAGATGTTTGACCATGTAAGTTAAAAGTTTACATGTTGCAGCAGAATGGACTATGGAGGGGAGATTTTTATATTACCTGCAAAGTATTATCTGACCAATCAATGTTTTTGACAACATTTTTGTGTAGCACCGAGTTCAAACCAGCTTTCTTTATCAACCAAGCTATTGTGTATGGTTCTCCTGTCCATGCATAAGTTCCGCCAAGATTTGACAATATGAACGCTGCTAATTGTTGATCATCCGAGTTTTCTTCACATGTCAGCGACTCAAGGAGGGCCTCAATAGCCACTTCCCAGTTCAAAATGTTATCAAAGGAGTCTTCCTGGAATTGTTTTTCACAAAACCACATCAACATCACTAACAAAATCATGACTTTTGAGCCAAATCTTTGCAAGTCTGAAGTAAAAATGTGTGTAAAAGTACCATTACCAGAACAACCAATTGAATCAACAAACTCGCTGCTAAAAGCTTGTATTCTTGTTGTGTTTGTTGGATGGCAAGCAATAAAACACACATGATGTTGATGCCACCTCCTTCTCTTAGCTGCTGAAGTAGACTTATCGACGATGATCTGGTAAATTTTTTGCACTTTAGATCATGGTAAAAGTTTTCTAACTTATCACTTTTGAAATCATATTTTCACAGACTTCCCAGATAGGATAACCAAACACTTGTACCATTCTGGTTTAGTCTGATTCGGTACCCGAAAAACCCATGATAGATTCCCAGCAACGTACCTTGGCATTCGTAGTAATTCATGGTAGAATTCAAGCCCAGAAAGTATGGCATGCTTGTGGTTACTTAGTATGAGAGAGATGAAGGGAGAGATGGGCGTAAACTGCATAATATAGTTTCTACTTTGTCCATCAAACCTCATACACCTGACGAGGATAGCAGCCAAGGATATAAACTCTTGTAGATTATCATTTCTTGGAACATTAACAAGACATGAAATCACTTTTGGTGAACTGATTGCAGCCAAGTGAGCATTGTTTGTCGAGTAGTCAAATGCAGTCACCAGCACCTGAATAATCATAAGTGAAGCCGAAGGGGGTGTCACATCAAGTGATTTTAAGCCAGTCTTGTAACAGCTTGAAGCACAAATGATCTTAATCAGTGTTGGCATAAGTTGAAGAGTCTCGATCTCATTTGGAGATGGGTTCATCAAATAAATCAAAATAGCTGCTTCATAAACATCTCTTTTCAAAGCATTTGCAAGGTCACTGAGCATTAAACCTTTCTTCTTTATCTCCTCTACAACAGACCGATTCTGTGAAATAATACTAGAAAGTATAGAAACTGATGCTCTTGTTACCCCTTCTTCCTTTGAAGTTGAAAGAGCCATTAGTAGCTGATCCAAAATTACATCTTTTAACAAAGAGTATTTCAATCCTGGTTTGCTTGCCAACATCTCGTACACCGTTGTAATTTCAACTGTTGTTGAATCATCTTCGGACTTTCCCAGTCCTTCGGAGAAGCATAACTTAGAAATGACTTTCTCCACAATCTCAGCTTGTTCAACCCTGTAACTATTTTCAGCGCTGAAGTCTATTGCATCTGTTGGCTTGTGGTAATCCAATATTTCATCTTTCCTGGTTGAACTTCCTTGGATATGAGAGATTTGAAGGCTTCGCCAAGAGGGTTCATCTTCTTCAGTGTCCAGGCAGTTCCCATATTCTAACTCGCACAAGGAACTTTCCATGACTCCTCTTGAAAAACTAGTCATGTTTAGAGTTTCCAATGCGTTTGAAACCGTGATTGCTGTTTCTGCTTGTTTATTATTGCCTACTTCATGCAATGATGGTCGAAATTCATCTGCACATTCCTGATTTTAATTAACACAAGTGAGCAAACCACAGTAAATTCATCCGCATTTTATTAAACATGCATCTTTGGGCAATATGTACAATAGCAAAATACCTCAGAATCATCATCTGCAAAATCACTGATGCCGGAATACAAAGAAGTTGGTGAATCTGACTGATCTTCCATGAGAAGATCTTGGAGACGCTTGATACTCGAGCTTTCTTGTGCTTTCTTTGAAACGGAAACATACCCTTGTACCATGTCAGCATTTGCATTCTTTTGTGTATCAGTAGGATGCACCTTTATAAGCAAAATTCAAACATCCATCTTAATCTCATTAATTTGCTTTTTAATGTTATCTTTATTATAATAAAGTTTACAAGGGATCTCTTTATAGGTGCACTCACATTCTGATGAGTCCGTATCTGATGCAGTTGCACATGTTCATACGAATTTGAAGATGAAGTGCTGCAAGCCTCTGTGTTTCTGCAAGAAACAAGCATAACTATGATGGGACTAATATCATCATCACTCGTTCTAAACTTGGGAGTTAATTCTGTACACAGAAATCAGTAAGATATGCTGTAACATATAATAAAGGCATAAAGCTAGCTAAACATTCAGGCCAAACATACTAATAAATGGATTTTTCACACTTATAAAACCAACATTTCTCAATTGTATAAAATTTTATATGTGATATGGATAGAATTCAAATTTTTGCTAAACTTCATGCAAAATAAGTTTGAAATCCAAACTGATATGTCTGACCTCAAAAGTCAAATGGCATTGGTTGTTGTGTTTGGAACAGAGGATTAATTGTTTATGCTCTGCAACTAAATATGGAAGCCACATCTTGTTCGAATATAAAATTTTTGTTAGAGAATCTTTATGCATATGCAAATAATATATATATTCTCATTGTTACATCCTAACACGCACACTCAATTTGCATACATTTAGTTCTAATTTACATTTGCATCGATCACAAATTAACAAAAGTTGTAAAAAAAATAATTTTTTTTTCAACAACGCACCCTCAAGGGGGCTCCACCAACAAGCCCCTGACTAACATGAAGGATGTAAATCGAGTAAACTATATAAAGGAGACACATGACCATGTATAGAACCCCGACCCGACCACTATGCCATCATCCTAAGGACCAATTACTAACAAAAGGAATTAATATGCTGACGGATTCATTTTTTCATTTTCAGTTGGTTTTAAGATGTAATCATTGAACCATGGCCCATGGCTCTATAAAATCTGGGTTACTTGTTGATGTGCACCCCTCAATGACTTCACTAAGTTGAGCTACATACAAGTGTTGGTCCCACGCACAATCGATGTAAATTTCAAGTTGAATAAAATTAATCCATCAAGAAACTCATAATTAACGGTGACTGACTGACTCATCAAGAATAAACCCATTTATATGTGTATTTAAGATATTGAGGGATTACTGAAACTTGTATTTATTATTCAATACTTAATGTAACCACTTTGATTAGATGAAATTTAAGGCATGGATCTAGTGAGAATGCAATTATCTGTGTAGTGAGTTTGACATGTAATTAAATTATGGTCGTAACCGCTAGCTAGGGGTGACAATTTCATCCCGTTTAAGCAAACGGGTCAAACGGGTTGACGACTAAAGGTCGTAAATTTCACATAATTTTGGAATTTTTTTTAGTTACAGTGGGTCCAATTAACTGTTAGGCCCATTTGGCCGCTGGATCAAAATTGACACCCCTGCCGGCTGCAGCTAGCGCAAAATAGGTAAAATATAGGTTGTTACGGTTAGAACCATCAACTCATTTACATAGTTAATCCTAATTCATGAAATCATTACCTAATTTCTTGAGATTTGTGATCAAGAGACCCTTTGATCTTCATCAACAAAGGAGACTGTCCATAAGAAATAACCTGATGATACATTAACCATGCCTTATAACTTGTTGCACCCCATTTCACACCTTCATTATCTTGCATAAACTCAGGTCCTAATGGCACAATGCAAGACTCAACCATGGCTCGATACAGCTTGGGTGCAAGCTCAGTCCTAACCAGCCCTGGTGACACCACCAAAGCTTGAAGAAAATGAAGAGCAACTTGAATATCATCCCCCTGCAACTTACTCACAATAGACAGATAAAAATAAGAACAACAAACCAAATAAGCATTAGATATCCCAGCCGTTATTCCATTTTCATTCAAGGAAGCCGGTGCCTGAAGCATCTTCTCAGTGGAAATAATGTCGTCAGGAGACTTGGATTGAATGGCAGATTCTACATTCTGAATCCCCCAATAGAGATTTGAAACCACTGATTCGTCAGAAAAATCAAAGGAATGATTATGTTTAATGTTGAGAGTTGAAGAGCATTTGGCTTGTAGGATTTTACGGGATTTAGGTGTGGTGAGTAATGAATCAATGTGATTGTTGATTAGAGTGACGAGTAGTCTTAAGAGTTGAGGATCAATGGATTCATGGTGCTGTGATGAAGATGAAGAAGATGAAGAGGTGGAAGCCATAGCCATTGAATTTTCAAGTTTTGAAGGGATAAGTTATGGAGATGGAGGATTAGCATACATGTGTTCTCGTGAGCCAAATTCCAAAATTGAAAAACGTATTGGTCCCTCTGTTTCTTCTACAGATACAGACAACTCCACGTTCATCTCCATTCTCCATTTTTCTTTCCCATATTTATATAAGAAAGGAATGAGATTGTGTTTACTTACCACATTCCTCAGTCATGCCCCAAACTGCATAAAATACAAACATTATACATATTAGATTTTTGGTTTATTTACGAGAAATAGCAACATACTATATTAAAATTCATATTATCATCAACTCTTAATAACCTTATTAATAAGGATTAATATTTTTTTTTATAAAAAACCCACACACACTTTTATGTACTTATCAGTTAAGTAACTGGATATATAACCGGTAATATAATTAGTTTCTTAAATTGTTTAATATTAAAAAAATCCATTTTTTTTTCTATTTTCACGATTAATACACTGGATTTTCTTTATTATTACTTAAGTTACTGTATCGTTTACCGATTAATAATCTGTTAAACAAGTCATATGTATAGTTTTGAGTAAGAGAAAAATTGTATAGAGACTTCAACGCTCAGGAAAAAAATATATTAGTTTAATTGGTAAATTTATCAAATTTCGTAGTGGTTTTTTTTAACATTAACCGTATCAATTATAACGAACTTTTATTTTTCTTATGATTATAATAACCTATTTACCAATTACAATAATCTCTACCGTCAATCTTTTTTATGATTATAACAATTAATTGGTTTCCTATATTTGATAATGCCGATGAAAGCCTTGTATTCCTCTGTACGGGAATAATTAATTTAGGGAGAATTTCATATATGTCCTTCTAAAACTGCATAATATCATATATACCCAAGCCAAAAAAAAAATTTCATATATATCCTTCTAAAACTTCATAATATCATATTTACCCAATTTAAAACTTTAATATCATATATACCCTTTCAAACTTTTAAATATATCAAATATATCCAAATTATTTATTTATTCTTTTTTATTACTTTAAAAGTCATAATAATTATTCATTAATAAAGAAATGACCAATCTACCCTTTTTATTTCTTAAACTTCATAATATCATATTTACCCAATTGAAAACTTTAATGTCATATATACCCTTTTAAACTTTTAAATATATCAAATATATCCAAATTATTTATTTATGATCTTTTATTACTTTAAGATATTAAATCTTTTATTTCTTGACGGAATTGGTGATTCAAATTTCATTTGTTCGTTAAGTAGAAGCCTACCACGAGCACCTGGACCTGTAAAATCAAGGGATTTAAAAGTTAATTACCTTGATTAAGTCTTCAATTCTTGTACGCTTCGACTTAACGAAGAAATTGAAATTTGAATCACCGAATTCCGTCAAGAAATAAAAGATTTGATATCTTAAAGTAATAAAAGATCATTAATAAATAATTTGGATATATATGATATATTTAAAAGTTTAAAAGGGTATATATGATATTAAAGTTTTCAATTGGGTAAATATGATATTATGAAGTTTAAGATATAAAAAGGGTAGATTAGTCATTTATTTATTAATGAATATTTATTATGAGTTTTAAAGTAATAAAAAAGAATAAATAAATAATTTGGATATATTTGATATATTTAAAAGTTTGAAAGGGTATATATGATATTAAAGTTTTAAATTGGGTAAATATGATATTATGAAGTTTTAGAAGGATATATATGAAATTCTTTTTTTGGCTTGGATATATATGATATTATGCAGTTTTAGAGGGACATATATGAAATTCTCCCATTAATTTAATGGCATGGATATCTTTGCAAAATTATATTCAACATCATTTAAAAAGTAACACGTTATATAGGTAACCAACTAGGTGTCATCACTAGTAGTGTTATTCGGTCAGGTTAATTGGATATCATGTTATTCGGTTCGAGTTATTCGGGTTTAAGGGTGTGTGTATGCTAGCCGAACCCGAACCAAATAACGAGACGGGTTAATCAATTTCGGGTTAAATAGGTATCGGGTTACTCGGTTTGGGTTGAATGATTTTTTCGGTTTTGGTATAAAAAATAGAATCCTCTATAAAGTAGTTTAAACGGATTAAATGAGCCGGGTAATTTGAGTAAAACGGGTTAAATGGTTTGTGTATTACAGTTGGTATTTAGATCTTTACATTCTATATATAAACAAATCTAATTCTAGTTATCCACAAATTTACAAAATAACAAATATATATTAAACGGTGTATTTGGTGTCCGAATAAACAGGAATTTAACCCGTAAAACGAACCAAATTTACTTATTCAGGTTAGGGGTGTTATTCGGACGGGTTAAACGGGTTTTGGGTTATTCGGTTCGGGTTATTCGGGTATATGTTAACTATTCGAACCCGAACCAAATAAGAGAATGTGTTAATCGGGTTTAGGTTAAATGGGTATCGGGTTATTCGGTTTGGGTTAAACGGGTTAATCGGTTTTAGTATAAAAATAGAATCCTCTATAAAATTGTTTAAATGAGTTAAATGAGTTAGGTAAAATGGGTAAAACGGGTTAAGCGGGTTAAAAAGTTTAAAATTAAGTATTTAATATTTATATTCAATATATGAGGAACCGTGGAAAAGTCGAAATAGACGTGTTTTTTGTTTGTAAAAAATAAAAACCTACATATTTACTAAAGTAGACGCAAGATGCCAAGATGGGATGATATATTATTATTATTAATTTTTTAATTATTGATATATGGGTTATTCGAGTTATTTGGGTAACCCGAATTTTTTGATTCCCACCCGATACCCGAACCGAAAACCTTATTCGGTTACCATTTAACCCGATTAACAAAACCGAAAACCGAATAACCCGATCCATTTAACCCGAATAAGGTTCGGTTCGGGTGAGTTATTCAGGTTCGGTTATTTTGCACACCCCTAATTCGGGTAACATTTAAACCGAACGAGAAACCCGAAAAGCAAATAACCTGACCAATTTAACCCGATTAAGGTTCGGCTCATGTGAGTTATTCGGGTTCAGTTATTTTGCACACCCCTACCATAATAACTAAAAGGCAAAAGTAGATTATTATAACTGATATATTTTATCGCATGTTATCTATAATCGTTTGAAAAAGGACGGTTGTTATCACTTATTATTAGTAAAATTAAAAGTATGTACCTAAAATCATAAAATTTAATAAAAGAAGTTAGGTTGTTATTTAATCAACCCAGTATTTTTATTTTTAACATGCTTTTATATTTTAAGAAAATTAAAAAAATTACTTTTATATTTTGAGAAAATTACAAATTTTGTTAACGTGGGTTACTAGAAATTATGAATTAGATTATTTAACTTTAAAAATTACACAAGCAGTCATCGTAGTTGAAGTTTTGTTAAAAATTTCGTCCATTGGCAATTTAAAATAATCATTTCATCCTTAGTTATTTAATAATTAGTTTACGTAGTGATTCAAAAACCGTTTAAATTTTTTTATATTTAAAAATCTAACTCAAAACTTTAATTTGTTAGTTTTTAGTTGAGTTTTTCGATTAAAATTCCAACCAATATTTTATCGTACAAAAACCTCTAACCAATAAAATATTTTGAAAATGGGTTTTTGTCCAAATTAACCAGCCATAACCGGTTTCTTCATGTTTTATCTTTTCAACCTCATCGGATTTCCGTCAAAGACTGATGAAGCATCCGACAAAGATTTCGACAAAATCAACCCCTCCGACGTTGTTTCGGTGTGTGTGTTTGTGTTTGTTTGTGTTCTTCTTTTGGATTTGGGGTTGGATCTGGAATTCTGTTTGTTTTATCGATCTAATCTATGTTTGAAATCGAGAAGGGGTTTGTAATCACAAAGAAAAAGAAGGTGGCCAGAGCAGGTGGTGGGCAGAGTAACATGCAATCGGTTTAATTAGTAGTAGGTCATCTTTTGAGAAAAATTGTTATCTTGCTAAATTTTAGTTTGTTAAGGATTTTTTTTGACAACAAAAATGATTGAGTGTTTTAAACGTAAAAATAGTACAACTTAAAAGTTTTTTTTTTACGTAAAAGTTTCTAATGGAAAACCTCATACAGGCATACCGCATACATATCTATCTATACTATTAAAAGAGTAACTAAGTGCCACATGACATGCTCTCGTTTAATTTGCCGCATGTCGTTTTCTCCTTTTGCCACGTCATCTACTGATTTTATTTTTAAATTTTAAAGCAAATCAAATCCTATCTAAATCTAATATGGATTGATTTAATAACTAACTAACTAAAAAACCATCAGGGCTTGCCCAGGTGGCCACCACCAAAGGTGGGGAGGCTTGCCTCTAGGAGAGGTCACGGGTTCAATCCCTGACATTGGTGAATCTAATCTAACTTTGGGTGTAATACTAACAACTAACTAGCCTTTCAAAAAAAAAAATAACTAACTAACTAAAAATAAGCGAACTTTATTATTTATATAACTAAAATTAAACAAACTTTATTATTCATATAATTATAATATTATACATATATATAAATATCAATTTTTAAAATTAACCCATGTCATACATGGATAATAACCTAGTAGTCATATATTGAACTAACAATATCATTCGAAGTACTGGTTGGTAGTGTATAATTTCTAAAATCTTTTTTGTATTTTCTAAGTTTGATGCAAATGCAACAAATTATTGGATGATTAAAGCAAGCAGTACCGATAAATATAATGTCCTTTAGGCTTTAATTAATTTTTATTATTCAGATGATGGTTTTCATGTTATGACACATGCAACGGCATGTTTTTATTATGGAAAGGTCCACACTGGATTTGCACTATTTAATCACTTTAGTATAATTAATTTTATTTTATTTATAAATGATTAGTGTGTGTGTGTGTGTTTGCACTAATTGGTGTGTTACCCAATTTTCCTCAGCATCTTCAATTTCAAGTATTTTCAACCATGCCTCATTGCCTCCCACTTCTCTTCTTATCATATTTAATTTTATACATTTATACACACATAAATATAATTATCAAAAAATTAACAAAAATTTTAATATTTGACAATAAATATATCGTAATATTTTAAGCCAAAAAAGAAGCATGAACTTTTATTTTTGTTAAGAAATAACATGAAATTCAATTTTTAAGCCGATAAAGGACCACAAAATATTGTTTTTCTCATAAAAAAATATCATGAAATTTAACTTTTACCTTCTTAATTAGCCACTGGTTTTTTTTTTTTTTTTTTTTTTTTTGTCAAAACTATATGTTGTATCCTCTTTTCTACCTAAAAAATATCATACTACATTTATTATCAAATTTTATATATATGTTACGTTTATTGGCAATTTCCTGTATTGAACTTATCAAATCACTCCCTTACGCCTTTTTTATACTAGATGTGTATGTAGATAATTTTATATAAAATGTCTACATATTACGCAGTTAATAAACTAGTAATTACATATGATAAATATAATCAAATCATATTTGTATATAAGTTAATTAACAAGTTAATAATGAAACTAAAAAATTGCATTGTATTGAGTTATATATTGACATACTTATAAAAAAATTAATCAGTTACAGTTATTAAAACTAACAAAATATCACTTGTATTTAAAATACAAACTTACAGAATCGCATGTACTAAATGCTCATAAACCATGTTAATGTGTAAATAATATTTTGTTAGTTTTGATTTGGGTTGATTACAAAAAAAGTGATGTATTGTCAATTTTTTTTTATTTTGGGAAACATATTAACTTTTTTTCAATTAAGAAAGTATACTAATAAAAACACATCAACCTAAGTAATATTACCAGTAAATTGTGGTGAAATTACAGTTTTTTATCCAACCAACAAAACGTTTTGACGTGTCATTTGATTATATAACCTTACGTGACACTTTTTTAAATATTATCAGTTACTTGATCGGGTAATCTGTTATATTAATTGTTGTGTATTTATTAGTAAATTTCCTTAATTAAAAAGATTAATATTTTAACCCAAATTTAATATATATATATATATATATATATATATATATATATATATATATATATATATATATATATATATATATATATATATATATATATATATATATATATATATGAGAATACGTTTTTTTTTTTTTTTTGTAATTAACCCTTTTGATTTTTATAGTTAATTGACTGATATTGTACTTATGAAGAAGACAAAGAACAAAACATAAAGAATACTTTGTAAGTTGATTTTCCCAATGTGTGAGTAAAACTTTACAAAATAAAACTAAAGACATGTTTGCTCTATTCATAGAATGTTGACCTGTCAGACATTAACATGATATATAAGTGGGGATAAAATATATTTAAAAAAAATCAAATATCAAACTTGTGAATTTGTGATGTATAAATCTCCTTTTTATCTAATATATTTTTATAAATATTATTTTTTAATATATTTTTATGAAATCAACTTGATGAATACATCATGTGTTTTTGTTCCATTATTATAATACATAAAACTTTAAACGAATCGAACGTTTCGTTGAACCATCTAACCGAAAATTCGTATGATTAAACGAAACGAACATCCAGCAAGCATGGGAAAAAAATATTGTTCGTTTAATTAAAATTAACGAACATTAACAAATATATTGTTCGTTCTTGGACGTTCAATAATGTTTTTGTTTATGTTCGTTTGATAAAATTATGATGTTTTTAAAATACTTTAGAAAATAAATATAAAGTTATAAACATAACACAAATGATTTGAAAACATAATTTGCAAGGATATTTTAACTTAAATACATTAGTATATATTTAATATAAAGGTTAAAATGATAATTATAAATGATATGTTATATATTTCTATAAAATCGAAGGTTTTATGTATGTTTACTTTAAAAAAAAAACGAGCAAGAGCCGATTATAACTATTAATAAACAAGTATCTAAAGTGTCTCTAGTTGTTTTATTATATTGTCACATGTTTTATTCCACAATTGACATGTGTATCCTAATTTTTATATCTATTCTATGTATATTAACTAAAAAAAGGTTAATTACAAAAAAAATATAATATATTGTCATTTTATTTTCATTTTAGATAACATATTATTTTTTCTATAATGACAACATACTATTGAAAAGACATCAATCTAGGTAATATTACTAATTAACTGTACTGAAATTAAAGCTTTTTCATCCAGCAAGCAGAACTTTTTGTCATGTCATTCGATTATGTAATCGACGTCTACATTTTTTAAAGATTATAAGTTACTTAGTTAGGTAACTTGTTACCTTAATTTGTGAGTGTTTTTTGTATATTCTCCTAATTGAAAAAATTAATATGTTATCTAAATTAGAAAAAAAAAGCGACAACATGTTATATTTTTTCATAATTAACCCTTAAAAAATCTCATGTGTCATGTGTCACTCCCTTATCACTTTAAAATTTTTCATAATTATATATATATATATATATATATATATATATATATATATATATATATATATATATATATATATATATATATATATATATATATAGGTTCGGGATCCATGGAAAACCATCTTTGACTGGAATACTGGAAAACCAAGGCGTTTGGTTATAAAACTAGTTTGATTGGCTATTAACACAAAAGGGTATTTTAGTCAAACAAATATTTTGAATATTAAATGAAAATAAATAATTTAGGAAATCCCTAAATTAATGGGATTCCTAGTTTCTTGGACGTCTTCTGTTTCACCATGGATGAAGATCAATGGTGGAAAATCTCAACCCAAATCACTATTGAGAAAAATTACAATGTTCAATCAGCAAAGATTTTTTCAACCCTAACCATTGCACTATCATCATCAAACATTGTTGTGAATTCGAAAAACATTTATCCTGAAAAAACCTCAATTGCGAACTGGTGATCGATGGAGGTGTTAGACGAAGATCCAGGTATCATCGAAAACCACCATCTATTTTCGGTCAGTTCCAAAATGTTCACATGAATCTGTTATACATGGTTTCGAATGCTCATGGTCCCAACAATGATGAAGTCAAGTCCAAATGGGGTTCATTTTATATGCAAAATTTGTTCATGGACAATGCTGTTTAATCGATGATGCATCTGTTTTTCTAATTTTTTTCTTTATTATTCAACATGTTCTTTAATTCGTGTTCATTTGATGAACATTCCATTTGATCCATAATATGTGTGGTGAACTTGTTCAACTAGGTTGCTGCACTGCACATGTTCATCAATGGAAATTTAATTACAGCATCAATTACATTTGAACAAGTGATGTAATTTCATGGAAATTCATGGACAATGCTGCTTAATCGATGATGCATCTGTTTTTCTAATCTTTTTTCCTTATTATTGAACATGTTCTTTAACATGTGTTCATTTGATGATGTTTCCATTTGATCCATAATATGTGTGGTGAACTTGTTCACCTTTGTTGCTTCACTGCACAAGCTAACAAGTGAACACGTGATGTTATTGCTTGGAAATTCATTTTCAATAAGATGTGTTGTTCTACACGATGTTTTCTTAAATTGTTCAGCAAACATCGTAATGAACAAGTTCTATGACTTCTTCATCGTTTCACTGCATCACTTTCATTGTTTCAATGCACAACCTCATGCTATGCCATAAGAATTCATTGTTCATTAGGATTTGTGCATTTGAACACTAAGATAAATGTCCCCTGCATAGGTTCAACCAAAATTATTAATCGCTTTCATACTTTAAACTTCACAAGTTGGTGTGGACATGTCCAAAATTTTTTTAATTTAAAACCATCCTCAGCTTCGTTGAATACCAATGTTACTTCTTGTTGTTTTTTTTCCTTGTAAGATTGTGCTGTGACCGATTCAGAACACATGTAGCACTAACACGTGCAGAGATTGAAAAAAGCTAAACACATGTGAACACGTGCATTTTTTATATGCAGACTAACAAGCATTCCCTTTTTCCTTTTCCCATGACTTTTTAATCAATCTAAAATACCATGCTGTGCATTATTGTCACGGTGGACAAAGAATGCATACCATTTTCCCTTGGCAAAAATGGACCAGATGTTTGTGCGGCGAAATGCATCGGAGCAAATCATGATGAGGTTGTCACTTTCAATTCGTTCTTTGTTGCTACGACTCGGTAACGAACCAGAAAAATTACAACTGCTTAGCAACACGTGGGACGAGGTAGTTCAAAAATTCGAAATTAGTTCGGACACACCCCCTTAGGCAATGAACAGATCATCGAGTCAATCATAGGCAGTAAGAAACCTTCGGAGCTAAATGTACATGTACCAGGGGAAATACGGAACAAGGGATGTGGCAAACACAAAAGGCTTGTCGGAGAGCGCAAGAAAGCAATAAAAAATGCATCAAAACCAAAAAGAATATGCAAGGTGTGTAACGAGCAGTCATACCACGATGCTAGGAATTGCCCCCAAAAAAACAAAATGTAGTACAAACATGGTTTTATGATACAATAATGAAATGTTGATCTTACTAGTGATATGCAATACACTTGATTATGAAATGTACATCATAGAATGATAGATGTTTGTTCAACAAAATTTCAAGAATACATGATTTACGGAAGGGGTGTATATAAAGTAAGCATTAATTTATTTGAGCTCATTTTGGTTATGCTTTATCTATAAGTCAATTATAATGTTCATGACTTAGAACGGAACACATGAAGTACAATGAAACTAATGAGCTCACATTTGTGGAGCAAAGTTTATGTACTAGGTGCATAATTAAAAAAACATTAACTGCAATTCCAATACGACGTCCTTTATGCAACTTAATTGCAGTGAACATCCACAAACTTTGTAAGGACATTTGTGTCGTTCTGATTCATCAACATTCACGCCAATCGTTGCTTAATTTATTAATCAGAATAATTTCTCTGCTGCACTTGTGCAGTAAACGTAAATTTATTAATTTCTGTTTGTCTGCGATCAGTTTCAAATGGTTCGCATCAACATGTAAATTTAGTTTCTTCTGTACTTGTGCGGCTGAATCTGTCTGCTGCACTTGTAACATACAACATAAGAATCTGTCTGCTGCACTTGTGCAGTAACCGCACATGTACATTTTACAATCAGTGGATTTTATTTGCTGCCGGGTGTCAACGTTAGTTTTTCTTTGTGTTTTATTTCGTCTGTACTTGTGCGGCTGAAATCCGGCTGCTGCATTTGTAACATACAACATAAGATTCTAACTGTTGCACTTGTGCAATAACCAATTTTTAAAAAGTTTTCTTAACACACATGTTAAAATCATTACCAGTTTAGGTGTATTCAACTAAATGGTCCAACAATATCAACTGCTTGTTTGTAACATACAACATAAGAAACAATTTCAGAATTACAAATAACTAACCATTAAACGAACTTAAATAATCGCAAAACATGAGTTTTATCCGGAACAACCAAACAATAGACAAAAAAAACACAACTGTATCGTAGCGTTTAAACAAAACAATATAAAACCAAACTTAAACCAAGACTAGTTCACTACTTTCTGCCCATCAATTTCCTGTTAGTCTCCATCCTTTCATACTTGTTAATTTCAGCAACTCTTTTAATACATTCCTTATTCCTCGTCTTCATCATGTCATAGTCAGTGGACTTGTCCAACACATCTCTTTTCATCTTGTTCATATCAATTGTTATTGGTTCAGTTATATGGTTTTTTGGGTCCAGAACACCAGACTGAATTGTATCTCCTAGCGCCATACAATCTTTAGGCATTAGGAAGCAACATGCATAGGACTTGAAGTTTTGTGAGATGAGGATGTTTCAAAGGATTCTTCAAACGACACACAATCAAAGTAGATAAATTTGTTGCGCACGGTTGTCAAATGAACTGGAACTCATACAGTCATACTGTCAATTTCTAGCTTCAAGGTGTATGGAAGATGACAAGAAGACAATACGTTCTCTCTCTTTTTCGGTTAACTTTTAATGAAAGTTCTCTTTATTTGGTTTTCTATTTTTTGAACATAAGATCTATTCTAACTGGATACCTATTAAGTGACTTCTTATTCTATTACAGACTAGGTGCTGAAACAGGTTCTACCAACCGGACTTGAGGTTCCTTCATCATTTGAAAAAATAGTTAATTATTATGTACATGTTAATTCTGTATGGATGTTTTATTACCCTTGTTTTTATTGTAAGTCAATAATGCTCTAAAGGGATTTCGACAAATGGAAATTTTTTCCTCTGTATTTACTCTCTTCTCATGATGGTTTGATCTTTTTACCTATTATTTGGAGTTGCAGTGTACAAGTCTTATTTGTGTGGGAACATACAAAAGGTTTCTTTGATGTATGAATTGACCTCATTATATTTTTCAGGTCACGTTGCTCATCTGAACATTCCTGATGAACTCCTTCCGTACAAGAATGTCATTGCAAAAGTCATATATGATGTATGTCAAATTTCCAGTTGAGCACACTTTTCTTTCGGTTCACATTGAACATGTTCAAAAGGCTTAATCACACTGAACATGTTACACCGCACCCCAAATATCGAAAACGTACAATGAACAAGACTTTTTGACAGATTCAAATTTGGTAGTGTCAACGAAAATAATCCCTAAAACATAGATAAGACCACAATGATAACACCACAAAATTTATTAGTTTTTGGTGAATTGAACATGTTCAATCGTCAATTACATATCGAAACTTGCTTAAAGTCAATATAGACCTCGAAACCCAGATCCTATATACAACACAGACAATTGACATTTGCATACTGAACTATGTTATTTAACATAAACCCTATTTCCCAAAATCAGGCAACATTGAGAACACCCATTGGTTGCATTTTGAACATGTTCAGACACATATCCATATTGAACATGTAACACAAAATTAACAGTAATATAAACACCTTGGAGTATTCAAACGTGTATCCACAATATCGTATTGGAACACTTTAGCAAACATAAACCCTAAAATACCGAAATAAGACAACCAATATAAGACAATCGAAAAATCTCGTTTGCACAAGTACAATCAGGGTACACGTTCATTGACGAAGAAGGAACTAGAAAAAATAATAAAAATGTGCAGTCATGGAAGAACAAACGGTAATAGAAATCACAAGCAATAATCGAACAACAGGGAATGTTAATGGGTTTCGAACATGTTCACTAACCTTTGATGTGCAGTAATGGTGATTCAGAAGAACACAAAAATGGAGGTGTTCTTCGGTCGTTTCTTCACCGCTCTAAAGGGCTTCGTTTGTCTTCGGTCGTTCAAATGGTTGCCAGAGAAGATAGGAATGGCGGTGTATCAAGAGTTAAGAAACGGAAAGGAGAAGAATCCGGGATTATAATCAGTTACTTGATTGAGAAAAAACTATACCCATAATACCCCTGAGCGTATTTTATCAATAATCAATTAATCGGAATTTTCTTTTTTTTTTTATTATACAAAATTAATGAAAATGATTGGTTGGGAATGGTTTTCCAGTATTCCAGTCAAAGATGGTTTTCCATGGAACCCGACCCTATATATATATATATATATATATATATATATATATATATATATATATATATATATATATATATATATATATATATATATATATAGGATTGGGTTCACATGAGAACCAATCATTACCGTGAGAACCACTCTAAAAATTTTGCATCCAAAATTAAATGTTTTCGATATATTTATGCATTTCATGTAAAAATATACGCATCTCATGCTATAATTTATCCATTTTATGTACGAATTGTGCATTTAAGAAATTTTGTGCATTTGATGTTCAAATTTGTGCATTTAGTTTATAATTTAATGGGTGTAAGTTTTGAATGTAATTTTAGTGTTAAATTATGATATTTATTAATATTTAAGACTAATAATGATTTTAAGTAAAACTTTTAATTTTAAAATTTGTGCATTTGATGTACAAATTTGTGCATTTTGGAGTGGTTCTCACGTTCTCACGGTAACTATGGTTCTTACCGGAACCCAACCCTATATATATATATATATATATATATATATATATATATATATATATATATACACACACACACACACACACACACACACAGACACAGACACACACACACATATGTTCAAGTGAGTACCACCTATTAGCTATTACGCAACGCTCCAGAAGGTTCCACTCTAATAAATATTATTTCTGAATTTTTTTCATAATCATGTTCTAAATAACATTACCCAGATGATATAAATTTCACAAAAATTCGAACATTCTAAGTGCATGAAATCACGCATCACATAAATGCAAGTTCACATATATGTAAAATTATGTAAGTGTACGTTCACATCATTTTTTAGGAGTTAGGAGATGTGAATATATGTGAAATACATATCATCTTCATAATGTTAATTAATTCATGTTTATGAAAAAAAAATTTAACAGTTTTTTTAAGGGTGCTACCTTCTGATGCGTTTCATATTGAATGGTACTCTCTCGAACCATATTATATATATATATATATATATATATATATATATATATATATATATATATATATATATATATATAAAGATTTGGGTTCAAATGAGTACCACTAGTTTTGCGGAGTACCGGAGGTACCACGCTTAAAATCATTTTTTTGAAATTTTTTTCATAATCATGTTTAAATTAATAATACAAGACTACTTGCAAAAAATCACACATAAACACACACTAGAACTATGTGAAACGTGTGTGTTCACATGAACTGCACTGTTGTGAACGTGTGTTCACAACTAAGCATGTTCACATGAATTTTTTCACGTTCAAATGACTTTTAAGATGATAGAAAGTGTAAATGTATATAATTTTTTACGAATAGCCTTATATTATTTGTATCTAAATGAATATGAAAAAAAATTCAAAAAAAAAAACTTTTTTTCGGAGCAAGTTCACATCTGAAACCCGTGTGTTCACAGGTACTCACGGTACTCTGCATTTTTTAAGTACTCACACGAACCATATATATATATATATATATATATATATATATATATATATATATATATATATATATATATATATATATATATATATATATATATATAGACTAAGGATCTTTTGTGAACACTTTATTCGTTGTGAACATTGTGAACAACCATAAAATAATTTTTGAACTTATGAATCTTGTTGAAAATACTACCGAACCCTTCTATTAACTCATTAATCTTATTGGATCCTATTGATTTTATTGAATCCATTTAATTTGTCGAATCTCATGAATCTTGTTATAAAAACTACGTACTATGAACCTTTTAACTTCTATGAACCTTTTGAATCATATGAATCATATTACAAACACTTGTTGATATATATGAATGATTATATGTATTTTTTTTATTTGTTCACAACGTTTACAACGAATAACTTGTTCACAATGGATCCCATCCCTATATATATATATATATATATATATATGAAGGAAATAGATGTATCATTTGGACCCGTGATTATGGAACAAATATAGCCTGGCCCTCACTTTTGGCATATTATATATATATATTGCCGACGGAGCAGAGAGAAAAAATGCTGACGTGACGCAATATTAGTGGTTAAAATTCAGAAAATTAAGGCTGATTTGGCACAAGATGATTGGTTAAAATTCCGAAAATTAAGGACGCTGATTTGACGAAATATGATTTGTTAAAATTCAAAAAAGAATGGGATAACATCAGCAATCCTATCATGACTAACAAACCTGCATAAAATAATGGGATATTATACAACTTACAATTAAACATTAATTATTCAAAATTATTATTTTTATAGTTTTATAAAATAGATATGAATAGTTGATTATTCTAAAATTTTCATTTATAAATATATATATTTTAGTTAATATAGATTAAAATTTTAGTTATAGATAATACAATATTTGATATTTTATTATAATAAACAAAATATTATGAAATATATTTCTATATATCTTTTGTTTACTTTTTTGAAATTTAATAATTTTATATAACGTCTATTTATTTTTAATAAATTTATAAACAAATGGAAAAAAATTATTAAATATATAGATAAGTATTGATGAGATAACATTTACATTTAGATTTAAATTTTATTTGATGATTCAGTTTAAAAAACATATAAAAGTAGTTTTTTAATCAGAATATATTATAAATTAGGTAACATATGACATTTATTATTTAGAAAAAATTATGTGCTAGCTTACTTTTTTTACTACGAGTCATTTTTGTCGTCCCGTCTATTGGGTCAAAATTGTGACATCCCTAATTCAAACCTCAGAAAAAACGTCACATTGATATTTTTTTACATTTGAAGTTTCTCATTATTTTGTGTTATTTATGTATTAATGTTTGAAAATTAACAGATGTATTAATATTTTTTCAGTATATCATGAATAACAATGAAGATCTCCGTTAATAATTAAGCGATAATGTTTTAAATAAATCTTTAGTTAATGAGATATGTCATTTGCCGTTTAAATTGTTCAATATGATTTTATTAAGATATATTATGATAACTGTTTTTGTTTGATAACATTTTTATTAATTGGTTTAAATAAATTGTTATTATAAAATTATGTTAGACGATATTACTTTGCAAATACGTGTTTGTATATTAGTTGATGGAAAAATGACGGGTTTTCATTTTATTGTAATTTTTTTTTCATATATACTTCATTTTAATACACGATTTTTTTAAACTAAAATCAGTCTTTTGATCAACTCACATGTATTAAAGTAGATATGTATAGACTTCCAATATAATTATGTGTAATAATTAATATTCATGATTAATTTTAAGTAACATTTTTCCGCAAACAATGTATTTCTTAAAAAAATAATTTTTTGTTGTGTCATCAATTAATTATAAATACCAACGGGGTTTAGCCCATTTGATATGAGAGGTGACGTGTAAGTGCTGGGTCACGGGTTCGACTCCCGCCGGAGACAAGTTGGAATTTAGGCAGTGGAAGTAACTTCTGAAGTCCCCATTTGAGACAAAATGGTAGTTTAGGACTAGGAGTATGTTAATTTGTCGTTCAAAAAAATTAATTATAAATATTAATTTCATCACACATCACCCGAGCAACGCACGGGTATTCAGCTAGTTTGATATTTGTTATTAGGATTTAGGACCGTTAGTATATATTATCATGAAAAGACGGGATATCACTATGACCAAACCTATTAGAATGGCTATATATATATAACATCCCTTTCCCGAAATTAAAATTAATGTTATGCTAGAGTTATTAAAGCCATTCAAAAATATAATGATATAATTTCATACATCTTTAAATGTTATGATAACTATTTTATATAAATTCAACTCAATTATGAATCTAATTAATGTTCATAAAATCTTCACACAATCCAATCTTATCCTGATGTACCGGTAAAAATGAAAACACAATATGAGTTAAACGCTTAATACGGAATTCAAATACAAAGTTAATAACGCATAAAAATCTTATAAAGGGAGAAGGTATTTAGTTTCCATAAATCATTTATTTAAAATCAAGAGCATTCACATATTAGAAAAGAGTTTAGCAAACATGTATAATTCAAATGCTCGGCTTTTTACTGGTCGTTTGGCTTAGCTGTATTTTCCTTTCGATATGTACTCCGGTATAAGATGGGGATTGTGTGAAGATGCTATAAATATTCATTAGATTCATAATTGGGTTAGAATTTATACTAAATAGTTGTCATGGTTTAGATTTCTATGAAATTATATCATTATATTTGGATGATTTTGCCTTTAGTTTGACTCTAGCATGATATTCTTTTCACATTTCCGGAAGGGAGTTTTATAGATAGTATGAAAGTCGGATGCCGGGCGGATGTGTACAGCGAGGACGTTGCGTCTTCATGGGAAGAGGATTGAGATCATATCTCACCTCAGTGGTGAAGAGAAACCAAAGACCTTTATAAAGGCAAGGTTATCTCTTCCCACCAAAATGCATTGTGGAGTGTTTGTGGCATTACCAGAAACAAAACTGTGAGGCGTTGTTGATCAATCACAACGGATAATATCTTGATTCGGAGTGGTCTTGACAGTTACATTACATATGTTCCATTTAAAAAGATCCCAATTCAAATCATGTCTTTAACTCTAAGTTAATAATCTAAGAACGTTTGGTATGATGGAATGAAATCAAATTAAATGTATAAGCAAGTTTAACCAATAATAGCTACATTATACGTGTGTATGTGATTCTAATTAGTTATGATACATATAAATTTAATTTTTTTTTTTGTGACAGGTGTGGTGATGATCGATTGGTTGAATATATTGAGCGAAAATTATAAATAAGGTTATAAAATGCCAACTGGATTAAAATGATGTTAAGAATCAAGAATTAGTACGTGTGAGATGAATTATTGTCTAAGAAAAAAACAAAGGTTGTAAGGTGTCCTTTGGTTAAAAACAAGTGATAATAATAACACCACCTATATGAGTTACATGCTTAGTTTTGGTTTTTGTTTTGTTAATTTATTTTAATAATCGGGTTTTGCTTAAGAAATGTAATTTGTATATAAAACGATAATGATACAAATAATGATTTTTTAAGGGTTAATTGGTTAAAATATCAACGACCTTTTGTTTTTAAATAATTTATAACAACATTATTTATTTTTTATTATTAGTAACATTAACTTTTGTATTTTTCATAAGCATCAACATTTATATATTATATAATTAATAACATTAACTTTTATATTTTTTAATCATTTATAGCAACAATTTTTTTTAACTTTTTGCTATAAATAACATAAAACTTTAAAAGTTGATGCTGTTAATGATAAATAAATAAATAATGTTGCTATAAATGTTAAAAAAACAAAAAACTATTACTATTTTTAGCAATTAGTCCTTTTTTAAAATAAGTATTCTTTTTTAAAAAAAATCTATTAATTAAATTTATGGCTTTGTGAATATGGATCATATGAAAACTATTCGAAGTTTTATGAAATTGAGATTTGTAAGTAATTAAAAGACAATCGTATGTTTGATAGTTTGGGAATTTCGATATCAATATAACACTTGAGAATGAACTGTACGTTATATACAAGTTGACTGTTGAATATCTGAAAATTACATGAGTCTCACACATAGTATCCATCGCATGAATGACATGTCAAAATTTATTTGGATACAAAGTACGTCTCTTCCTAGTTATATTTTATTGTTGAAAGAGTTTTTTAAGCAAATTTTATTAAATGATAATAAATTAGTAACTAGATATGTCATACGTTAAAAACTCGACAGGGCCGGTCCAATTATTTTCGGATCATTTAACTAGGGGTGTCAATTTTGACCCAACGGGCCAAACTGACCGAACAATTTAATGGATTCATTGTAAAAAACTAAGATTAAACATAGTTTTTTTAAAAGAATGAAAAATTATAAAACGGTGTATTAAAAAAATTGTTCTTTGAAAAAAATTTCAATATTATGTAAAATTTATTACTTTTGGTCGTCAACTTGTTTAACCCGTTTTTTGCTTGAATTGGTTGAATTGTCACCCCTATTTAGATGGAATAAGGGGAGGTGGATGTCGACAGTCTTGTCTCCACCGAAATAAGACAACTGCATCACATATGACCTCCGACATGTGGTAGATGATGACCGAGGACCTAGTGCTACACAAAAAAACACACATGTTACGTCTGAAAGATTATTACACATTAGACATTCGTAAAACAGATGTTTACCATATATTTACACGTAAACAAGTAAACCAGAAAAGGATGCATATGATGACTTGGTAAGCCTCCAATGACGTGCATAACGTTCTACTCTACCCTTCAACTCTAATTAGGCGTGTTCATTTTCGAATTATCCGCATTTCAGATAATTCAAAAATCCGATACATGAATTTTACTATCCAAATTTGTATCCAAATTTTGGATATTCAAAATTTTGAATTATCCGGAATTTCAACTTTTTTAAATAAACTTTAAATTAATAAATAAATTCAAGAGTAAATTACACGGATGGTCCCTGTGGTTTGGGGGTTTTTGCGGTTTTGGTCCCTAAAAGTTTAAAATTACACGGATGGTCCCTAAAATAGGTTTTTCTCACGCAAATGGTCCCTGGAGTTAACTTTGTCGTTAGGCTAGTTAAGTCACAAGGGTATTTTTGTCATTTTCATTCTCAGGGACCATTTGCGTTAATAGTTTATCTTTTTTTAAAACAGTTTATCTTTTTTTTTTTTTTTGTTTTATTGTATATTCATTGTTAAGTCAAAAATGTGTTTTGTTCAAACACGGAGGTCTTTCACAGCCTCCGGTCACCGGCACCTCTACCTCCGACGTCACAGCCTTTCTCAATCGCCGATGACACCCTCTCCTTCCTCCACTTTGATCCCGCATTTTCACCCTCCACCACTCAATTCCTCATCGACTCCACCACCGGCCACCGTCTCACTTACGCCGACTTCATCCTTCAATTCCAGTCACTCTCTACCGCGCTCATAACCAATTTTCCTTCCCTTGCCAAAAACCAAGTCGCCCTGATCTTATCTCCGACCTCCATTAATCTTCTGGGACCTGGAAGTTGAGCGGAAGGATCCCGATTTATGATAAGAGTTATGAAAGGTATGGCTACCAATCTTCCTCCTTAGGGTTTCTTTTTCGTCCCCAAAACTCAACCCTAAAATTCTTGTCAATCGCTCCTTACAATCACTTCCACCACCGCTGCCGCCATGACGGGATCAGTTGATGATCTCGGAGGAGGAACTGAAGGAGCTCTGCCAGATTCATGGGAAGTAGCCGACTTAGACGCCACCATGAGCAAGTTAATGCTACCCTCTAAGCGGGAATGCAACAACTCAACCCCCAATTTGACTACCACCTCTCCTTCCCTTTCGGAATCCACTTCGGCTTCTTCAGCGCCGGCTAGGTTATCGTCTGGGGGTGTATTGGATGACATGGTGAATTTTGTCAAAAGTCGCCAAAAACTTGTTTTCAGTCAAATCCAAAATGAATATAAAATAAAAACAAAAAAAAAGATAAACTATTAAAAAAAGATAAACTGTTTAAAAAAAAGATAAACTATTAACGCAAATGGTCCCTGAGATTGAAAATGACGAAAATACCCTCGTGACTTAACTAGCCTAACGGCAAAGTTAACTCCAGGGACCATTTGCGTGAGAAAAACTCATTTTAGGGACCATCCGTGTAATTTTAAACTTTTAGGGACCAAAACCGCAAAACCCCCAAACCACAGGGACCATTCGTGTAATTTACTCTAAATTCAAATATATAAAATACAGATCTATATACATATTAACATATAGAAAAGTAATTGGGTCACAAACGAAAATATATCATAGATTTTATACATAAAACAACAAAAAAAAAACATGTCAAAAGAGATCAAATGCATTTAAACGAGTTACAAATATGTTAAAGCTACATTATATACTTAAAATTAAAGAATATAACCATTGTTAGCCATATATGTTTGGCAAAAAAATTAAGAAAATTTAAAAAAATTAAAAAAAGATGGATTTATGATAATCCGAAATTATGTAAAATCCGTATTTGAATACGAAATTTCGGATAATTTCGGCTTGGCCCGGTCCCTGCTCGTCCCTGAAAGCATAACGGATGATGATACATTAAACCAAGTCCAACAGATACATACCGGATACTCATATACTGATAACATAAGTGATGTAACCCCAAACATAGCTCAAACAGACCCCAGAGCCGACAACCTAATTCTGCCTAGAACAGCCCTGATCGCGTTCACGCTCTCAATTGCGGTTACGCTGCCTCCCATCATAAGGCACGCTCCCACTTCCTTCGACTGTGCTCTATGATCGCTGATCAAGAACCTGCCAAGAGGGATCATGACCGCAATGTTTGTTTGTTATTTTTTTTTTTTTTTTGCAGTCTAAGGATTAATCCCTAATTCAATTTTCGGTTGACAGAAACCTATAAATAGAGCATAAAACAATACTAAAACATTTCTAAACCACTTTACATCAATTCTAGAACAACTAACGCAGTTAAATCTTTGAAATTGGAGTTCTCTTACCTTGGTTTGGCAAAAACCACAAAGAAACAAGATGAAGAAGATGAATTAGCAGCCAAGTGATTTCATTTCTTGTTTGGAAGTGTATTAATTAAATTATTTAATATTTATTATATAATTACGATGGAATATTCAATTAATATAAAATTAAAATAAATTTATATGGGTATGTATGTATGTATCCCAAACTACCATCCGATAGATGCATATAAATGTTGCATCACGAGATGCACATAAATGTTGCATCACATAATGCATCACGAGAGGTCCTTAATCCAATGGCTATCAGATAGTTTGCTGATTCTGCGATGAATAAAAGTTATCCATTGAACCTCACAATATATATACTATATATATAGAATCTCGTTCATCAACGTACCCCTCAAATTCCAGCGTATCTTTTGTGAATAATCGTTCACATATTTTATTATATAGACATTTATAAGCCAGAATTATAAAAAATTTCCAGCAAATGGATCATACCGTAGATTCGAAAAATAAATCTAGTGAATTGTCAGAAAATCATGTGAATGCTCATTCATTTGAATGACTATTCAAATATTTTTTTTACATAGACATGTATAAGCCAAAATTATAAGATTTTTCATCAAAAGGATCAGATTCAAAAATTAAATCTTGTGAATTGTAAGAAAAATCATATGAATGATCATTCATTTGGACGACCATTCTCATAAATATGCATGAACATCGTATAATTTTGAAGGACGTAGAAAGTGTGTGTGTGTGTGTGTGTGTGAATCACATATCATTTGTGTAACGTTATTTAAACATGATCATGAAAAAAAAATTAATTTTTTCAAGGGTGATACTTTCGGGTGCACTTGATTTCTAGTGATACTAATTTGAATCTAAATCCATATATTTTCTGGCTGTAAATTTTAGGACCTAGAATTATTTAATTATATATTATGTGGCCAGACATGCTTCTCACATTATGTTTTTATGAGATCCTGAAATACTTCGACTCAAAGCCAATGTATAAAAAAAAAGGTACACACCCAAATTTGAAAAAAAAACATAGAAAGTGTGTGTGTGTAAAATATATCGACTCAAAGCCAATGTGAAAAAAATTGTAAGTATGTATCTATTTTGTGCCATTTTTTTATTTTAATTTCCTATCATCATGTATGTTATTAGCCACATAAGCTTATAAATGGGAAGTGATTTGTATACAACGAGGTTTTTACATATATAACAATTTTATATAAAGTGACTTTGTTACTCAAACTAACAGCTATATCATCATTACATTTACCTCCTAAAGATATGAATCAAATAGTCTTTTTATATGAAATTGTTTTGCGTAACGAATATTTGTTTATAAATGAATAAATTGGATGTAGGGATGATAATGATTAATGGAAAAGGTGGAGCCCTTGAAAGGTCGTTATCTTTCACGGGCTGAACATAGATATAGAAACCAAGCAAAGCTCAAGTCCATATGGAGCGGGCCATGTGCTTCCTTTCTCTTTCTCACTCAATTATTAATATTACATCTCAATCACAACAAAACTAGTTACAATTCCCCAAATGCCCTTTTCATACTTCAATTATTTACTTCATAACTTAATTGGTCTTGTACCTCTAGGTTTTAGGTTGTTCAATTCTCTCTCTCTCTCTCTCTTTTTTTTTTTCATTTTAAATAAAAATAAGTCTATACAGAGTGATGCGGAACGCGGGACAGGTAGTTACCAGATTGGCATTGGTACCACGGCAAACACTACCACGCCCCTTGTTGGCACCGAAACAATGGTACTGATTGGTGCTGAAACCTCCTCTCACATTATTTTTTTTCCTTTTTTATAATAAAATTTTGTGTGTTTTAAATGATGGAGAAATGATGATCATTACGGTGGTTTCAATAGCATAAAAAGATGGAATGGTTCAGTGCTGATGTGTTCAGTGGTATAGAGATAGAGTGATTCCACTCCTTCACTCTAAAGAGCAATTAGATTTTTTTATTTATCTCATTTAGGCCATTGTATTTTTCTTGTACCAAAATTTTTTAAAGGCTAAAGGTTCATTAACAATCAAAATCTTGAAGGATAAGAACAAGTGATTCCAAGCAGGAGACGAAACAATAACTTGAGACTTTTTTTTGCACCCATTAGATCTTTATATCTTCTAGACTCGTCTCAATTTTGTCATTATGATTTTTAGGATCTCTATATCATCAATTTGCACTTATCATGACACTTTTGGTTACAAGTTTCCACTTTAACAATATTTATTGATGATAATGACTAAAAACAATGAATTTTAAAGTGAATAACTTGATAAATCTATGTAATGTAATTTAACTGATGATAATATGGGTGGATCTATTATGTAAATATAGGTGTTACGTGACACCGATAAATTGTCGGCGCTATTTAATAATATTAGATCATTTTTGTAACTTTTATGAAATATAGGTAACTGACACCTATTATTTTCATATTTTAACAAAGTAACACATATTTAATCCGTCACAGGATAATTATATTGAAAACAAAATAAAAATGTATGTCACTGCTGCCAATAACTTTCATGGCTAAAAATGTTACAACTTATATGATTGCAATAAAATCTTTAATCTTGTATGGGATTAAATAATTTAAATTATTGCTTATAGGTTTTGTTTAAAGGATGTAAGAAACACGTGTACCTATCCATGTCGGTGTTTGGTGTCAAACTCAAATAACACTCGCTTTAAAAGCTTGCAATGATTGAACAGCACCCACCTACACTACAAAAGATTAACGACCCAAGTTTTTATCCAACTTAAGCTCCTAAAATAATTAACAAGTTGAGCTCGAGTTTTTCAAGCTTTCTATTGCCAAGTCGAGCTTTTATCGACCAATTCTAGCTTTTCAAGTAATTCAAGTATCAAGTTGAGTTTTTATAGAGGTTTAGCTCTGATATATACTAAAAATAACGAAAATTTGTTCATACATATATTTGAACTTTTTGATTCTGACGTGCGCCTAAATCAGAATACTTTTTCAGCTGAGCTCAAGCTGCATTTTAAAACCTTGTTGAGCTATGGAGCCGAGCTCACTTAACACGTTTGCAGCCCTAACCTATATAATTGCCTCTTAACCACAAAATTTATTATATTTTAACATGATTATTTTATTTTATAAAATCATTAAGAACATCTCATATGCTAATATCAATGTGAAAAAAAAAACTTTTGCACTGGATGTTCATACATGAACGTCTGTACGATTAATGGTGTGTAGGTTGTTGCATAGATGTGGCTCTCTCTCTCTCTCTCTCTCTCTCTCTATATATATATATATATATATATATATATATATATATATATATATATATATATATATATATATATATATATATACATACATACTAGTTTATCTACTCGTATAATATATGGATCTCTTTATATAATGATCTTTTTAATAAAGTAAAAATTCTAAAATAATTATATAATTCGGTAATAAACGTCATAAACTATGAATATTATGAAGGAGATAGACTCATACTTATTTCAAACATATATTATTGGGTTTATTAGGAAAAAAACCAACATGTTTTAACATTTTTTGTGTTTTCGTCACTCCATGTTAATTTATCTAAAAAGCCATCAAGTTAATTTTTTTCATTTTGGTTAAGTGGAATTTGACTATTGATTCCCGAATTCCCGGTTTCAGTTTTTTTATATAAAAAAAATCCATTTTTCCAATTATAATTGGACTTTAATAGTCAAATTTCACAATACTAAAAATAAGAAATTAACTTAAGAACTTTTTTAGAAAAAAAATTAAAATTGATAGATGAAAATGTAAAAATCGTGAAAAACACGAAATAAAAGGCAGTCTAAAATATACAAAACTTAAATTAAAATGGTAGGGGGTTTGACTTTAAAAACTTTTGAGTCATTTGTAAAATTTCTTGGGGTCCAATTTTATTTGTGTGTGTATATATATAACCACTTTTGAAAGAGTAAATAAATTGAGACTTGTTATCTATACATAACTCATGTGACATCTTCAATTAATGGCATATGTTAATTGCTATTTTAAAATTAATCAAAATTTTAAATCAACTTCCCTTTAAAATAAGATTATTGTTAAATAATTTATACAATAAATTAATTAATTATAATAATAATGATAAACTTATTAATGATTATTTTATTTGTTTAAATAATTTATACATAAATTAATTATAAAATTTGAAATATACATAACCCTAAATTGTTAAAAATACAATCATAAAGTTTTTTATGTTTATTTTGAACTAATAAGTTAGATTTATTATAACTTTTTCTACCGTTTATTATAATAATAATAATACAAACATAATTTTGTAATAATAGTGATATTATTTACACAATATTACGTTAAAATAATCACATATATATACATGTGATGGTTAAACTTTTAAGATAATATTACATAAAGCTAAATTTAATAATACAACCATTTAAGTGTTTGGTTTTTACGGAGAATTGACAAGAAAATGTTGACCAAAAAAAGAAGAAAATTTACACAATATTATACTAACAGAATCACTTTATTAAGCTACTATTACATAGATATAGAATTAATAACACATTACACCAAATAAAAAATGATCAATAATATTTTAAAACTCTTAATTTAGAGTAAATTACATAAATGGTCCATGTGGTTTATAGCAAATTACAGGTTTGGTCCCTAACTTTTAAAGTTACACTGGTAGTCCATATTTTGAAACCTTGTTACGTTTTCAGTCCCTAAGCAACTCAATTTTTTAAATATTCCTAATTTGCCCTTAGAAACTAATTTCACTTATGGTCCTTAATGAACTAGTTGAATACCCGTGCGTTGCCCGGGTGATGTGCGACGAAAATATTATTTTTAAATAAGTAATGACATAAAAATGGATTTTATTTAAGAAAATTATACATTAATACATGTGAGTTAATCGAAAGACTAATTATGCGTTAAAAGATTGTTCTGTCAGAATTAAACATACAGAAAAATAAAATAGTTATTGTAAAATGAAAACCCATCATTTTCCCATATAATTATACACAAACATATAGTTTTAAAGTATAACTACGAATATAGTCTAACATAATTTTATAATACAATTTTATTCAGACTAATAAAAATAAAATATTATAGTAGTAATAGTTTTTTGATCGTATTTGAACTCACTAATTATTCATAAAAATTGGAAAACTTGGACAAAAATGTTTCAGACCAACTCAACATAAACCATTTAAAAATTACTCATAAACCAACTTGCCCATGCGTTGCTCGAGTGATGCGTGACGAAATTAATATTTTTAAATAAATAATACCACAATTTTTTTTCAAAGAGAACTATACATTGTTCATGAAGAAAAAATTACTTATTTAAATCCTGAATATTAATTAGGACCAATTGCTAAAAATAGAAACAACTTTATGTATTTTTAGCATTTACAGCAACTTTATTTTTTTTTTATCATTAATAACATCAACTTTTATATTTTTTTATCATTCATAGCAAAACTTAAAAAAATTGCTGCTAGTTGAATACCCGTGCGTAAAAATTACCCATAAACCATCTTGCCAGTGTGTTGCTCGAGTGATGTGTGACGAAATTAATATTTTTAATTAAATAATAACACAAAAAAATATTTTTAAGAGAATTATACATTGTTCATGAATAAAAAAATTACTTATTTTAATCGTGAATATTAATTAGGACCAATTGCTAAAAGCATAAACAACTTTATGTATTTTCAGCATTTATAACAACATTATTTATTCTTTATCATTATTAACATCAACTTTTTTTTTATCATTCATAGAAAAACTTAAAAAATTGTTGTTTGACCAATTTTTCTCATAATAAGCCCTAAATATAATTATATAAATATGCTCATCATAATTATAAGAATAAATCCAAGCGAGACGAAGGTGTTAACATAATTCCAGATCATTTTTGAAATTTTAAATAAACCATGTAGACCATTTTTGTAAATTATTCTTATATTAATTATCTAATTAAATAATAAATAAATATAATATATAATATATTATAATTCTTTTAAAACCATGAAAGTTTATTACACAAAAATACACATAGCTATCTCATTACATGAGATCAGTGTTGCCCTTGGTTTCCTTCTTCACGCACTCCCCTTTTAGAAACCCTAGCTCCATCGTTTTCCTTTTCTCCCCCCTGCTCCGCCATTCTCCCCCCGCTTCTTCGTTCTCCCCTTGTTTGGCCGTCGGTTGGTGGACGCATTTTATTTCATCTCGTAGTTTGTATTAGTATTTTTACTAACCTTTTTTCTTTTTGCAGACACTTCATCTGGTTGGACCTGACATTCATCTTCATAATGGTACAATTTTTGTTCAATATTGTGATGCAGTTTTCATTAATATTTTGAATATAGCTTCTGTTAAAAATGAATAGTCCATGTATATATAGTTGAAAATATTAACCAAACGGGATTCAATATCCCTTATTTTCCTGATTTTTTGTTATATAAGCAGCCACAATTTATTTCATATATTATCTCACATTTAGTTATTTAACTGACGATGATATATATCCTTTTTCCAGGTCTGATACGTTTTTTCTGCTTTGATATTATCCAGAATTCCAGCTGCAAATGTTAATAAAACGGGATGTAATATCCCATATTTCTGATTATTTGTTATATCCAACAGCCCCTATTTTGAATGTATCAAGATACAGTTTTTCAACACATATTATCTGGATTTTTTTTTGATTTTTTGCGGTTCTAATGTCTATATTCATTGTTGTCACCTTTATTGCCTAAATTTTTTTATCTCCTATTATTCTGCAATTTGTTATGCAGTATTTTTGCAACCTCTTTAATAGATGTTATCCTTTGTCAAATGCAGTTTGAATTTCTGTTGTGATCCAGCCTTATTTATAGCAGTGATTTAGGCATTAAAATATGAATTATAGTCAATGATATGTTGCCAAATCAACATTAAAAATAGGAATTTCTACCAATTATTGAATGCCACGTGAGCAGATTTCTCTCTGCTCCGTCGGCAATATATATATATATATAATGAGAAGCTTTAAATGTAAAAAAAAAAAAAAAAAAGTATATCAATGTGACGTTTTTTCTGAGGTTTGATTGTTTGACTTAGGGATGACACAATTTTGATTCAACGGATGTGACGATAAAAATGGCTCGTAGTAAAAAAAGTAAGCTAGTATATAACGTTTTCTAAATAATAAATGTCATATGTTTACCTATTTTTATAATATATGCTGGTTAAAAAAAATATTTTTATATGTTTATCTGTCGTATTTTATATGTTTATTAAACTGAATCATCAAAAAAAATTTAATTTAAATATAAATGTTATCCCATCAATACTTATCTATATATTTAATAATTTTTTTCATTTGTTTATAAATATATTAAAATTAAATAAACATTATATAAAATTATTAAATTTTAAAAAAGTAAACAAACTATATATGAAGATATATTTCATAATATTTTGTTTATTATAAAAAAAACATAAAATATTGTTTAATTTATAAACTAAAATTTTAATCTATATTAATTAAAACATATATATTTATAAATGAAAATTTTAGAATAATCAACTATTCATATCTATTTTATAAAACTATCAAAATAATAATTTTGAATAATTAATGTTTAATTGTAATTTGTATACGTAAATAAATATTCCCTTATTTTATCCAGGTTTGTTAGCATTGATAGGATTGCTGATGTTATCCCATTATTTTCTGAATTTTAACAAATTATATCGCGCCAAGTCAGCGTCCTTAATTATTTGAATTTTAACCAATCATATTGTGCCAAATCATCCTTAATTTTCTGAATTATAACCACTAATATTGCGCCACGTGAGATTTTTTCTCTCTGCTCCGTCGGCAATATATATATATAATTAATTAAGTTTTTACTTCATATTTAATTATTTGTATATTCATAAATGTTAATTAATAAGTAATATTTTATTTATTATCATAAGAATTTATCTACAATTTATTTATGTAGTTTACCTATATATTAATAAGTTTCATACCTATTAATTTTAAATATATATTTAGTTATTTCTACAATCGTTCATTTTGAAGGAAAATATATTTTTTTATTAATTCTTGTTTTATAAAATATTTTCCAATCTATCTATATATTTAATTAATTTATCGTTCTTATCTTCATATATTAACTTTTAAATGATATTAAAGGTGTTTTTGAAATTCTAAACATGTAAATATGTACATTTATTTATAGATTATAAAAAATTTATTCTTAATTTATAGATTTTTATTGGTAGAATATTGTGTATATTACATATGAAATAGTGTAAGTAAAATTGTATTATTCCTAATAAACTTAACAAGATTGTATTCTTTTTAGCATTTTTAAATTTTTTTTTTGTGTGTAACATATCATTTTTCTAATGTTTGAAGAGTATAAAATACTAGTTCAATTATTAAATATACATCATTCTTTTAATTTTTTTTTCTATTTTTTTATTTTTATTTCACAAAATACAACATGTAAGAAACTTTTAAATTATTTCAAAAAATCTTTTTGATATTTTTAAATAATTTTTTTTAAGAAACACTATTTTAAAATTAAAAAATAAAACATTATTTTGATATTAAAAAACAAAACATTATTTAATTGACATTAAATATATATTAAAATCTTATTTAGAACTTTCAAAGGTTTTTTAGAAATAATTTAAAAAATTTCTCATAATTTTTTGTTTATGAAATAAAAATAAAAAAGAAGAGAAAAAAAGCAAAGTAGAATTTATATTTAACAATGAACATATATTTTATACTATTCAAACATTAGAAAAGAATGATATGATATACTCATTAAAAAAATTAGAATACTAAAAAATGACAAGCTTGTTAAAAATTATTAAAAATAATATATTTTTACTAATATCTTTTCATATGTAGAATTTATAATGTTTTCTAATAATATATAAGAAATAAGAAGGGATGCTTTTTAAAATCTATAAATGAATGTACATATCTTACATGTATAAAATTCCAAAACAATATGAATAACATTTAAAAATTAGTATGTGAAAATAAGAAGGATAAACTAAATAAATATATAGATATATGAAAAAAGGAATTTATAAAACAAAAATTAATAAACGAAATAAATATTTCCATAAAAAAGAATGAAATTATAAAAATACAAATAATAATTTATAAATCAAAAACTAAATTAATTGATTAGAGACCATATGTGAAATTCATTTGTAAGGGCAAAATTGAAATTTTTAAAAAATTGAATTGTTTAGGGATTGAAAGCGTGACAAAGTTTTGAAATATGGACCATCAGTGTAATTTTTAAAAGTTAGGAACGACCTGTAATTTGCTATAAACCACAAGGACCATTTATGTAATTTACTCCTTCATTTATTAAAAATAATGAAAAAGACTTCTACAATATTTTAAAGCACTTATGATATTCAATTTACCATTTAAATAATAATAGTAATAATAACAACAACAATAATAATAACCAAAAAGTTTAAGTATTATTATTTTTGATAGCCTTACATGCTTTTATAATATGTATGTGTGTGTATATAATTCAAATAATTGAATTCAATTTTCAGTTTGGTTTGCGTTAGCATTTTATAGTTAGTTGGGTATGATGAACAAAATTGGCATCGAAGTTTCTATTCTACTCAACTGCTACCACAGCAAAAAATAAAATAAAAATAAAACAAACAAACTTTTATAAGCTCTCAAAAAAAGTATATCAGATGATAATAATGATATTTTACCGTTTCCATTCTCAAATTTCATGTTGTTTGTCCAAATCCACGTCTCCCATTCCCGTATCTTCTTCCTCTTCGCTGTCCTCGTCTCCTTCTACTTCTTGGTTGGCTTGACTTAGCTTAGCCATACGTTCAGCCAGCAATATATCCTCGCGTTCGCTCACCTGAACCAACAAAACCCACCATCTTAGATATCATTCAAAACCACCTTCTTTTATACATTTTCCCTCCCTAACTTTACATCCCTCCCTCGCATTCCAAACCAAAATCATGATTTTTTTAAATAATACAAAACTAAAGTTGATCGACTGTTTCTGAAAGCATATATAATAAGGGTCCAGCAGACAAATAATCAAAATTGAAACGAGAAAAAGTAATACTTGCAATTTAGAAGTTACAAAACTCACCGCTCTAGGAGCCTCCTTTACAGTAAGTTTTCCCTTATGGAGCTCTATTTCTTCGGTACACGCAGCAATTGCTTTGGTAAGAACTGAAATACCTTGCTCCTAGACAGCAAACCATATTATAATGTCAATTAGGGAGGGAAAATAAAAGATGTCTAAAGGGTGTGTTTGTTTTCAATTAAGAGGGTCTGAATTAGGTCTGAAGTCTGAATTTCAAATCTTAACATAATTTGTATTGTTTGTTTAAATTCAGACTTAAGAGGTTACAACCTCTGGATTTCCCTCTGAATTTTAAGAGAAAAAGACTAGTCTGAATTAAAATTCAGAGCCTCTTAATTTCAGACTTTAAGACCTCCTCTAAATTTCAGACATGGTTTTCAGACTTCAGACATTTAACCTCTTAAAAAACAAATACCACCTCAATAATCAATAAAGCCATCTTGCATGGATTATTTTTCAGGAAAATAGCAGCACACATCATTTACAATCAGCAAACAAGCCATTATTAACAGAGATGAAAGCAAAAGAATTGAATAGAACCTCTTTGAGGTCTGTCGCAGGAGACGTGGTTTACCTTGTCAAGAGTTTGAGTGATAAGAACATAAGATGGAGGAGCCACCAGCTTAATTTTAACAGGGCAGTCCTGATTCCCAGCAGCTTCGGCCTTCCGCATAGCATCCTATGGAGTAGGACATAACTATAAGTTAAAATATCACTTGAAACTGTATAAATTTTTGAAGATAAATGCTTAAATGAGACACCTTTATGTGAAGAACTCCATCAAACTGAAAACATTTCATCTCAATATCTGCTCGGATCTTCAGAGGTTGTGGAGTCATCCTTCTTCTAATGTTCTTTACTAATGCATCTTTGACTTCCTCCGTCAAAGCAGGAACCACTTTTGTCACCTAATAATAGTACATTTAATGTGATCCTTGACTGTGTATGGTGGGGGTATAAGGAAGGCTAGAAGATCTAAGAAAATATACAAAGCTACCTCCTCTCCATCAGGACCGGTTTCTTTAATTTCACGGGTAAGTGAATTAAGAATGGAATCAGGATCATTCACAATTAACTTAAATGCCTGCAACCAATTAGCAAACATATGAGATGTATGTTTACAATGTCCGATGAAGTAAAAAATAATTCCTTCAGCAGTGTTATTCACAACCCACCTCAAATGCGTGACCATACTTCCGGTACAAAGGCCAACCAACATGAATATACAGATCCTGTCATTGCAGCAATTACAAACAAATAAGCTTCCATGACTAAAAATATACCAAATACAATATAAGAGTTGCATAACAATTGTAGCCCTAACTTATCAAAGAAGCACCCACACACAAAATGGCGAGGTACCCTGCTACATAACTAAAGGTTCCTAAATAACAAGTCAACAGCCTTCCCTGTTGATGTCAGCTGGTATATAGGTAAAAAACCAGTTCATTTTCCCACTAATTATGTTGCAACCGTTAGCAAAGTGGTTTGCCAATATTGGATTCTTTAGCATTTTACAATGATGACTGTCTATATACAGTCACCGAATATTGCATGATTCCAGAACAAGACACTACTCTAATACTCCAAGATCAACCAGTTCTAACACCAGGCACACGACAAAGGACATGTTTGGCATGGAGCTTTCGAGAGCTTTTAGGAGATTCAACTTTTGTTGTTTGAAAGCTCAAGCTTAAAAGCTTTGTTTGGATGATAGAGCTTCACATTTGGATTATGAAATAATATCCCTTCCATCAAAACCTTTGAGTAACTTTCAAAAGAAGCTTGAGCTCTTGGTCAAACAAAATTCTTGTATACCCTTTTAATAGTTTTAAACTACAACTTAGTTCATTTAATACTAGAAGCTTCATCTAAAATCTAAATATATTTATAAAACCAAAAGCTTGCTTCAGCTCTTTCAAACAGCTACAAGCCTACAACTCCCAAAAGTTCTATCTTGAAGCTAGAACCAGTTTTGCCAAACATAACGACTTGAACATAAAAGTGATCAGGAAGCCAGGTACTCCAAGGTTAGCTTTTTTACAAAGCCAACACCACATACTCAGTATTCACACCGACTGATGTAGAAAGTAATATTCTTGTAATGTGTAATGTCTATGTTTATCTTCGCTTTAGGCTAGTTACGAATGATATATAACTTAACAAAATGAAAAACTGTGCGAATTACCCAAAAAGCCTCAACTATAAGCCTCCTTCGGTTGAGTTTAATCTATTAAATGGTAATTAATGGTGAATGTCTCATAGCATCTACTAAATGCTCTTAGTTAGCCACCTCAAACTGATCAATTACAGTAATTTGTAGTTACCTCAAGATCAAGCTGCATAGTTTCGGCAACATGGCGCATAATCGAGTGAACAAGCTTACTCTTATTATACCTATCTTCACAAATCTGAATATCCTCTTCGGAAACCCTCCTCTTGCTAAGATTAACATATCCTTTCTCTTCGTCTACGTGAAGAACCATAACAGGTTCGGTACGCCCAACCTTAATCAAGCTGTTGATGCTACGAATACGACGTCGTGACAGCTCGGACAAAAGAATCATGCCTTCGATGTTGTTGTACTCGAGGAGTGAAACATAGGCGCACATCTCACCGATGCTTTTGACTTGAATCATGACGGCCATGTCGACGTCGGGAAACTTGGCTTCGTACATACGGCACTCAAGATTCGGGGAGCTGGAAGCCATGGTTGTGAGCTGTGAAACAAAGGATTCGCTAGGGTTTTGATAAGGAAACGCCCAGAATCCAGTGAACAGCAATGGGGGAACGAAAGAAATTGATCAGACCAAAAAGTTTTGAAAGGTTGGTTATCTAGGGTTTTATAAGGGGGTTTGTGTGTTTTGGGCCGTCGTCTAACGGGTACTTTACTCTGCGACACTCTTCGTGTCGTGGCAACGGACCTAAGAAAGTGGGTTAATGCTAAAAATAATAAACAACTTTTTTTTATGCTTATGATAATGTCGTAAATTTTGTACAAAACAGTGAAACCAACCGTTGGTTTACTTTTGATTAATGCATTTAACCGATAAGCAACAAGTACGTTGTATTTTAAACAATATATTAAATGGTAGAAAATAAAATTGATTGTCACAACGAGGAAAAAATAAAATAAAATTGAATAGTTATTTCAAACAATTTATTATATTTTGACATTATGGACTTACTAAAATATTAATTCAAAGCATAAGTTGGAAAGTTTAATAAATTAAAGTAACAAACAAACTAAATTAATCTATTTCTCGTTCTCGCTCGGGAGCCAAAACGAACACGCCTGCTACCTACTGTACTGGACCTTCGACCAGGCATTCTACCTTTGTCGAATCGGAACCAATAGCGTGCAGGGGGTAGTCGTCTTGTTGTGCTCGTAGGTGCGACTATGTGAGTTGACAAGAATATACTGCGGTATGTGTGAGTAAAGATTTTCCTTAGTGATCCAAAGCTCAATCAGTTAATCTTCGTTCATCCCCCATTAATATCCATTTTTGGTAAATCAAAGTATCAAATTAAGACACAAGTCGATTAAAATTTTAAACGTAAGCAATTATTTTTTAATAATGCATTAAATAGTATTTAACTTTAGTAAAGAAAATCATAATTTTAGTAAAGAAAAACCCAAATTTAGTAAAAAAAACTTCCATTATTTTTGGGATTTAAACCAAAAAACTAAGCGGTTTACAGAAAACCCCACGAGTGTAAATTGAACGGTTCCTCCATTTCAAAAACTGAAATTTTTTGTTTGAGTTCAGTTTCGACCAAAAACTGAATTGAACCACCCATGCTCACCCGTAATAAAATGTAATGCCAATATATACATTCACAAACACACACACACAGACACACGCATATATATATATATATATATATATATATATATATATATGTGTGTGTGTGTGTGTGTGTGTGTGTGTGTGTGTGTGAGTGAGAGAGAGAGATATCACTGCAAAACCTATTTTTAGTGTATAACTGTGGATACAATATCGTCAATAAATTAGATTAATCTTATGGTTTTAATTAAAAGAATCAAGTTTGGAATTAGTGAGAAAATTGATATTAGTGATATTTTAATTCAAGGGTAAAAAAGAAAAACATTGGCAATAGCAAAAAAATTGAAATTGGCAAAAAAATATATTATTTATTTAAATTAAATTAACATTAACATGATTATTTTTTAAATAAAAACAATTATACCATAAAACAAGAATTTTATACTCTTTAAATGAGACCGGTCATTATATTTTTTTTTCAAAAAAATTTTACATGTTTATTTTTCGTAAAAAAAATTTACTCAGACCACAATGCAATATAGCATACCGAGATAATTCAATGTCGAAGTAACAGTTAATATCGTATATTCAACGTCGAAGTAATGCTATATATCATATACGCAACACTGCATATTCATTCAATATTAAAATAAAAAGAATTAGTAGTCAAACTTGGTGGACTACTCTTAATTTAACGAGACCGGTCATGATATGTATTTTTCGAAAAACTTTTATGTATTAATTTTTCGTAAAAAAAAATTTACTCAGACGACCATTCAATATATTATATCGAGATCATTTAAATGTCGAATTACATTTTATATCATACATTTAACGTCGAAATAATACTATATATCATATATTCGACACTACATATACATTCAATAACAAAAGAGTCGAAATAATTCTCAAAATTAGTAATCAAATTTGGTGGGCCACCATTGATTTAATGTTAATTGCATATTTATCATCTTATCAATAGTGTTATATTATATATACTATGGTGTAGATTGATTTTATAGTTCTGCACTAAATTAAGAATCTGCCAATGATCCTAAACCTTTCTCTCTCTCTCTCTCTCTCTCTCTCTCTCTCTATATATATATATATATATATATATATATATATATATATATATATATATATATATATATATATATATATATATAATGATTTGAAAGAGTATCACTCATTGTACAACATATCATAAGGTAACACCTACAAAAAAAAGTTCAATATTTTTTCACATATATGTTTTAATAAAATTATAAAGATGATATGTAAATTTTACATACATTCACATCTCATATCTCTTTAAAAATGATGTGAACGTACATTTATGTAATGCATGATTTTTTGCAATCAGTTAGTGTGAATGTGCGTGAAATTTATATATTATCTTTATAATGTTAATTGAAACATGTTTCTGAAAATAAATTCAAAAAAATATATTTAAGAGTCGTAACTTTTAGGTGCGATGTATAACAAGTTGTGCTTACCTCAGAGAGAGAGAGAGAGAGAGAGAGAGAGAGAGAGAGAGAGAGAGAGAGAGAGAGAGAGAGAGAGAGAGAGAGAGAGAGAGAGAGAGAGAGAGAGAGATGTAACATTGTGGGGAAGTGATGAACAACACAATATTACTATTATAGATGCTTTAATATACAACATGGTAAATTTCATTTTGTGTATATATACATATTGTGTGTATAATAATAATAGTAATAATAATAATAATATAATTTTCGAAAGCATGATGGTATTCAATTTGATATGGTTTAATATACATTTTTAGGACATGGTTAACAAAAAATCTCAACCTTTAAATTTAGGAAGAATTTCATATATCTTTGTAAACTTTAGATATTACACATATATATTTGCAAAATTACTGATATATATATATATATATATATATATATATATATATATATATATATATATATATATATATATATATTGTAACATCCCTAATTTGAGCCTGGTACGTGGATTTAATTTACTGGCTCCTTATTTTAATATTATTGCGTTGGTCCAATTAAATTCCGTTTCGTGGATTTAATGTGTCGAGACCGAGTGATACGTGTCTCCGAGTTAATAATTAGTGGATTAATTATCTCTTTGAGATCGTGGATTTAATTGGGTCAGTTTGATATTAATTGTGAAAATTCGATATCGGGTTCGGAATTGTCGGGACCGGGCTTTCTAATAATAGAAAGTATATATGTATATGGATAATCTTGGACGTTTCTTTTTCCTTCTCCTTCACAAAATCAGAAAGTGTACATGTGTGTGTGTGTTCTCAATTCTGGAGCAGCAAAGGATTGAAGATTTAGTGTTGAACTTGAGTGATCTCCTTCTTCTTGGTGTTCTTGATCAAGAGGTAAGATTTTATGGGTCTTGGGGAGTGAAATTCGTATATATATGTATGTGAAATCAAAGGTCTTAGTTCTGGAGTTGTTTGGAATTGTGGTGTAAAATTTTGGGGTACCTGTGTTGCTGGAATTCGAGTTGGGATTTTACTTCCCTGGATTTCTGCCATTTTTGCGATCTGTTCCAACCTGCACATCACGTGAGCGCGGCCGCGATGGACTCGGCGCGACCGAGTTGACTGGAGCCCGGCCGCGATGCGGCGGCTGTTGGTGGGGGTTCTTGGGTGTTGTTTGTTCGTTCGGGGTGGTTCCGTGGGGAGTATTTGGTTATGTTAATTGTGTTTCGGGTTTTGTTATCTATCGGTTGAGTTTGTATTGATCGGTTGAGATCCGTGATATTTACAGGTTCGAGCCGGCCGCGTTCCGATCAGTGTTAGAGTTCCGGATTTTGCTGTTGATTTGGGTATTGGTGAGTACTCGAGTTCTTTTCAAACGCACGTGCATTCTTTCGAGTCATCTGTGTGGTTGTGATATATATATGTGTATGAGACTGTGATAGCGCGCAGGTATGAGCTTCTCTACCCTATACGTGCTATATGTGTTTGAATTGCAGGTACCCGCGATATGTGATCGCGCAGGCTGACTGCCCCTAACCAGTCACGAGATATGAGGCTGTATATATACGGCAGAGATATTGCCAGGTCGCTCCTGTGCCTATTGAGTGGCTAACCGCTGCTGTGTGCGGCCTGTTAGCCGGGGAACGTGGTCCCCTTTTGAGCAGAGATATGTGTTATGCATAGAGTTGCATATGTGTGTTGAGATATATGTGTTGTGTATGTTTTATGTGCTTACCTGCAGAGTCTAACCCTCGCGTACTCACGAGCTGTCCAGCTTATGTTTTCGAGTCCTGTGTGTGCCTCAGGCAGTCATACCGTGGGTTCGCAGCCGCAGCAGCCGAAGTAGGGATCGGGACAGTTAGAGTTGTGTGCGCCGACTGTTTTGTTGATAATAATCTTGGAACTGTTGTATCTGATCTTCGTATGTATGTTAACAGTAATCAGTTGTGTATGTGTGCCAGTGTTAGTTATGAGATGATGTACGTGACCTTCGTGTTAAAGTTTTTATTAATAGTGATTTTCCGCTAATCCTGTGACATGTGTACTTGAGATGTTTGCGATATTGCCACTTATGATTAATTAATGACGTGGCATTTGTGTGAGAAATGTGGGTGTTACAGCTTGGTATCAGAGCTTGTGGTTTCAGTATTGAGTATCAGTGGATGCTTGTGCTCTTACCGTGTTCAGATCTGTGGGATCCTTCCCTGAGACTGAGTTTAGCGGAATTAACTGACCTAGCTTGTTGTATAACGTTGGGCGATCGATCGGTTATCTTACCTTTGTGATATGTGCAGGTAACTATGGCAGATCATGGTGAGGGTTCAGGGCCAGAGAGACCAGCGGGAGATGAGTATGTCCGCCGGTCAGAGATGTTATCAGTGTTGACTGAGTTCTACAGAGAGAGGGACAGAGAGAGAGAGAGCAGCAGAGACAGAGAGTTGATCCGCCGCCAGTGACTAGTGCTGAGACAGTGGTTGGGGCACCTTCTTCTTCTGCTCCTCGAGGCGGGTCCTTCAAGGACTTTATGGCGGGAGCCCCACCTCAGTTCCGAGGCGGTGGCGAGCCGGGTGCGGCTATGGCTTGGGAGAGAGAGATTGAGGCAGCATTCCGAGTTGCCCATGTCGACCCTCGTGATATGGTCGGCTATGCGGCTTACCAGCTAAAGGGAGGGGCTTCACAGTGGTGGAAGTCCATTGAGTCATCTATGACTACTGCAGCAGCTTATGCTATGACATGGGATCAGTTCCGTGCCATCTTCGAGCTTCAGTACATTCCCCGGGATGAGCGCCGGGAGATGGAGCGTCGTTTCTTGCACCTTCAGCAGGGCAGTATGTCAGTTCAGCAGTATGTGGATAGATTTAATGAGTATGCCCAGTTTGCGCCCCAGCATGTGGATACAGAGGTTCGTAAGGCTGATGCCTTTATCGATGGGTTGAGATCGGATATCCGGGAGTTCGTCGGACTTCATGATACTCCTACCTTTGCGCGGGCATTAGAGTTAGCCCGAGTCCGAGAGAGGGAGATCGAGAGACAGAGGGGTCAGCCCCCGTCCCAGAGACAGAGGATAGGGACGTCTGAGCAGTCCCAGAGTTACTACCGAGAGCCCCAGGATTTTCAGAGAGAGAGACAGCCTGAGCAGCAGCAGGTTCAGGGGCAAGGTTCGGGATTTCGTCGAGACAGAGACAGAGGCAGAGATCGGAGGTCCAGGAGGTCTGGGCAGTATCAGGGATCAGGGACGGCCAGTCAGAGTCAGGGGCAGACTTCCCGTTACAGTGCTCCGAGTCAGAGTCAGAGTAGCGTGGGACAGGGGTCCCAGCCGTCAGGGAGCCGGGCAGACAGTTCAGCTGGAGAGAGAGACTGTCCGAGGTGTCGCCGTCGCCATTCCGGTCCTTGTGTGCCGGAGCAGCCCAGATGTTATCGCTGTGGTCAGTATGGCCACACATCATTTACATGTACTTCGAGGGATTCCCTGTGCTTCCGCTGTGGGAGGCCAGGTCATATTGTGAGAGATTGTCCGGATGCGCCGCCAGCAGTGCAGGGAGCGAGCACCAGCGGTGCTAGAGCAGAGCCGTCGACTTCGAGCCGTCGTGAGTCAGCACCCAGAGGCAGGGGCAGAGTATTTCAGGCTACGGCAGAGGAGGCCCGCGAGTCTACCGATGTGGTATCTGGTACGTACATTCTGAACGGGCTTAGTGCTCGTATTTTGTTTGATTCTGGAGCAGATCGCTCATATGTGTCTGTTGTATTCTGTGCCTACTTTTCTGTGCCTGCTACTGTGTTATCTGTGCCGTTAGTTGTTGAGAGGGTAGACGGTAGTACAGCGCTTGTGAGTCGGGTATACAGAGATTGTGTTTTAGAGATTGATGCTCACCGGTTTTCGATTGATCTACTGCCAATAGAGATTAGCAGCTTCGATGTGATAGTGGGTATGGATTGGATGACAGCCAGGCGGGCCGATATTCTGTGCGCGAAGAAGATGATCCGGATACCCATTTCAGACAGTGAGACAGTGACAGTGTATGGCGAGAGGCGCCGAGGTGAGACTGGTATTGTTTCTATGGCCCGAGCTCAGAGATATGTCGCGAAGGGATGTGAGACCTTCCTGGCTTATGTTGTTGACGCCAGATTAGAAAAGAAGACCTTAGCGGATATACCTGTAGTTCGAGAGTTCCCTGAGGTATTCCCAGAGGAGTTGCCTGGGTTACCGCCAGATCGTCAGGTCGAGTTCCGCATCGACCTTATCCCTGGAGCGGTGCCTATTGCGAAGACGCCTTATAGGCTGGCACCTACCGAGATGAGAGAGATGATGTCACAGCTTCAGGAATTGCTTGATCGTGGATTTATCCGTCCGAGTTCATCCCCGTGGGGAGCCCCAGTGCTGTTTGTGAAGAAGAAGGACGGTTCCATGCGGATGTGTATCGACTATCGAGAGTTGAATAAAGTAACGGTGAAGAACCGTTATCCGCTTCCACGTATCGACGATCTGTTTGATCAGCTACATGGTTCGAGCTTCTTTTCGAAGATAGATCTGAGATCGGGTTATCATCAGCTGAGAGTTAGAGATGAGGATGTGCCGAAGACTGCGTTTCGGACGAGATACGGCCATTATGAGTTCCTAGTCATGCCCTTCGGACTGACTAACGCACCCGCGGCATTCATGGATCTGATGAACAGGGTGTGTAGATCTATGTTGGATCGGTTCGTGATTGTGTTCATCGACGACATCCTGATCTACTCGAGGAGTGCCGAGGACCACGAGCAGCACTTGCGAGAGGTTTTGACCGTGCTGCGAGCGGAGAGACTGTATGCGAAGTTCTCCAAGTGTGAGTTCTGGTTGCGCGAGGTCCAGTTTTTGGGGCATGTTGTGAGCGCCGAGGGTATTTCAGTAGATCCGGCGAAGATAGAGGCCGTGATGAGTTGGGAGCCGCCGAGGACCGTGCCTGAGATTCGTAGCTTTTTGGGCTTAGCCGGGTATTATCGTCGTTTCATTCAGGACTTCTCGAGGATTGCCAGGCCGTTAACGAGATTGACACGGCAGTCCGTTCCTTTCGTGTGGTCTGATGAGCAGGAGTTGGCTTTTAGAGAATTGAAATCCCGGTTGTGTCAGGCACCAGTGTTAGCATTGCCCGAGGGTACAGAGGATTTCGTGGTCTACTGTGATGCGTCAGGTACCGGTTTGGGTTGTGTTCTGATGCAGCGGGGCAAGGTGATTGCATATGCGTCGCGACAGTTGAAGACCTACGAGGAGAATCATACCGTGCACGACCTTGAGTTAGACGCAATAGTGTTTGCGTTGAAGATATGGCGTCATTATCTGTACGGTTCGCGATTTGTAGTGTATACCGATCATAAGAGTCTTCAGTATCTGTTTAGTCAGAAGGAGTTGAATATGAGACAGCGGCGCAGCCTCGAGTTATTAAAGGATTATGACTGCGAGATTCAGTACCATCCTGGTAGGGCCAATGTGGTGGCCGATGCGTTGAGCCGTAAGGCGTGCGGTCAGACAGTGGTTTCCCGAGCAGCGAGGCTCGAGGTTACATCGACTCTTGTGGAGAGTCTGAGGCATGCTCAGTTAGAGGGTTTGCGGGCGGAGAATGTGAAAAGAGAGCGGCTTGCGGGACAGCTAGAGACATTGAGCAGAGATAGCAGAGGTTTATGGGCGTTTCGTGATCGTGTTTGGGTTCCGAGAGTCGGTAATCTGCGGCAGTTGATTTTGGACGAGTCGCACCGATCGAGGTTATCTATCCACCCCGGGAGCACCAAAATGTACAGAGATTTGCGCGAGTTCTATTGGTGGCCAGGGATGAAACGAGACGTGGGCCGATATGTCGAGGAGTGTATGACTTGTCTACGTGTGAAAGCCGAGCATCAGAAGCCTCACGGGCATTTGCAGCCTTTAGAGATCCCTGAGTGGAAGTGGTATCATATCACGATGGATTTCATCGTCAGGCTTCCGCGCACCGTTCGAGGTAATGATATGATCTGGGTGATAGTGGATCGCTTGACGAAGAGTGCTCACTTTCTAGCGGTTCGGGGTACCATCACTATGGATCAGTTGGCTCGGTTATACATCAGCGAGATAGTTTCGAGACACGGCGTTCCGATGTCGATTACGTCCGATAGAGATGCGCGGTTTACTTCGAGGTTCTGGCAGAGCTTTCAGCGCGAGTTGGGGACGAGAGTTCAGTTGAGTACCGCGTACAGACCTCAGACAGACGGGCAGACAGAGCGGACAAATCAGACTCTCGAGGATATGCTCCGAGCTTGTGCGATCGATTTCAGTGGTAGTTGGGACGTTCACTTGCCGTTAGTCGAGTTTGCGTACAACAACAGCTACCATTCCTCCATCAAGATGGCTCCGTTCGAGGCACTGTATGGGCGTAAGTGCCTAACCCCTGTGTGTTGGGGCGAGGTCGGCGAGCGACCTATCAGTGGGCCCGAGTTGCTACAAGAGACGAGCGACAAAGTGGCAGTTATCCGAGAGCATATGAGAGTGGCGCAGAGCCGGCAAAAGAGTTATGCCGATCGTCGTCTGAATGAGCTCGAGTTCAGTGTTGGAGACCGCGTTATGCTGAAAGTATCGCCGTGGAAAGGAGTTATCAGATTCAGGCATCGAGGTAAGCTGAGTCCGCGGTACATCGGTCCGTTCGAGATCATCGCCAGAGTTCGAGATCAGGCTTATAGACTGAGATTGCCTCCCGAGTTGGCCGGAGTCCACGATACATTTCATGTGAGCCATCTGAGAAAGTGTTTGGCCAAAGATGATCAGTTTGTGCCGTTATCCGAGATCACCGTGGATTCTCATCTGAGGTATGTCGAGCAGCCCGAGGCTATTACTGATCGAAAGGTGAAGAGATTGCGGAATAAAGAGATCGCGCTAGTACTCGTCCAATGGAGGCATCACAAGGGTACTAGTGCCACCTGGGAGCCTGAGGCCGAGATGAGGAGCCGATATCCGCAGCTATTCCCGAGTCCGAGCTAGATTCCGGGACGGAATCTTTTTAAGAGGAGAGGATTTGTAACATCCCTAATTTGAGCCTTGTACGTGGATTTAATTTACTGGCTCCTTATTTTAATATTATTGCGTTGGTCCAATTAAATTCCGTTTCGTGGATTTAATGTGTCGAGACCGAGTGATACGTGTCTCCGAGTTAATAATTAGTGGATTAATTATCTCCTTGAGATCGTGGATTTAATTGGGTCAGTTTGATATTAATTGTGAAAATTCGATATCGGGTTCGGAATTGTCGGGACCGGGCTTTCTAATAATAGAAAGTATATATGTATATGGATAATCTTGGACGTTTCGTTTTCCTTCTCCTTCACAAAATCAGAAAGTGTACATGTGTGTGTGTGTTCTCAATTCTGGAGCAGCAAAGGATTGAAGATTTAGTGTTGAACTTGAGTGATCTCCTTCTTCTTGGTGTTCTTGATCAAGAGGTAAGATTTTATGGGTCTTGGGGAGTGAAATTCGTATATATATGTATGTGAAATCAAAGGTCTTAGTTCTGGAGTTGTTTGGAATTGTGGTGTAAAATTTTGGGGTACCTGTGTTGCTGGAATTCGAGTTGGGATTTTACTTCCCTGGATTTCTGCCATTTTTGCGATCTGTTCCAACCTGCACATCACGTGAGCGCGGCCGCGATGGCGGCGCGACCGAGTTGACTGGAGCCCGGCCGCGATGCGGCGGCTGTTGGTGGGGGTTCTTGGGTGTTGTTTGTTCGTTCGGGGTGGTTCCGTGGGGAGTATTTGGTTATGTTAATTGTGTTTCGGGTTTTGTTATCTATCGGTTGAGTTTGTATTGATCGGTTGAGATCCGTGATATTTACAGGTTCGAGCCGGCCGCGTTCCGATCAGTGTTAGAGTTCCGGATTTTGCTGTTGATTTGGGTATTGGTGAGTACTCGAGTTCTTTTCAAACGCACGTGCATTCTTTCGAGTCATCTGTGTGGTTGTGATATATATATGTGTATGAGACTGTGATAGCGCGCAGGTATGAGCTTCTCTACCCTATACGTGCTATATGTGTTTGAATTGCAGGTACCCGCGATATGTGATCGCGCAGGCTGACTGCCCCTAACCAGTCACGAGATATGAGGCTGTATATATACGGCAGAGATATTGCCAGGTCGCTCCTGTGCCTATTGAGTGGCTAACCGCTGCTGTGTGCGGCCTGTTAGCCGGGGAACGTGGTCCCCTTTTGAGCAGAGATATGTGTTATGCATAGAGTTGCATATGTGTGTTGAGATATATGTGTTGTGTATGTTTTATGTGCTTACCTGCAGAGTCTAACCCTCGCGTACTCACGAGCTGTCCAGCTTATGTTTTCGAGTCCTGTGTGTGCCTCAGGCAGTCATACCGTGGGTTCGCAGCCGCAGCAGCCGAAGTAGGGATCGGGACAGTTAGAGTTGTGTGCGCCGACTGTTTTGTTGATAATAATCTTGGAACTGTTGTATCTGATCTTCGTATGTATGTTAACAGTAATCAGTTGTGTATGTGTGCCAGTGTTAGTTATGAGATGATGTACGTGACCTTCGTGTTAAAGTTTTTATTAATAGTGATTTTCCGCTAATCCTGTGACATGTGTACTTGAGATGTTTGCGATATTGCCACTTATGATTAATTAATGACGTGGCATTTGTGTGAGAAATGTGGGTGTTACATATATATATTCTAAATCTTTAAATCCTATGTATATATCCAAATGACTATTTTAAATTTATTTTATATTTTTAAAAAAATTAAATACCTAAGCCACCATCATAAATCCTAAAAATTTTTAAAAAATAATAAAATATCATTTTTGAATTTAATTTAATGATAAAATATTAAAAAAAATAATATTTTATATTTTTTTAAATGATGTAATTATATTTAAAATAGTTATTTGGATATATATGTGAGATTTAAAGGCATATATATATATATATATATATATATATATATGTGTGTGTGTGTGTGTGTGTGTGTGTGTGGTGTGTGTGTGTGTGTGTGTGTGTGTGTGTGTGTGTGTGTGTGTGTAATAAAGAAATTTGCAAAGATATATGCGTAGTATTTAAAGTTTACAAGAATTTATATGAAATTCTCCCTAAAATTTATAAATGAGTTTAGTAAAATTGACATAAAATGACATTAGAAGTTATAGTTTATAATTATTACGAAGGTAAAAAATTAAATTTATTTGACCAAAAGATCAAAAACTTTTTAAACGTTACATCTACTAACGTTTTATATATGAGTTTTTTTCTTTAAAAAATAATAAATCTAGTTTTTTTTTCAAATACAGTTTTCAGAAAATATTTTCATCAAAGTTTCTAATACTCTTTAAATTTTTTTATGTCAAACATAACATTAGTATAAAAGTTTGACAAAATAAAAAACAATAAGATCTTAAAACATAAACGAAACATATATCATACAATTTATTTATTGATTTCTAGTTTTTTTTTTTACGCTGTGTTCCAGAACTTCATTTAAGGAATGAAATAAATGGAAATAGGAGTAGATCTATTAAAATTTGTGTTCCATAAAACTTGTTAGGAAGGAAAAGGATGTAAATTTGCTAGATTATTACTCACATTATCTCCCAAAATTGGGAATAAAAAAGAAGAAAACAATCTCAAGCTTTTCTTTTTTCTTCTTTTCCTTTTTATCATTTGATTTCTCTCAAATGGACAACCATAAAGTTTTTATTCAGTTTTTACATTTGCATATCCATGTAAATGTCCAGTCACTAAAATGTTTTGGATTAAAATTAATTATAGTATATGAACATTGACATTATTTTGGGCGACATGTTAAACCTTATTACAACGATTTATCAAATAGGAAATGTTAGATACTCGAATTGTTTTAACTAAATTTCTAAATAAACAAAATACTCTCGTTTTTTCGTTTATTATTATTATTATTATTATTATATTGTTTTGATTTTGTCTTTTTTCAGTATAAAAGCAAATTTGTTCAGCTGAAATTCAACCCGAAATCGAAACCAACAGCCAAAACCCTTAAAATCCTGTAGAAGTAGTAGAACCCCATTGAAGGATGTCAACAGCATCACCCCCAAATTTCGACTGTCGCATGTACGAGGCCAAGTACCCGGAGGTAGACACGCCGGTGATGATCCAGGTCAAGGAAATCGGAGACGTTGCGACTCATGTATCTCTTCTCGAATACAACAACATCGAAGGTATGATCCTGTTATCCGATCTCTCTCGCCGCCGTATTCGTAGTGTTGGCAGTTTAATCAAAGTCGGCCGCATCGAGCCTGCCATGGTGCTTCGTGTTAATGCCGAGAAAGGCTATATTGATTTGAGCAAAAAGAGGTTATCGGAACAGGATGTTCAGATTTGCGAGGAGAGGTATAGTAAGAGCAAGCTTGTGCACTCCATCATGCGCCATGTTGCGGAGACTATGAATGTTGATCTCGAGGTAACTTATCTATTTGAGTATTCAAATATAACTTGCAATTGAGATATTCCTAATCGATTGCTCAAGTCGATACAGATTAAAGGGATAATATATTTTGATAATTTATTGCGCTTGTTTGAATGAAAGAAAACACGAATAAGAGTGACGATGCAACACACAATTAGTTATGATTGGTAACCGGTGGTCTATTCATAGCTGGTTGGACTTTATTATGATTGGTAAATTTACCTACATAGTTTCAGGGATTGATAACTGGTGTCCTAGATAGAAGAGTTGATATGCAGGTAGTAATGATTTATATGGGTGGAGGATCATATAGACGGATTTTGGGTGTAAGGCTGCTTATAAAGATTTTATCTATAATTTTTTAATAACCAAGTTTGCATTAAGTTCACTTTGTTTAACTCTTTTACATTCTCAACCGTCATTTTGTGCTTTCAGAATATATATAGGCCAAATATGCCATTCTATACATGTAGGCCAGTGAATTCGAAAATGCTCTATGTAATATGTTTATGGTTCTAAGGTGCATGAATAAATTTCTATCAGGACAGGCATGATGAGCTGTTTTTTACTATGCTACCAGTTTTGACCTGATCAGCATGCTGTAAGATCTAGTTATAAGATTTGATATGCTGAGTCTTTGCTCAATAATTTGATGACACTTGGCACATGTCAAAACCAGTGATCTGTATGAATGCTCTTATTATCAACCAACGTGCATGGTTTTGAGATATGAGTGTTACACATTTGTTGCCTTGATTGCATGAGTAAGTTTTTAAAGACATGTATATTATCTATCGTAGTTAAATTATTGTGAGGGCTGGAGGGAGCGAGAATAGACAAATAGTTTTGTTATAGGCTACATTAAGCTGCTACCACTATGATACTTGAAAGTTTGGTGTAGTTGCAAGTTTTTCCTGGTGACTTTGCAATTGGGGTTCAGCTACATCACATCCTTCTTGATTGGATAGAAGATTGGTCTTTTCCATGCCTATCTACTTTTGACATAAGTTTGTCTTAACCGACTAAATTTAGCATGAATTTGGAAGCCAAACAGGTTGCAAAGAAAGTTGTGATATACTTTTTATGAGATGAAATTCATGCTCTTAGCATGATCTCTTTTATTTATAACGTTGCTCGTTTCCTTTTCTTGCGGAGTCAATTACCCTCTGGGGCCCTGATCAACTTGCATCAAGTATTTCCTTGGCTATAATGTCTATCAATCTTCCATAATGTATCCTAGTCAGACTTGACCATTATCTAATACAAACTCATATCGAGCCAAAGTAGCAGTTTTGTCATCCAGCCACAACTTCCAATCATAGAGCCTAAAGCTTATATAGGTGGAACACCATCAATCTTCTGTTGGTTATAGAATTTGGTCAATTCGAAGTATTTGGGAAAATCTAAAACACCTTGCAGATCAGATGAATTTGTCAGTTTGAGTCACCTCTAGTACTTGAATAAGTGAACAAATTTACTAATACTATTGTTTTTTTCATTTCTTATTTTAGCATGATAGAAAAAACAAGTATGTGGAAATTGCAACTTTCAACTTTCGATGAGATCGAGTAGTTATCTTATGCTGTTGTGATCATGCTTCTATTATGTATGTCAAGTACTCAAGTAAGCTATCATTTGCTAGTTCATGTACTCGTATCTTAGAGGTCTAACATACAACATATAATAAATTTCAGAAGATCCTATAATATATGCATATCGTATCATCTTACAGCATATAATATTGTTTCAGAAGAACTATACTTATACATATTTTGTCAAACCAACCAACCAACTCATCTATTTTACTTTTAGAATAAATTACAAAAATGTGGTATATGAGAAATTAAGGATTGTAACCTAAAAGAATTTAATTACACAGGTAGCCATTACTCATTATAAAGAAGTTTTACTGGTCTTCATGCTTGGACCTTCTAACTTAATGGCCAAAGCTTAATGTCCTTGTGACATTTCCACTTTACCCTTCTTCATTTCCTTTTTGAAGAACCCTATAAATTTAATTTTAGAACTTCAAATGTCAAATTACATTTTCTTTTAGTTTGATGAGGAATCTCAATCACAAACAACACGAAATTTCACAAATGGCCAAGCCCCCAACCTGAAAACATCAATCTGAAAGAACGAGCATTGTCACTGAGTCTAGTTCTGTGTGAGGTTAAGGAAGCCGAGATGCTTACAAAGTTACAAGACGATAAAGAACCAGAAATGTTACTGAAAAACCTGGATGACAAATCATGATACAGTAAGCCTAAACAATCTTGAAATGAAGGAATTCAAGATGATACTTTATTTACAGAGAGATCTTAGTACTCCAACTGGGACCATTGAACTCCGGAAAGTGGTCGGTGACTGTTTCCTTTTAGTCTTTTACAGATAAGTGTTGAAGGGTTGTAACCATACATCACACCAAATGAAAACATATATCAGGAAGTCAAAAGTTTGATCGTTATTAATTGAGATGACTGACAAAATGAAGATTTCTCTGGGTTTTTGGAAAGTTAATAGATGCTTAAAGCCATTCACAAACTGCAACGTTCCAACTTAAAAACATGAATTGTGTATGGGAGTTTGACATTTCTGCATATGGATTTTAGTTCTTTGGGGTTTCAGAGTCAATGAGATGGAAAGATTTGCATTTATGCATATAGACTACAAAAACATCTACAAACTTACAAGAGTTAGTTTGATTCAAGATTTCAAGGGACATTACTTCAACCAAATCTATGATGTCTTATGGTAAGAGTTGATCCTTAGAATCAGGTCATACAGCGATCAAAGCTGGTAGGCTTGGTACCGTCGGTGGTGTGCCAGCGGAGTCGGCATCTTCTGTTCCTTCTCAACATGCATCATTTGGGTGCATGATAGAAGAAAAAACAAGTTGGGACCTACAACACAGACTCATTTCTCCTTTAACAAAAGTGTTGATCTGATTTTGATATTCAAATAGGTTTTAATTTGGCATCTTTAGTCTTTTATTGGTTGATTCTTGTCCGTTCCTGCTCAACATGCACCCTTAGGGTGCATGATAGTAGAAAGACATGTTTAGTCTTTTATTGGTTTATCCTTGTCTATTCGCTGCTCCTTTTTCCTTGTTTGACATCAATGTATTATAAAATATTACAGATAACAAGCTTAGTCAGAAAGTCGGTGATTAATATTGATCGGTAGGTCTTTTATTCTGCGTAGGGGCTTCTTATGAAATGCAAGTTATGTATGGCAGGATTTGTACATCCATGTTGGCTGGCCTTTGTACCGAAAATATGGTCACGCGTTTGAGGTTAGATCTTGGTAACCTGTGAAGCCTTATTCTTATCTGCAGTTACTATGGTAATGCTTTCGCTTCCTTTTGGCAGGCATTCAAATTGATTGTTAACGATCCTGATTCTGTCCTTAAGTCGCTCACTCGTGATGTTAAAGAAATTGGTCCAGACGGAAAGGAGGTAATTCTACAAGTTGAGACTTTTGACCATGCTGTTATAGTAATCAGCACTTAATTTTTTAAAAAAAAAACCCATTCTGTAGGTGACTAAGGTAGTTCCTGCTATCTCAGAGGATGTAAAAGAGGCTTTGGTTAGAAATATCAGAAGACGAATGACCCCACAGCCATTAAAAATTCGTGCTGATATTGAGATGAAATGTTTCCAGTTTGATGGCGTCCTCCACATCAAGGTGTCACCTCGAATTCTGGAGTTGGTGTTTTTCTTTGTGAGAGATAAATGTTTATATATAGATGCAGAGTTTTGAAGATTTATTTCTGGTAACACAGGAAGCCATGCGACAAGCTGAAGCGGTCGGCACCAAAGACTGCCCTGTGAAAATCAAATTGGTTGCTCCACCATCTTATGTTCTTAATACTCAGACACTGGACAAGGTAATTACTCCACATATTCTCATAATAATATCCAAAAAGATCGTTAAATGCTTCCATGGAAAAATGTTGGGTTCACCATGTTCAAGGACCATATTATTTAAAGAATATTTGATATTTGATATTGCAATAGGTTCTTTATAGAGATTGTTGATGGAAACTTTCCAATCTTCTTACAGGAACAAGGCATAAAAATACTTACTGAAGCGATTGCTGCTTGTGCAGCTGCAATAGAGCGCCATAAAGGGAAACTTACCATAAAAGAGTCACCTCGAGCAGTAAGCATTACTTTTTTTCTCTTCACCCTCTCCCACACCATGTTAAAGCCCACTTCAGGTTTCCAACTCATGCTTCACCTCATCGAAAATTCAATTTCTTAAAATCGTGGAGAAAGTTATTTGGTTGGTTCTTATACTAATGCATAATTATTTGTTTATCACACCACTTTTAGGGGGTGTTTGGTTCGCAAATATTTTTCCCTGTGATTTGCATTTAGTCAAAGGATTTGAATTATGTAGCACTTTCATTTATCGGGATTTTGTCAAGAAATGTGCATTATATTTTAGGGAAAATTTGTTAACATGAAGAATGCAAGGTAATCGAGATTTAAAATCCTAGGAGGAAATCTGGGTTTTTAAATAGCAAAGAATGATGAAATTTAAAAAATCCTGGGATTTTAAAACATTACTGAAATCTGCAAACCAAACACAAGATTTTTAAATGCAAATCCTAGTGAATCTCAGGAGGTCTGCGAACCCCACAAGATTTTAAATCATTACTGAAATCTGCAAACCAAACATATTTTGATCTCTTAAAAACTGTCGTTTCTAACATCAAACTCCACTTAGTGAACGGCAATCTGGCTAGTCATATAAAACCAAAATGACATACTAAATTTGTCCAGGTGAGCGAACGGGAGGACAAACTGCTTGCAGAACAGATGGCTAAACTTGGGCGTCAAAATGCAGAGGTTAGTGGCGACGAAGACAGTGAAGTGGAAGAAGATACAGGTATGGGTTCTGTTGACTTGGATAGCACGAGTTCTGGGATTACAGAGTAGATATAGACAGTTGATACCGGGGGATAACAGATGCGGATTTCAAGATTTCCGATTTGTTAAATTTTGCGTTTGTTAAATTTTAACTCGTATTCTTTTGGCTGATTTGCTAATATCCTTGAACGAGCTTGTTGTATAAACTGACTTCTTTTTTTGTTGGTATTGTTGGATTTGCATTTGCTGCACTATTGATATGTGCTTTCTTTTCGGGATTGGCAATTTGGCATGGGCAGATTTACTTGGTGATCATAGGATACATGTATAAGGTCTTTCATGAAAACCTGAATATGAGTGTGCGAAATAAAAATCCGAAATTACGATCCGGAACTTCCGAAATTACGACTTCGGACAGTAAAATACAAATTTTCGGTCAGATGTCCGAAAATCTATATATATATTTTAAATCATTTTGAGTAAAATAATTCCAGATATATTGAGTTTGTGATACATGTATCTTTAATATGTATTTGGATATATGAATTCATATTTTAGATATTTAAATATTTGATTTATTTTTTTAAAAAAAAGTTAAAAATATGAATTTTTGGATATTCAGATAATCCGAAATTTCAGATATCCGATTTTCAGGCATTTGAAGTTTCGGATTCAGATAGCAAAAATCACTATCCGAAATTTTGGATATTCAATTTTGGACACTCATGCGTTTATTGCAAATCATACTAACAAAAAAACATAGATCAGTAGCCGAGGATTGATTCATAGCTTGTTTGTATGCGATGATGTACTTTTTGATGATTGCAATAAAGTTAAGGGCACATAACATAAAATCAAAATGTTTATTTGAAGGATAATTAAGGAGGCTATATATGAAATTTTTTCTTAATTGGGGAAACATTTTTGGAAATTAAAAATAATAAAACCGGTTGAAAAACAGGACAGCCCATTCTTTGAGGAATCCAAGAGAAACTGATAAATAGTATAGTAGAAGTATATTGTAACAAGTTGATTTATATATTTACAAACCATTTGATTGGTTATTAATTTCATATCACACTCGATCTATTCTTTAACTTTTGAATCCTGAATGTAGTATGTTTATTCTCCCTTAAATATTTGGTTTTTCAAACTATGAATTCTTTTAACATCATAATGTACTATTATTAAAATAAACGTTTATAAAGAAAGGAATTATTATGAAAAAAAAAACCATGTTTTTATGGTTTTTATGTTTTCGTATCTCAATGTAAATTTTTCCAAAAAAAAAATCCCTTAAGTTAATTTTTTTTTGTTTTGTGAAATTTGACTATTAGCACTTGATTATAATTAGTAAACTGAGCATTCAAAAATTGAAAAACCAGATCTAGTAGCCAAATATCACTAAACTAAAAAGAAAAAACAACTTAACGACTTTTCTGGGAAAAAAATAAATGAAAGGACGAAAACACAAAAAAACGTATTGGTTTTTTCATAATAAATAAACCCATAAAAATGTTACATTTTTATTTCATTATCTAAAATAATATACAAAATACATGTATACATTTTCATTGGATAATCGAGAACAACGGAGTAGGGGTGATATATTTTTACCCATTTTTTAATTCGGTACTCAATACTGATATTATGTCTCAAAAAAATTCAATACCATTCAGTATGGTATTAGTACAGGACCGATTATAATAATTTTTTTAAGATTGACATTTTTTATTTATTACCAATTTACATCTAGATACATATATTGAATATGGTTCGAGAGAGATTCACTCATTATGAAGCGCACCAGAAGGTACCACATTTAAAAACACATTTTAATTTTTTTTCATAAACATGTTTTAATTAACATTATGAAGATAATATGTAAATTTCACATACATTCACATCTCTTAGCTCCTAAAAAATATGTGAACGTACACTTACGTAAATTTGAATATATGTGAACGTGCATTTATGTGATGCGTGATTTCATGCATTAAGAATGTTCGAATTTGCGTGAAATTTATATATCATCTGTATAATGTTAATTAAAACATGTTCTAAAAATTTCAAAATTTTTTTTTTTTAAGAATGGTACTTTCGGGTGCACTGCGTAATAGATGGTACTCACTTGAACCTAAATGTATATATATATATATTTACATTGTTATCTAAATATATATGTTGAACTTGCATCGATACACACACATACATATTATTTACTTTGTTTGTCGGGATTTTTAAACTTTGCTTATTACTTTTGATGGTATTCGTTGTTGGTTTTAATATTAATCTTATTAGTTGGTTTTGATGTTAACTTCATTTATTTGCCTTGATATTAAATTTATTTATTGATTTTGATATTATTTTTTATATTAGCTTGTGTGATAAATAATAAAAAATCAGTTCTAACCAGTGCAATATCAACGTACCGTTACCAAATTCTATAATCAAATCTATCTATTCTATTAAAAGAGTAAATAGATTCCATTTATCAACTAAATAGAATGCCAATTGACGTAACCTGGAAGCGACACATGTACTTATCTACAATTTTTATGTTTAAATATAATTAAATTGATTTAGAATAAAAACTTCCCCCTATATTATCTTGGAATTCTGTTTTAAATTTGAATCCACAACTTATGTCTTTCATTAGCTTCTTATCCAAGCTTTTCAAAAAGATTAGAAAAAAAATTAAATTGATTTAGAAAAAAAAGACTATTTATCATATTTCTATAATTTTTTTCTTTTTTTGTTATTATTAAATTCTTATTTATGTATTTTACCTTTAGTTATCTGATTTATATATTTTTAATAATCTTTTTAACAGTAATCATTACTATATTATTTGTTGTTTCTAAAATTATTTTTGAATTTATACAAATTAAAAAATAATTATTTAAACCCGTGTAGTACACGGGTAATAAACTAGTATACTAATATTAAATAAAATTCGATACCATTCGATTCGGTACCGGTAGTTTGCCACGTTCCCACCCGTGCATCGGAGACTCGGAGTGGGCTTAGAGTTGTAACCTATTGATCCATAAAGCCTGCTTGGCCTATTGGGGCCTTGGGGGTGACCCGCTGAACATCATCATCGTTCATCAACCTCGATCCACCATTTGAAAGTGTGGGTGAAAGAAATAGAAAATGGCGTCGGGATGGGGGATAACAGGGAACAAGTGCATGTGTTATGATTTCTGGATGGATTTCAGTGAGTGTAATGTCTCGTCGCATAGAACCCAAAGACTGTTCCCTTCTCCGTGAAGATTATCTCGAGTCTCTGCATCACTCCAAAGAGGTACGATTACAATCTCTTTCTTCCCATCCAATCCCTCTTTTGCTTGCCATTGAGCCCTAGAAATGTATTGGATGTCCTAATTCTGGATTCGATGTGAATGTGTCTGTGATATGCATTGCAACATTAGTGTACGCTTATGTTACTCAATTCTTCTATCATCATCATCATCATCATCATCATCATCATCGAGCGGTCTTCAATTAAGATCTCATGAAATCCAAGTTAAAGGTTTTGTTGATAGCAGTTCCTCTGAACAAGTGGAATTGTTCAAATTGGTTTCTGAGGAGCTTCGGGAGGTTGGTGCTAGTTGTTAAGCTATATGTTGAGCATCAGTCCATCAAGAACTGGATATGTCAACTTCTCATAACTCATAACACTAGTTCTTGTAGATATCCTGCCACATAACAAAGGATCATGACATGACTACTGTGTTTGGGCATTCTTGTATAACATTGCTACAGAGCATAAAAGTTATGAAATTAAACCGGACAACGATTGAGATTAATTTAGAATTTTGTTGAATTTGGTGTTGAGTTCATTGTAGGTATCAACTTTGTCTTCAAGTTGAATGTTATTTGTTTTGACCTCAAGAAACTCAAATATCTACTTGTTTTGGAACATAGGAATCAGTAGTTTTGTCACTTTGTGATAATTTGATATCATGCGAATCCATCTCTCTTTTATAAATATAGCAACGAAACTGATTATCTTACTATCAAAAAAGTATTCACAATCTCCACTTTTGCTTGCAAAAGGCAAGTGTTTGATGACGTACATGACACATGATATGTCTTTCTACATTATTTTATTACTGTCCCCATTCGGGGAAATAGAAATTGTTTCGTTTTACCAAAGCTGAAATCTACACCTATCCATGAAATGATAGTTGTGGAGATTTCCTTTATAAATGTGGTTCTTGTATGCATGTTGCAATGCATCACTAACTCTATGTTATGTTACTCTCCCATGGTAGCATAACTCTGTAAGTACACTTCCTATTCTAACGCGAGTGGCGTGTGTATCTTTTGAATATGTTTGAAGTTAGGTTTCATCTAAAAGCACATGAAATTGAGGTCAATGGTTTAGTTTATGGATGTACCTGTTAGATGGTGGACTAATATTTGATGCTGAAAACAAATGTACGGGACCAAGTCATCATGTCTAATGAAGATGAAAACTGAAAGCAGAACCAAGTCTAGTTAAGTTCGAAACAGAAAACTCAATCCTGTTCTAATCAAATTTAACCACTAGATATTTTCACCTTGCACAAGAATGGAGCTCAGTTAGAAAAAACCTTTATGAGGGAATACCAGATTGACGCAATATGGCAATCTCTTGCAATATGGATTCAGTGCATATAGAAATCTATTTTTTTCCAGAAACATAATGAAATGTGAATTTACTCATACAATTCAGATTTCAGACTATCAAGTAGGCTCTGTTTGATGAAAGGGGAGTGGTAATGCTGTCTGTTAGTAAAAGCAACTTATGATACATGTTTAGTTAAAGTCTTTCCATCCGACCATTTGAGATTTACCAATTTGTACGACTTGAGAACATTGATGGCAGTTCCAGCGAAGAAACTGGATATACAAAGACGAGCAGCGATTAGAGCTGCTGCACAGAAAGCTAAAGGGTGATGGAGACAGAGTTCCTCATCACTAGTATAATATTACAAAATTTCTTGGAAATTTGGTAAGATCCTGATGTTCAATTCCTACCTAAGAAGGATATTGTGAATGAGCCAACACACCCCGCCCTGTGGGTGGCTAAGTGGGTTCTTGTTGAATACACTTAGGCCTTGACAATTTCAGATATTAATTCGTCTTATATCTTAAAATTCAGATTTAAGTGATCTAAGACTTTTTGTTACATTGAAGACTTAAGTAGATTTCAGATGTTAAGTGATTTCAAATTTTTTGTTACATTTCAGACGTAAAGTCTTAAAACCTCTGAATTTAGGTCTGAAAATTAAGAGGTGAAATCCCGTCTGAAATATGAAATTAAGATCTGAAATTTTTGCTTTCTAAATTATATCAATATTTTTATTTAGTTAAAACATTAAATCCAATTTAATTAATTAAAAACAATTATTTAATTTAAATAATTAAAAGTATTTATTCAAGTTAATTAATGAAAATATTAAATTATTTTAATATGTTAGTTATATAAATCAATTTAATATAATATATAAATAATTTATAACATAAAATTTAATTAATAGTCTTAAATTTTCAGAATTCAGACTTTAAGGCCACATCTTAATATTCATTTGTGATTTCAGACTTCAGACTTTAAGATCATGTTTTAAATTTCAGATGTGATCTCAAACTTCATAATTTCCTTACAAAACAAACAACACCTTAGACATGGTCCTTTCCACACCCCTAAAGTATATAAAACCAACTACAAGGAGTGAAGCAATAACCAATCATCGCCACAAAAATGACGAACCACAAAGGAGGGATACATGAGCAGTCCTTAGAAACCCACACACAAGACTCAATACAAACCCGCAAACAAGACATGAGAAATAAGCCAACAATCAGGACCAAAATAAGTACGAAATACATTTCCCCAACATAAAAACACATAAATGGGTATCACATAACAAGTTTTCCTAGCTTCTTACTCTCGATGGATTGACTTTATCACAGTTTTCTTTCTACTTCAGTAGAGGCTTGGATCAGATAATCTTTGAGAGGGTATAGCTATTAGTGGTTTCTTTTTTTTGGTCACAAATCCAAACTCATCCGATAGCTCATATGCTTCATTTGTAGGCAACCTCCAATTAAAAGAATGCAACAGTGATGCTACTATATACATTAACATCTTCTCCCCCAGGGGGATTCCGGGGCATATTCGTCTCCCTGATCCAAATGGTAAAAACATGAAATTGTTTCCATTGTAATCCCATTTTCCATTCAAGAATCTCTCTGGCTTGAACTCCAATGGATTGCCCCAGTTCTTGGGATCTCGATGGATCGCCCAAGTGTTCATATAGACAATTGTACCCTTTGGAATAGTGTATCCGCCAACCTTGCAAGATTCATCTGGGCATCTCTGGATTAGGAGAGGAAGTGGAGGGTGTAACCTGAAGGTCTCCTTCACGACTGCATCCAAATATATCAATTTTGATAAATGAAATTCTTCTACAATATTGTCCATACCAACAATCTCCGTTAATTCATCCTGAACCTTTCTCATTACACCCGGATTGTGCAGAAGCTCAGCCATCACCCATTCGATCATTGTCGATGCTGTGTCAGTTGCGGCAAGCACTATGTCCTGATATAACAATATAACACATAGTTATTGACTTATTGTTTAATTAAACCTTGTGTTCTCATCGGATTTAGGAGGAAGAAAACTTGAAAGGACTTACCATTAGCAGGGCCTTGATTTGAATGATGTTTAATGATGTAGGAATATCTTTTTGGTCTTTAAGCTCTAACAACATCTGTAGAAAATCCTTCCTTCCGTTGACTTCATCAGATGCTCCCTCCACTTTGCTGTAATTCGCTTGGATCCTTCCTTGGATAATGTAGTCAAAAATCCGATCAACATATGCTAGTTGCCTCTTCATTTCTCGCTGCCTTCCTTGTAGATCAAACCATGATAGCATTGGGATAAAATCCGAGATGTTTGGCAGTCCTATTAACTGGATGATCTTGAGCTCAACTTCTCGGAAACCATCTCCAATATTACTAGAATCCTTACCTTCACCAGATTTGCTACAACCCCACAACATGCTTGTCACCACGTTAACCTCGGTGTTGAAAGCAATTTCGTTAATATCGATCTTTGTTCCCATCTTAGAGTAAACATCGTTCATCGTTTTTCTCACTTCATGTGTTCGGAAACTACGACAAGCATTGAGATTTGAGTTGCTGAGCAGTTGGCTGACTAAAAGCTTACGCATGTTACGCCAGTGTGTGTTGTTGTTGGAAAGTGTAATATCTTGCCCACCGTAAGTGATAATTATCCCCGTAAGTAGAGGGCTGCGGTTAGCAAAGGTCTGGTCAAGGTCACGAGCCACGGCCTTAACTAGATCTATGGAGTTGACAACAACATGAAGCTTACTTCCCAGACGGAGGCTGAAAATGGGCCCATAACGATTAGCCATCTCGGTGAATCTTTCATGTAAGTTGGAGCTGAGAAACGGGAGGTAGCCTACAACTGGTAATCCGCACGGGCCTGGTGGCAGTGGAGCTGTGGACATCCACTTGTACCATACAAGTAGTAACGTCGTAACTGAAACTGTGAGAATGGTGCGCGCAAGCTTGTCTTGTTCGTTATCGACTTCCCACCACCATGTCCAGAAGGTGTTGATTGTGAGATAAATCTGATCTGATATCATTTTTGCTGCAGTTAAAGTTATGCGAATTCTTCAGCCTGTTTTATATATGCTTCAGAAGGAATTTGTCGTGTTTTGTGATACGAATAGAGTTGACTTTGCTATCTCAGATTCCATCTTCAAGTTGATTACTTGAACGTCACGTGTTTTCTTTGATTGCTGTTGTATTTTATATTTATAAGAGGCAATAACGTGGGTGCATTTATCGTAAAATAGTAGCTGCCGAGATTGGGCGGAAACATGTGTAATTAAAAAATAAAAAATGATAAAAAATTTGTTTATCATGCAAAAAGAGGGAATTTAATTCGCATCACGAAAGGTTACACATCACATGAGGGGTTATGCATGACACGAGAAATTTGTATATAACAATTCCCTCATGTGATGCATAATCCCCGTGTGTTTACACACGCTCAATAAAATCACACGGGAGATTGTGCATCACATCCATTGTGGCTTTTCAAGATTCCGCAGTAAACATTTGGTTATCCCTTGAACGTTTCTATATATACATATATACACGTTCTTAACCTCCTAAATATTATCAATTATTCATCTATGAATATTGCATGCGTGCATCGACGGTTGTGCATCAAATCCAACGGTTCTACTTGTGATGCATCTATGTCTTCTTGTGGTGCACAATACTTTTCCAAGAGCTTTTTCATTAAACTCGCCTCCGTGTGTGTGTGTGTGTGTGTGTCTATATATATATATATATATATATATATATATATACATACACATACATAGAATATGGTTTGAGAAAGTACCACCCATTATGCAGCGCACCAGAAGGTACTACCTTTAAAAAAACTTTTTTAATTTTTTTTCATAAACATGTTTTAATTAACATTATGAAGATCATATGTAAATTTCTCATACATTCACATCTCCTAGCACCTAAAAAGTGATGTGAACACACACTTACATAAGTTTGAATACATGTGAACGCACATTTATATGATGCGTGTTTTCATGCACTTAGAGTGTTCGGATTTGCGTGAAATTCACATTTGCGTGAAATTCACATATTAAAACATGTTGATGAAAAAAATTTCAAAAAAAAAAAAAACTTTAGACTGGTACCTTCTGGTGCGCTGTATAATGGGTGGTACTCACTTGAACCTAAATCTACATACATATATATATACATACATACATATATATATATATATATATATATATATATATATATATATATATATATATATATATATATATATATATATATATATATATATATAATCACACATAGGGTGTTCGTTGGGTGGTTTATGTGGTTTTTTAAAGGTTGCCTAGACTGTATGCAAACCAAACCGGGACTGTTTGATTACATTTTCCATTAAGTGCTTGCTGTCTGGATTAAGTAATGCTGATTAGAGAAATATCTGAATAGATAATACATACATACATACATATATATATATATATATATATATATATATATATATATATATATATATATATATATATATATATAATCACACATAGGGTGTTCGTTGGGTGGTTTATGTGGTTTTTTAAAGGTTGCCTAGACTGTATGCAAACCAAACCGGGACTGTTTGATTACATTTTCCATTAAGTGCTTGCTGTCTGGATTAAGTAATGCTGATTAGAGAAATATCTGAATAGATAATTACTCTTTGATTGTTTCGTTGACTAAACGCTCTGAATGAAATGAAATGACAATTTTAACCTTTCATCTGAATTAAAAATGTGTTTGTTTTTACGATCAAAAGTATGGCATGAATGAAGATTTTAAATTAATAAAAATAAATGATTTAATAATATACATCAATGTAAAACTCTCAACTATCTAAAAACATATATAAATCATAATTAAGCATAAATAATTCATTGACAATTTAAATATCCAATGATGATTTAAACATGGTAGATACATTGAAACTTAAACATAAAACATATAAAGGACAATTAAATTAAATTTTGTGGTTAGACCCTGTGAAAGAAATTGTGGCCAGAGTTTGGTACTTTGTGAATTCAGTTGAATGGAAAGCGAATCAGGATTGTTGGAATGGGAAGCGATGGCCTTGATGTGGCAAAGAGGCTTTTCTCATTTGGATGCGTTATCTCATACACCTCCAGAAACAAAAAACCTCATGGCAATAAGCAGGCCAAAGAGTTCAGCAGCGTCGAGTGATGGAGAGAGCTGAGCCGGCGGCAGCAGCAACGTCGGAGCGATGGAGAGAGTTGAGCCAGCGGCGGCAGCGTCAGAGCGATGGAGAGAGGTGAGCCGGCGGCAGCAGAGGTGAGAAGGAGAACCGTCGAGGAGAAACAGAAAGCCGAGGAGAGGGAGAACGCCGAGAAGGAGGAGAGTCGGGAACCGCCGAGAAGGAGAATATGGAGACCCACAACATAGGGGTGTTCATAAAATTCCGAATCTGAGCAACCGAAATAAAAATCTGAAAATCCGATCCGAAACTATCCGAAAATCGGATATCTGAATTTTCGGATTTGGATTCGGATAGTAAACTTCCAGATTTTCGGATAATCCGATATCCGAAAATCCAAAAAAATATTTTTTTCAAAATTTATTTTATATTTTTAGTATTGATTATATACATAATATTGAGTGTTTATTATTATTTTAATGTATATTTTTGAGTTTTATCTTAGTATTATAGATTTATTAACTAATATTTTCATAAATTTTAGTTTTTAATATTTTTTAGTCGTTTTGAGTAAAATAATTCCGGATACATTTAGTTTTTGATATATATATTAGGGGTGTTATCGGGACCAAACCCGGACCGAACCCGATTAAGGCCGAACCCGAACTTGGCTAAAATCTAAACCCGAGGGCAGGACCATTACTTTACAATCAGTCCTATTCGGGACCGGTACCGGTTCGGTTCCGGTATTTGGTGTATAAAAACTCAAAAACTAACATTACTTTGAAGGTTAGGGGTGTTATCGGACCGTACCCGGTTAGGACCGAACCCGAATTTGGCTAAAATCTAAACCCGAGGACCGGACCATTACTTTACAATCGGTCCTATTCGGGACCGGTACCGGTTCGGTTCCGGTATTTGATCCGCATATAACACCCCTAATATTTATTTGGATATATGAATTTGTATTTTAGATATTTAAATATTTGATTTAATTTTTTAAAAAAATATGAATTTTCGGATAATCCGATATCTCGGATATCCGAAATTCGGAAAGCGATATCCGGTTTTGAACACCCCTACCACAACGAGAGTGATGAAGGAGATGGATGGAGAGAACACAGATATAGGGACGACTGACCAAGAATGAGAAGAGACATCACTTTCTTTTTCTTTTTTTGTGAAAGACAAAAAAGGGGTAATATTGGAAAATACATGAACTGAATGGGGAACACCTAACATCTCTTGACTTATTAAATGAGCTGACCGAATTTGGGTTCTTATTTAGATAAATCATCATCAAACAAAACTTATTTTGAATGTGCTGACCGAATTTTTTTGATTAAGCCCAATAAGTTGTAATCAAACAGGCCTCAAATATAGTACGAAGGGTCGTTCTATTGATTTTAGAAGCCCTGTGCATGTAAATAAAAGCAGACCTTTAATCACGAATAAATTAAGTATAAATTGGTCATTTGAAATTGAATTTTATTACGTAAATAAATAAGAGGTCATGAATGACAAATATTAATTGTTTGTATTGTATTAAATGAGACTTTTAGAATGATATATAATAAGCTTAAAACAAATTAATGATAAATTAACACTTATTTGATATAACTTTATTGTTAATCATATGACATATTTTGTCTGACATAACAAATTAAAAAAAAATCATTGGTTCTTATACTAATGCATAATTATTTCTTTATCACACAACTTCTGGGATTACAAAGTAGGCAATACAGTTGATGCCGGGGATAGCAGATGCAGATTTCAAGATTTCCGATCTGTTAAATTTTGCGTTTATTATATTTTAACTCGTGTATTCTGCTATTCTTTTGGCTGATTTGCTAATATCCTTGAACGAGCTTGTATAAAATGACTTTTTTTGTATTGTTGGATTTATATTTGTTGCGTTATTGTATGTGGTTTCTTTACGGGATTTTGCATGGGCAGATTTACTTGGTAACCATAGTAAGTAGGGGTGGGCAGTTATTCTTGACCGAGGAAACAAAAAACCAAACCATACCGAATCCATTTAAAACCAAACCAAAAGTAAAATTCGGTTTTCGATTATGAAATTTGGTTTTGGATTGATTTAGGGAACAAGGGCAGGTGTTATGATTTCTGGATGGATTTCAGTGAGTGTATGTCTCGTTGCAGAGAACCCAAAGACTGTTCCCTTCTTCGTGAAGATTATCTCGAGTGTCTCCACTCTCCCTTAGAAAAAAGAAATAGAAAACTAAACAAAGATTGCTGATGAATGTATGCATTGACCTTTTGATTTAACCATGCCACTAGGGTTCTTTATGTTATCGGGTTTGTGTATTAAAGTTTCACTGGTTTTCAGCTTTAGTTCAAGTGTCTGTGTTGGGTTGCTTAACTTGCTTCATTAAGTTCAGATGTCATATTATTGTCTGTGTTAGGGAATTAGATTTATTCTATAAACATTGCTACAGAGGATAAAATCTATGAAATTAAACTGGACAGCATGATGGTCAAAATGGAGATGGCCCTGATAATTTGATAATCCTAGGTTTGTCTGATGTTTGCTCAATAATATTTAGAATAGATGTTTGTAACTTTGTATGCTTGGGTTGATGTATATCATATCGAACATACGTCATGTCTTGATTAAATGAATTACAACCCCTCCCCCTCTCCCTCCAAAAAAAGAAAGAAAAACACAGATTGATGATGAATATATGCATTGGCCTTTTGATTTAAGCATGCCACTTGAACCTCAAGTTCACTAATTTGTGAACTTGATGTTAAAAAGAGGGTTGTTTATGTTTTGTAGGTGTCAAGCTTAGTGGCCTCAAGTTCACTAGTTTTCAGTTCTCAGTTTTACTTCAAGTGTCTGATGGATTAATCCCGATCAAACTTAATATTAGTATGTTAATTATGTCAATTATGTTAAAGTATATTGTATGAATATGTAAATTAAAGTAAGTAGAAGGACCTATCTAGTATTTAGGAAACTTGAAGGGTTGCACCTTTTCATAAAGGTTGTGACTTTTCATTAAGGGGTACCACGAAGAGTTGCGACTATTCAACGCACCTTTTTGATTATTATATATAGGTCCTAATGTAAACCATTGTAAGTGTAATTTCAGAAAGATTGTTAATAAAGATTATATTTTGTAAGAAAATTCTGTGCATTTAGAGTGTAAGAATCCAACAGTGTCTGTGTATAGGGTTGCTTGACTTGTTTCTTAAGTTCAGATGCCATGTCATCGACTCATTGTCGTTTTAGGATATCATCTTGCACCCTCATTTGTGATCTCAATGGGATTGTTTCTTGATTCATATTGATAGAAATCTCAAATTTTTCCAAAAGAAGGTGTCACAATAGAAAGTCAAAACCAACATGAGTTTGTGAATGTTATCTGTTTTGACATCAAGAAACTCAAATATCTACTTGTTTTGGAACACAGGAATCAATAGTTTGGGGTATTTTGATATCATGCGAATCCATCGCTCTTTTATATATAAGCAATGGAATTGATCATCATCCTATCAAAAAGGTGTTGACAATCTCTACTTTTGCTTGTCAACATACATGACACATGAACGGATGCCATTTCCTTTATAATTTGGTTCTTGTATGCATGTTGCAATGCATCTCTAACTGTATGTCATGTATTCTCCCAAGGTAACGTAACTGCGTAAGTATAGCTCCTAGTCTAATACAAGTGACGTGTGTATCTTTTGAATATATAGATACCTTTTTTTATCCAGAAATATAATAAAATGTGAATTTACTCATAAAATTCGCATTTGTTTGAGTTCGATTATTAGTTTAGGGTTGGGGAATCGATCACTGATTCATTTGTGTTTGATTTTTGTGTTTGAAGCTTCAGTTTGCTTTGATTTTGATTCAGATTTGTGAGTGAGGTTTGGTGTGTCTTCTTATGTTCCTCTTCACATTGTATATTCGCATTTTGATTGTCATTCCAACATGTTCATTGACTTTGCTAAGTGGTTTATAAGTTTTAGGCTTCAAATCAATGTTGAATTGTGTTCATCGTATTGGTTCAATATCAAGCTTTAAAACTATTTTGTGTTCAGTGTATAGGTTTGTGTGCATGTATGCTTGTTCTATCATCGATTTCAGGGTTGTGTTCAAAAATCGATTATAGTCTCTTTTTGATATATTCGATATTCAATGAGAGAATTTATGTTCACATCAGTCCCTCTTATCAGAGGGAAAAAAAACTTGGTCAGTTAGTTTTGATCAAGAAAACTCTGTTTGGATAAATAAACTACAACTAAGTTTTTCTTATTGATCTTTTATTCAGAATAATACATACATGATACATTTCTCCAACAGAAAAACACATAACAAGTTTTCCAAGTTTCTTAATCTCGACGGATCAACTTTATCATTTTCTTTCTACTTCAAGTAGAGGCTTCGATCGGATAATCTTTGAGAGGGTATAGCTTTTAATGGTTTCTTTTTTTTCGTCACAAATCCAAACTCATCTGTTAGGTCATATGCTTCATCTTCAGGCAACCTCCAATTAAAAGAATGCAATAGTGATGCTACTATATACATTAACATCTTCTCCCCCAAGGGGATTCCTGGGCATATTCGTCTCCCTGATCCAAATGGTAAAAACATGAAATTGTTTCCATTGTAATCCCATTTTCCATTCAAGAACCTCTCTGGCTTGAACTCCGATGGATTGCTCCAGTTCTTGGGATCTCGATGGATCGCCCAAGTGTTCATATAGACAATTGTACCCTTTGGAATAGTGTATCCTCCAACCTTGCAAGATTCATCTGGGCATCTCTGGATTAGGAGAGGAAGTGGAGGGTGTAACCTGAAGGTCTCCTTCACGACTGCATCCAAATATGTCAATTTTGATAGATGAGATTCTTCGACAATATTGTTCATACCAACAATCTCCGTTAATTCGTCCTGAACCTTTCTCATTACACCCGGATTGTGCAGAATCTCAGCCATCACCCATTCGACCATTGTTGTAGCTGTGTCAGTTGCCGCTACCACTATGTCCTGATTTAGTTATTGTTTAATTAGTACTTGCATTCTTATCGGGTTTAAGAAGAAGAGAATTTGAAAGGACTTACCATTAGAAGGGCCTTGATTTGAATGATGTTTAATGATGTAGGAGCATCTTTCTGGTCTTTAAGCTCTAACAACATCTGCAGAAAATCCTTCTTTCCGTCGACTTCCTCAGATGCTCCCTTCACTTTGCTGTAATTCGCTTGGATCCTTCCTTGGATAATGTTGTCAAAAATCCGATCAACATATTCTAGTTGCCTCTTCATTTCTCGCTGCCTTCCTTGTAGATCAAACCATGATAGCACTGGGATAAAATCCGAGATGTTTGGCAGTCCTAATAACTGGATGATCTTGAGCTCAACTTCTCGGAAACTATCTCCAATATTACTAGATTCCTTACCTTCACCAGATTTGCTACAACCCCATAACATGCTTGTCACCACGTTAACCTCGGTGTTGAAAGCAATTTCGTTAATATCGATCTTTGTTCCCATCTTAGAGTAAACATCGTTCATCGTCCTTCTCACTTCATGTGTTCGGAAACTATGACAAGCATTGAGATTCGTGTTGCTGAGCAGTTGGCTGACTAAAAGCTTACGCATGTTACGCCAGTGTGTGTTGTTGTTGGAAAGTGTAATATCTTGCCCACCGTAAGTGATAATTATCCCCGTAAGTAGAGGGCTGCGGTTAGCAAAGGTCTGGTCAAGGTCACGAGCCACGGCCTTAACTAGATCAATGGAGTTGACAACAACATGAAGCTTACTTCCTAGACGGAGGCTGAAAATGGGCCCATAACGATTAGCCATCTCGGTGAATCTTTCATGTAAGTTGGAGCTGAGAAACGGGAGGTAGCCTACAACTGGTAATCCGTACGGGCCTGGTGGCAGTGGAGCCGTGGACATCCACTTGTACCATACAAGTAGTAATATCGAAACTGAAACTGTGAGAATGGTGCGCGCAAGCTTGTCTTGTTCGTTATCGACTTCCCACCACCATGTCCAGAAGGTGTTGATTGTGAGATAAATCTGATCTGATATCATTTTTGCTGCAGTTAAAGTTATGCGAATTCTTCAGCCTGTTGTATATATATATGCTTCATTAGGAATTTGTCGTGTTTTGTGATACGAATAAAGTTGACTTTGCTATCTCAGATTCCATCTTCAAGTTGATTACTTGAACGTCACGTGTTTTCTTTGATTGCTGTTGTATTTTATATTTATAAGAGGCAATAACGTGGGTGCATTTATCGTAATATATAGTAGCTGCCGAGATTGGGCGGAAACATGTGTAATTAAAAAATGATAAAAAAAATTTGTTTATCATGCAAGAAGAGGGAATTTAATTCGCATCACGAAAGGTTACACATCACATCACATGAGGGGATTGTGTATTATACGAGGTCATTATGATCACATGGAGGGGTTATGCATCACACGAGAGAATTTTGTATTTAACAATTCCCTCATGTGATGCATAATCCCCGTATGTTTACACACGCTCAATAAAATCACACGGGAGATTGTGCATCACATCCATTGTGGTTTTTCAAGATTCCCCAATAAACATTTGGTTATCCCTTCAACCTTTCTATATACACACGTTCTTAACCTCCTAAATATTATCAATTATTCATCTATGAATATTGCATGCGTGCATCGACGGTTGTGCATCAAAGCCAACGGTTCTACTTGTGATTCATCTATGCATGTCTTCTTGCGGTGCACAATACTTTTCCAAGAGCTTTTTCATTAAACTCACCTCCGTGTGTGTGTGTCTGTATATATATGTACGTATGTGTGTGTGTGTGTATATATATATATATAATCAAACACATAGGGTGTTTGTTGGGTGGTTTATGTGGTTTTTGAAAGGATGCCCAGACTGTTTGAAAACCAAACTGGGACTGTTTGATTACATTTTCCATCAAGTGCTGTCTCGATTAAGAAATGCTGACTAGAGAAATAACTGAATAGATAATTACTGTTTGATTGCTTCGTTGGCTAAACGGTCTGAATGAAATAAAATGACAATTTTAATCTTCCATCTGAATTAAAAATGTGTTTGTTTTTACGATCAAAAGTATGGCATGAATGAAGATTTTAAATTAATAAAAATAAATGATTTAATAATATACATCAATGTAAAACTCTCAACTATCTAAAAACATATATAAATCATAATTAAGCATAAATAATTCATTGACAATTTAAATATCCAGTGATAATTTAAACATAATAGATACATTGAAAATTAAACATAAAACATATAGAGGACAATTAAATTAAATTTTGTGGTTAGACCCTGTGAAAGAAATTGTGACCAGAGTTTGCTTTTGCATCTACTGCTAAATGCTATTTATTGGTACTTTGTGAATTCAGTTGAATGGAGAGCGAATCAAGATTATTGGAATGGGAAGCATTGGCCTTGATGTGGCAAAGTGGCTTTTCTCATTTGGATGCGTTATCTCATACATCTCCAGAAACAAAAAACCTCATGGCAATAAGCAGGCCAAAGAGGTCAGCAGCGTCGGAGTGATGGAGAGAGGTGAGCCGGCGGCAGCAGAGGCGAGAAGGAGAACCGTCAAGGAGAAGGAGAACGTCAAGAAGGAGAAGGAGAACGCCGAGGAGGAGAATCGGGAACCGCTGAGAAGGAGAATATGGAAACCCACAACGAGAGTGATGAAGGAGATGGATTGAGAGAACACAGATGGAGGGACGACTGACCAAGAATGAGAAGAGGCGACACTTTCTTTTTCTTTTTTTGGGAAAGACAAAAAGGGTTAATATTGAAAAATACATGACTGATGGGGAACACCTAACATCTCTTGACTTATTAAATGAGCTGACCGAATTTGGGTTCTTATTTAGATAAGTCATCATCAAACAAAACTTATTTTGAATGGACTGGCCGAATTTTTTTGATTAAGCCCAATAAGTTGTAATCAAACAGCCCCCAAATATAGTACGAAGGGTCGTCCCATTGATTTTAGAAGCCCTGTGCATAAATTAAATAAAAAATGGTCATTTGAAATTGAATTTTATTACGTAAATAAATAAGAGGTCATGAATGACAAATATTAATTGTTTGTATTGTATTAAATGAGACTTTTAGAATGATATATAATAAGCTTAAAACAAATTAATGATAAATTAACACTTATTTGATATAACTTCATTGTTAATCATATGACATATTTTGTCTGACATAACAAATAAAAAAAAATCATTGGTTCTTATACTAATGCATAATTATTTCTTTATCACACAACTTCTGGGATTACAAAGTAGACAATACAGTTGATGCCGGGGGATAGCAGATGCAGATTTCAATATTTCCGATCTGTTAAATTTTGCGTTTGGTATATTTTATCTCGTGTATACTGCTATTCTTTTGACTGATTTGCTAATATCCTTGAACGAGCTTGTATAAAATGACTTTTTTTGTATTGTTGGATTTGTATTTGTTGCGTTATTGTATGTGGTTTCTTTACGGGATTTGCATGGGCAGATTTACTTGGTAACCATAGTAAGTAGGGGTGGGCAGTTATTCTTGACCGAGGAAACAAAAAACCAAACCAAACCGAATCCATTTAAAACCAAACCAAAAGTAAAATTCGGTTTTCGATTATGAAATTTGGTTTTGGATTGATTTATGGTCTAGCTGATAGCGGAACAAGCCAAACCGAATATGTATGTATGTATGGTTTAAAATTCATTGATTTAAAAAACTAATTATAAAAAATATCATCTTGAATTTAAACCATTAATTTTATAGATACTATGGTTAACATTGTTACTTCTGGTGCCCTGAACATTTGTGGTATTAATTTGAACAGAAAACTATGTACATAATATATTTAGGATCGATTTCTTTGACATAAAATATTTGATGTTTGTTTAACATGATATTTTGGGATTGCATATGTAATTTTTGACTATTTGAGATGTTTTAAAGTTTTATGTTTATCGTTTGGTATTTGATTGTTTGAAGTTTGTTTTGCATATTGAATATTTGGTTTCTTTGGTTTATAAACCAAACCATACCGAATTCAAATTTGGTTTATGTAGTTTTGAATTTGGTTTGGTTTTGAGAAAAAAAAATTTCAAATGGAAGAATATTGTGATGCAGGTTTGTAAAACATGCCAACAAAAAAGCATAGATCAGTAACTGATGATTGATTCATAACTTCTTTGTATGCCATGATGTCCTTTTTGTCTATTGCTATAAAGTTGAGGGTAAATAACATAAAAATATAACGAACTTTAGGTTTGGTGTATATTTTCTGATTGTACTTTCAAAATGTTCAGTTGAAGGATAATTGAGGATGATATATATGATATTATCACCCGACGATGATGGGGGAGGCAATGGGAAATAAGATCATGCCTATCAACCTCGATCGATCCCTTTTGAAAGTGTGGGTGGAAGACATCGAAAATGGTGTCAGGATGGGTGATAACAGGGAACAAGGGCAGGTGTTATAATTTCTGTATGGATTTCAGTGAGTGTATGTCTCGTTGCAGAGAACCCAAAGACTGTTCCCTTCTTCGTGAAGATTATCTCGAGTGTCTCCACTCTCCCTTAGAAAAAAAATGAAAAAGAAAAACAAAGATTGCTGATGAATGTATGCATTAACCTTTTGATTTAACCATGCCACTAGGGTTCTTTATGTTATTGGGTTTGTGTATTAAAGTTTCACTGGTTTTCAGCTTTAGTTCAAGTGTCTGTGTTGGGTTGCTTAACTTGCTTCATTAAGTTCAGATGTCATATTATTGTCTGTGTTAGGGAATTAGATTTCTTCTATAAACATTGCTACAGAGGATAAAATTTATGAAATTAAACTGGACAGCATGATAGTCAAAATGGAGATGGCCCTGATAATCCTAGGTTTGTCTGATGTTTGCTCAATAATATTTAGAATAGATGTTTGTAACTTTGTATGCTTGGGTTGATGTATATGATCATATACGTCATGTCTTGATTAAATGAATACAACCCCTCCCCTTCTCCCTCCAAAAAAAGAAAGAAAAACACAGATTGATGATGAATATATGCATTGGCCTTTTGATTTAAGCATGCCACTTGAACCTCAAGTTCACTAATTTGTGGTCTTGATCTTAAAAAGAGGGTTGTTTATGTTTTGTAGGTGTCAAGCTTAGTGGCCTCAAGTTCACTAGTTTTCAGTTCTCAGTTTTAGTTCAAGATGGATTAATTCCGATCAAACTTAATATTAGTATGTTAATTATGTCAATTATGTTAAAGTATATTGTATGAATATGTAAATTAAAGTAAGTAGAAGGACCTATCTAGTATTTAGGAAACTTGAAGGGTTGCGACTATTCAACGCACCCTTTTGATTATTATATATAGGTCCTAATGTAAACCATTGTAAGTGTAATTTCAGAAAGATTGTTATTAAAGATTATATTTTGTAAGAAAATCCTGTGCATTTAGAATGTAAGAATCCAATAGTGTCTGTGTATAGGGTTGCTTGACTTGTTTCTTAAGTTCAGATGTCATGTGATTGACTCATTTTCATTTTAGGATGTCATCTTGCACCCTCATTTGTGATCTCAATGGGATTGTTTCTTGATTCATATTGATAGAAATCTCAAATTTTTCCAAAAGAAGGTGTCACTATAGAAAGCCAAAACCAACATGAGTTTGTGAATATTATCTGTTTTGACCTCAAGAAACTCAAATATCTACTTGTTTTGGAACACAGGAATCAATAGTTTGTGGTATTTTGATATCATGCGAATCCATCGCTCTTTTATATATAAGCAATGGAATTGATCATCATCCTATCAAAAAGGTGTTGACAATCTCTACTTTTGCTTGTGAACATACATGACACATGAAAGGATGCCATTTCCTTTATAATTTGGTTCTTGTATGCATGTTGCAATGCATCTCTAACTGTATGTCATGTTATTCTCACATGGTAACGTAACTGCGTAAGTATAGCTCCTAGTCTAATACAAGTGACGTGTGTATCTTTTGAATATACAGATACCATTTTTTATCCAGAAATATAATAAAATGTGAATTTACTCATAAAATTCGCATTTGTTTGAGTTCAGTTATTAGTTTAGGGTTGGGGAATCGATCACTGATTCATTTGTGTTTGATTTTTGTGTTTGAAGCTTCAATTTGCTTTGATTTTGATTCAGATTTGTGAGTGAGGTCTGGTGTGTCTTTTTTTATGTTCTTCTTCACATTGTATATTCGCATCTGGATTATCATTCCAACATGTCCATTGACTTTGCAAAGCGATTTATAAGTTTTAGGCTTCAAATCGATTTTGAATTGTGTTCATCGTATTGGTTCAATATCAAGCTTTAAAACTATTTTGTGTTCAGTGTATAGGTTTGTGTTCATGTGCGCTTGTTCTATCATCGGTTTCAGGGTTGTGTTCAAAAATCGATTATAGTCTCTTTTATCAGAGGGAAAAAAAACTTGGTCAGTTAATTTTGATCAAGAAAATTCTGTTTGGATAAATAAACTACAACTAAGTTTTTCTTATTGATATTTTATTCAGAACAATACATACCTGATACATTTCTCCAACAGAAAAACACATAACAAGTTTTCCAAGTTTCTTAATCTTGACGGATCAAATTTATCATTTTCTTTCTACTTCAAGTAGAGGCTTCGATCGGATAATCTTTGAGAGGGTATAGCTATTAATGGTTTCTTTTTTTTGGTCACAAATCCAAACTCATCTGTTAGGTCATATGCTTCATCTTCAGGCAACCTCCAATTAAAAGAATGCAATAGTGATGCTACTATATACATTAACATCTTCTCCCCCAAGGGGATTCCTGGGCATATTCGTCTCCCTGATCCAAATGGTAAAAACATGAAATTGTTTCCATTGTAATCCCATTTTCCATTCAAGAACCTCTCTGGCTTGAACTCCGATGGATTGCTCCAGTTCTTGGGATCTCGATGGATCGCCCAAGTGTTCATATAGACAATTGCACCCTTTGGAACAGTGTATCCGCCTACCTTGCAAGATTCATCTGGGCATCTTTGGATTAAGAGAGGAAGTGGAGGATGTAACCTGAAGGTCTCCTTCACGACTGCATCCAAATATGTCAATTTTGATAGATGAGATTCTTCGACAATATTGTTCATACCAACAATCTCCGTTAATTCGTCCTGAACCTTTCTCATTACACCCGGATTGTGCAGAATCTCAGCCATCACCCATTCGACCATTGTTGTTGCTGTGTCAGTTGCCGCTACCACTATGTCCTGATTTAGTTATTGTTTAATTAATACTTTCATTCTTATCGGGTTTAAGAAGAAGAAGAGAACTTGAAAGGACTTACCATTAGAAGGGCCTTGATTAAAATGATGTTTAATGATGTAGGAGCATCTTTCTGGTCTTTAAGCTCTAACAACATCTGCAGAAAATCCTTCCTTCCGTTGATTCCCTCAGATGCTCCCTCCACTTTGCTGTAATTCGCTTGGATCCTTCCTTGGATAATGTTGTCAAAAATCCGATCAACATATTCTAGTTGCCTCTTCATTTCGCGCTGCCTTCCTTGTAGATCAAACCATGATAGCACTGGGAAAAAATCCGAGATGTTTGGCAGTCCTAGTAACTGGACGATCTTGAGCTCAACTTCTCGGAAACCATCTCCAATATTACTAGAATCCTTACCTTCACCAGATTTGCTACAACCCCACAACATGCTTGTTACAACGTTAACCTCAGTGTTGAAAGCAGTTTCGTTAATATCGATCTTTGTTCCTATCTTAGAGTAAATATCATTCATCGTCCTTCTCACTTCATCTGTTCGGAAACTATGACAAGCATTGAGATTTGTGTTGCTCAGCAGTTGGCTGACTAAAAGCTTACGCAAGTTACGCCAGTGTGCGTTGTTGTTGGAAAATGCAATGTCTTTCCCACCGTAAGTGATAGTTAGCCCTGTAAGTGGAGGGCTGCGATTAGCAAAGGTCTGGTCAAGGTCACGAGCCACAACCTTAACTAGATCAATGGAGTTGACAACAACATGAAGCTTACTTCCTAGACGGAGGCTGAAAATGGGCCCATAACGATTAGCCATCTCTGTGAATTTTTCATGTAAGTTGGAGCTGAGAAACGGGAGGTAGCCTACAATTGGTATTCCGTACGGGCCTGGTGGCAGTGGAGCTGTGGACATCCACTTGTACCATATAATTAGTAACGTCGAAACTGAAACTGTGAGAATGGTGCGCGCAAGCTTGTCTTGTTCGTTATCGACTTCCCACCACCATGTCCAGAAGGTGTTGATTGTGAGATAAATCTGATCTGATATCATTTTTGCTGCAGTTAAAGTTATGCGAATTCTTCAGCCTGTTTTATATATATGCTTCATTAAGAATTTGTCGTGTTTTGTGATACGAATAAAGTTGACTTTGCTATCTCAGATTCATCTTCAAGTTGATTACTTGAACGTCACGTGATTTCTTTGATTGCTCATGTATTTTATATTTTATAACAGGCAATAACGTGGGTGCATTTATCGTATTAGTAGCTGCTGAGATTGGGCGAAAACATGTGTAATTTAATAATTAAATTCGATAAAAAATTTGTTTATCATGCAAAAAGGGAATTTCGCATCACATGAGGGGATTGTGTATCAAACGAGAGGATTATGGATTATGATCACATGGAGGGGTTATGCATTACACGAGTGAATTTTGTATATAACAATCCCCTCATGTGATTCATAATCCCCGTGTATTTTATACAGGTTCAATAAAATCACATGGGGGATTGTGCATCACATGCATTGTGGTTTCTCAATGTTCCCAATAAACATTTGGTTATCCCTTGAACCTTTCTATTATATATACACATTCTTAACCTCCTAAATACTATCAATTATTCATCTATGAATATTGCAATTGCATCAACGGTTGTGCATCAAATCCATCGGCTCTACTTGTGATGCATCTGTGTCTCCTTGTGGTGGTGCACAATACCTTTCCAAGAGCTTTTTCATTGAACTCACCTCGGTATATATAATGTTAATTCTCTCACACACACACATAGGGTGTTCGTCGGGTGTTTATGTGGTTTTTGAAAGGTCGCCCAGACTGTTTGCAAACCAAACCAAATATAGTGTGACGGGGTCGTCCCATTGATTTTAGAAGTACGTAAATAAAAGCAAACTTTTAAATACAATTAAATTAAATTGTAAATTGGTCGTTTGAAATTGAATTTTATTATGTAAATAAATAAGAGGTCATGAATGACAAATATTAATTGTTTGTATTGTATTTAATGAGACTTTTAGAATGATATATAATAAGCTTAAAACGAATTAGTGATAAATTAAAACTTATTTGATATAACTTTATTGTTAATCATATGACATATTTTGTCTGACATAACAATAAAAAAAAATCATTGGTTCTTATACTAATGCATAATTATTTCTTTATCACACAACTTCTGGGATTACAGAGTAGACAATACAGTTGATGCCGGGGGATAGTAGATGCAGATTTCAAGATTTCCGATCTGTTAAATTTTGCGTTTGTTATATATTAACTCGTGTATTCTGCTATTCTTTTGACTGATTTGCTTAATATCCTTGAACGAGCTTGTAAGTAGGGGTGGGCAGTTATTCTTGACCGAGGAAACGAAAAACCAAACCAAACCAAAAGTAAAATTCGGTTTTCGATTATGAAACTTGGTTTTGGATTGATTTATGGTCTAGCTGATAGCGGAACAAACCAAACCGAATTACCGAATATGTATGTATGTATGTATGATTTTAAATTCATTGATTTAAAAAACTAATTATAAAAAAATATCATCTTGAATTTAAACCATTATTTTTATAGATCCTATGGTTAATATTGATACTTCTGGTGCCCTGAACATTTGTGGTATTAATTTGAACAGAAAACTATGTACATAATATATTTAGGATCGATTTGTTTGACATAAAATATTTGATGTTTGTTTAACATGATATTTTGAGATTGCATATGTAATTTTTGACTATTTGAGATGTTTTAATGTTTTTATGTTTATCGTTTGGTATTTGATTATTTGTTTTGCATATTGAATATTTGGTTTCTTTGGTTTATAAACCAAACCAAACCAAACCGCATTCAAATTTGGTTTATGTGGCTTTGAATTTGGTTTGGACTTTGGAGATAAAGAAAATTTCAAATCGAAGAAAATCAACGAACCCATAAACCATTCAATTGCATAGAATTAGTGGAAAGCTTTTCGTATCTATATTGTGATGCAGGTTTGTAAAACATACTAACAAAAAAGCATAGATCAGTAACTGATGATTGATTCATAACTTCTTTGTATGCCATGATGTCCTTTTTGTCTATTGCTATAAAGTTGAGGGCAAATAACATAAAAATATAACGCACTTTAGGTTTGGTGTATGTTTTGTGATTGTACTTTCAAAATGTTCAGTTGAAGTGTAATTAAGGATGATATATATGATATTATTACCCGACGATGATGGGGGTGGCAATGGGAATTAAGATCATGCCTATCAACCTCGATCGATCCCTTTTGAAAGTGTGGGTGGAAGACATCGAAAATGGTGTCAGGATGGGTGATAACCGGGAACAAGGGCAGGTGTTATGATTTCTTGATGGATTTCAGTGAGTGTATGTCTCGTTGCAGAGAACCCAAAGACTGTTCCCTTCTTCGTGAAGATTATCTCGAGTGTCTCCACTCTCCCTTAGAAAAAAGAAATAGAAAAAGAAACAAAGATTGCTGATGAATGTATGCATTGACCTTTTGGATTAACCATGCCACTAGGGTTGTTTATGTTATGCAGTTTTCAAGCTTATCCTCAAGTTCACTAGTTTTCAGCTTTAGTTCAAGTGTCTGTGTATTGGGTTGCTTAACTTGCTTCATTAAGTTCAGATGTCATATTATTGTCTGTGTTTGGGATTAGATTTCTGCTATAAACATTGCTACAGAGGATAAAATTTATGGCCCTGATAATTTGATAAACCTAGGTTTGTCTGATGTTTCCTTAATAATATTTAGAATGGATGTTTGTAACTTTGTATGCTTGGGTTGATGTATATCACATCGAGCATACGTCATGTCTTGATTAAATGAAAAGAAAAGAAAAACAAAGATTGATAATGAATATATGCATTGGCCTTTTGATTTAAGCATGCCACTTGAACCTCAAGTTCACTAATTTGGAAACTTGATGTTAAAAAGAGGGTTGTTTATGTTTTGTAGGTGTCAAGCTTAGTGGCCTCAAGTTCACTAGTTTTCAGTTCTCAGTTTTAGTTCAAGTGTCTCTGTATAGGGTTGCTTGACTTGTTTCTTAAGTTCAGATGTCCTGTTATTGACTCATTTTCGTTTTAGGATGTCATCTTGCACCCTCATTTGTGACCTCAATGGGATTGTTTCTTGATTCATATTGATAGAAAGTCAAAACCAACATGAGTTTGTGAATATTATCTGTTTTGACATCAAGAAACTCAAAAATCTACTTATTTTGGAACACAGGAATCAATAGTTTGTGGTATTTTGATATCATGCGAATCCATCGCTCTTTTATATATAAGCAATGGAATTGATTATTTTCCTATCAAAAAGGTGTTAGCAATCTCTACTTTTGCTTGTGAACATACATGACACATGATATACCTTTCTACATGATTTCATTACTGTATCCACAACCCATTCAGGGGAGATAGAATTTGTTTTGTTTTCCCAAAGTTGAAAATCTACACCTTTCCAGGAAATGATAGTTGTGGATCATGGCTGACTTTAAAAGGATGCCATTTCCTTTATAAATTTGGTTCTTGTATGCATGTTGCAATGCATCTCTAATGGTAGAAACATGAAAGAAAAAAAACTTGGTCAGTTAATTTTGATCAAGAAAACTCTGTTTGGATAAATAAACTACAAATAAGTTTTTCTTATTGATGTTTTATTCAGAATAATACATACATGATACATTTCTCCAACAGAAAAACATATAACAAGTTTTCCAAGTTTCTTAATCTCGACGGATCAACTTTATCATTTTCTTTCTACTTTAAGTAGAGGCTTCGATCGGATAATCTTTGAGAGGGTATAGCTATTAATGGTTTCTTTTTTTTCGTCACAAATCCAAACTCATCTGTTAGCTCATATACTTCATCTTTAGGCAACCTCCAATTAAAAGAATGCAATAGTGATGCTACTATATACATTAACATCTTCTCCCCCAGGGGGATTCCGGGGCATATTCGTCTCCCTGAACCAAATGGTAAAAACATGAAATTGTTTCCATTGTAATCCCATTTTCCATTCAAGAATCTCTCTGGCTTGAACTCCAATGGATTGCCCCAGTTCTTGGGATCTCGATGGATCGCCCAAATGTTCATATAGACAATTGTACCCTTTGGAATAGTGTATCCTCCAACCTTGCAAGATTGATCTGGGCATCTTTGGATTAGGAGAGGAAGTGGAGGGTGTAACCTGAAGGTCTCCTTCACGACTGCATCCAAATATGTCAATTTTGATAGATGAGATTCTTCGACAATATTGTTCATACCAACAATCTCCGTTAATTCGTCCTGAACCTTTCTCATTACACCCGGATTGTGCAGAATCTCAGCCATCACCCATTCGACCATTGTTGTTGCTGTGTCAGTTGCCGCTACCACTATGTCCTGATTTAGTTATTGTTTCATTAAAACTTGCATTCTTATCGGGGTTAAGAAGAAGAGAACTTGAAAAGACTTACCATTAGAAGGGCCTTGATTTGAATGATGTTTAATGATGTAGGAGCATCTTTCTGGTCTTTAAGCTCTAACAACATCTGCAAAAAATCCTTCCTTCCGTCGACTTCCTCAGATGCTCCCTCCACTTTGCTGTAATTCGCTTGTATCCTTCCTTGGATAATGTTGTCAAAAATCCGATCAACATATTCTAGTTGCCTCTTCATTTCTCGCTGCCTTCCTTGTAGATCAAACCATGATAGCACTGGGAAAAAATCCGAGATGTTTGGCAGTCCTAATAACTGTACGATCTTGAGCTCAACTTCTCGGAAACCATCTCCAATATTACTAGAATCCTTACCTTCACCAGATTTGCTACAACCCCACAACATGCTTGTTACAACGTTAACCTCAGTGTTGAAAGCAGTTTCGTTAATATCGATCTTTGTTCCTATCTTAGAGTAAACATCATTCATCGTCCTTCTCACTTCATCTGTTCGGAAACTATGACAAGCATTGATATTTGTGTTGCTCAGCAGTTGGCTGACTAAAAGCTTACGCATGTTACGCCAGTGTGCGTTGTTGTTGGAAAACGTAATATCTTTCCCACCGTAAGTGATAGTTAGCCCTGTAAGTGGAGGGCTGCGATTAGCAAAGGTCTGATCAAGGTCACGAGCCACAACCTTAACTAGATCAATGGAGTTGACAACAACATGAAGCTTACTTCCTAGACGGAGGCTGAAAATGGGCCCATAACGGTTAGCCATCTCGGTGAATCTTTCATGTAAGTTGGCGCTGAGAAACGGGAGGTAGCCCACAACTGGTAATCCGTAAGGGCCTGGTGGCAATGAAGCCATGGACATCCACTTGTACCATACAAGTAGTAACGTCGAAACTGAAACTGTGAGAATGGTGCGCGCAAACTTGTCCTGTTTGTTATCGACTTCCCACCACCATGTCCAGAAGGTGATGATCGTGAGATAAATCTTGTATGTTATCATATATTTTTGCTGCAAATGTTAAATTATGCGAATTCGTCTGCTTGTTTAGTATATATATACATAATATATATATGATTCAATTCATTAGGAATATGTGATGAGAAAAAAGCTGACTTTGCTATCTCAGATTCCATCTTCAAGTTGGATACTTTGAATTTGTATATTATAAGAAGGAAGACAATATGTAGTAATATATAGTAATGGTAGCAGCCCAGATAGGGAGAAACATGTACATGTGTCATTACAATTTACAAAAGTCATCTTGTCTTTTAATTAAGAAAGTACATAATTAAAATTTTTAAAAAGATTAAAAAAAATGTTTTTCATGCATCATTAGACATCATTGCAACCACACGACTTTTGTGTGTGTGTGTATATATATATATATGTTCAAGTGAGTAGCAGCTAGTATGTTGCGTATTAAAAGGTACCATTCGTAAAAATATTTTTTTTGATTTTTTTTTTCATAAACATATTTTAATTAACATTACAAAGATGATATGTAAAATTCACGCACATTCTTACATTTTAAGTGCCCGAAATTATGCATCATATATATGTACGTTCACATGTATGCAAATTTATGTAAGTGTACGTTCACATTATTTTAAATGTAAAAAACAAATAATTTAAATCATTTTGTTAATTTGAATGGTGAAATAAATAATATTAGCTCCACCAGAATAATAATAATGATAAAGTACTGTGACCTTGAGATGTGTGGTGTGTGTGTGTGTGTGTGTGTATATATATATATATATATATATATATATATATATATATACATACATATTTAATTGATGATTTTTATTGATGTTCAACGTTGCTTAATTATAAATGATGCTTAAAAGATTCTTAGCTTATATATACATTTCATGAAGTTCCAACTTAAAGTGAAATCCTGAAGTCTTTTGTTTCATGACATAAAATGGTAGTTTTGTCATGATATTTTTTTTTGTATTAATTAAATTCATTAGTTTAAATTCCAATCTCTAATCGATAGCAAACATTCCATAACAAAAAAGATCATATATTCCCACGTCTTTATCTATCACGTTTACATAATCCTATCCATTGACGTCATTTCTGAATTAAAAATCGTAACATCAATTTCGAATTGGAGAAATTCATGTCAACTGTTGATTTCATCACATCTGTTATGTATATTGATTTTTGTTCAGTTAGTTAGTTGTTAGTTAGTTAGTTTGTTATAAGGTGGAAGTCCTTATATATAGTTGAGTAACAACAATACCATCTGATATCTCATTGAATTCCAACCCCAAAAAAAAATGAATGTAGCCTAGATCTTTGATTTTGAACTGATTGTCGACCAAAAATTGTTTTATAGAAGATATCTCATTACCATTGTCACCTGTGACAAGGATATCATCAACATAAATGGCAACTATGGTGATGCTCCCATTCACATGCTTTAGAAATAATGAATGATCATTCGAAGAACGCTTAAAACCTTTGAATTGCAAAGCAGCAGACAACTTAGCATACCACTGTCGTGAAGCTTGCTTTAATCCATATAAAGATTTTCTTAATCGACAAACATAAGCAGGTGAGGGAACATAAATCAATATACATAACAAATGTGATGAAATCAACATCAACATCGAAATAAATATATTTCGTGTGCACATATTTAAATCAATATGTACATAATCATATTTAACATTATAGTAACAAATATGTATGCACATGTTCATATTTAAATGTATTTGTGTATCAGGAGTCGTCCATTACCAATGTGTAGTGTGTAAATGTTCAGACGTCTTGGAGGCAAAGAGTGTACGTTTGCTCATATGAATGCATTAAACATTGATAAACGTAACCATAAGAATATATGTTTTGTTTTAATTAGTATAGTTCCAGAAATATACATGTGCATCTGAATGTTGCACATGTTCATCTTACAAAATCATCAACTTTATAATAAATAAGTCGATCATATAATGATTGAACTTGTACAAACATGTAACATTAGAATACCCAAACATAAACACTATGCACAAGTGTTTTGAACAAACATGTAATCGTAAAAAACACTACACAAACGTTATACATTATATATATGCACATGTGCATTTAACGATCATTGCAACATCGATTATCCTAAAACTGACGAATAAAGATCAAAATCGAACCCAATTACATGCAGGAACGATATGCTATGTATATTTGCATGGGTCAATGGACCCAAGAGTTTTAAGATTTTTTTTAGTAACATATGTATGAAAAAAATCGAACCAGGTTATTTATAGAGAAAGGACCCCAAGAAATCTAAAATCAAACTCAAATCAAGAGATTTATTTTTGTATCTTGGATTGTCGTATGATATATGTTTTAAATTTGCAATTATATATGTAACATATTTATTCGTTTTGTTTCATTAATTGCATTTTCATTATAACTAAAAAAAGGATTACTTCATGAAATGTATTCAAACCTTATAGAAAAATTTTCTAGAATGAATTCGATGGAACAAAATGTAAAAACATTTACTATATAATATTGATATTTGCTTTTAATAGTAATTGTTGCAAACCAACCAATAGTCTTTCTAAGCTATTCATTTTACCCTGTCGACAATTATGAATCCCAAGAGTTATAAATCCTAGATTCATCACCGAGTATTTGGGAGGTTAGTTTTAGACAACAGTTTTTTGTTATCCACAACAATAAATGGATTGTCGGCTCGTATATCATATAAAATATAATTTTATATTAGTATAATTAAATGATAACAAAATATTGTATGCGAATAATTAAGTAACATGTATTTTTTTTGAACGAAAAACTAAGGACTTCAAAACTTACTTTTACCACATAAATCCAAACTTGCATTTATCGGGAGTCGAACCCGCAACCTCACACTTACATATCACCACTCTTATCAAATGGGTTAAAACCCAGCTTATGAATGGGTCAATGGTCAAGCTGAAGTGACATATGTTGTTTTTAAGTTATTAATGGTTCAAGTGTGAAAGTTAAGAATGACACAGATCGGGAATTTTTTATGCATGTATAAAGTATAAACGAATAGGACAAACACGACTTTTTCTTCATCTTCATTTTTCTAAGTAATAGTGGGTTTCATCCATTTGGTTGAGTTTTGTATTGTTAAATAACATTTTTTTTTAAGTTAGGTTTTGAAGTCATCATTTGTATTATTATTATTTTTTTTTATCACATTCCTAGCTTGAAAATTCAATTGATTTAATTAGACAAGTCAGACTAACAAATGAGTATTTTAAATGTAAAATAACACAAAATAATCCAAAATCTAACAAATAAACTAAATGATTATGAAAAAATCACAATTAATTAAGAAAAGTATGTTAAAAAGCTACCTCTTTTGATTATGATTGATTGTATAATATGTTCTACCATTTGTTAGTTTCGTTTCCTTAAACTTAAAAAAAATTCATTCGAAACTACCGCTTTTCAATAATTTCTTTTCATAAGACTTTCCATCAATAAGCATTTACAAAATCTACGCTTACAACAACTATAATTAAATTCTAACACTTAATTTCTACTACTAATCAATCATCTATAGACAATGTTCATAAAGACATAAATTTGAGTATATCAATAGTTCATAATATCATTGTTAAAATTTTACTAAAAGATATAATCTATATATTGGTGGACATTGGGGTTAATTGGATATAAGAGTAACTAGGTTAAGGGTATTGAGACATTGAATTCAGTTTAAATATTGGGTTTTTATGAAAGAGCCCAATTAAGTGACCATTGGTCAAACTTAATCGTGTTCAAAAGCTACAAATATATTTAGCAAAGAAATTATAAATTAGAGTCCTTGAATTTTAAGCTAGCATTATTAATTTATTACGTACTCTGTAATATTAATTACAACCATTTCGTTGCACGCACAATATTAAATTAAAGCATAATAGTTCGGTTACGAGTCAAAACTTAATTAAAGAGTCAGCCTTCAGAAATAGTGCAAAGCCAGAGTTAAAGTCTAGATAAGCTCGAGCAAGCAATTCAGAGTAATACAAAGCGTTAAACAGTATTGTGAGTAACAGTTATTCTTGTTTACATGTATTTTATGTAATTGAGACATGATTTGCTTCTATATGCCTTCTTTGGACTTCAATAGACTTTTGTGAGTGAAGGCGAACACTGTGGTACAGGCGGTGCCCAGCTTAGCCGGATCTTACATCTGCTCTATTAATGTGTATAGTTTATTGCTATCTGTTTATTATTCTGCATATTATACAGCAAACTTTGTTTGAGCGTTTCTTTGTGCATTTCATAAGCATTTTATATTTCAAGCAAACAATTCTGATGCACACCACTATCCCCAAGCATTATGCGGGTAGCTAGCCCCGCATCACATATTGATCATCTGTCAGCGGTAACCCCAGTGGTGGCATCTCCATTCAGCGTGCAATGTCTCAATTGTGCAAGCATTCATTCTGGGTATAAGCATTTACAAGCAAGCAAGCATTGCAGCCTTTTAAAGGCACTTTTCGTTTAGCCACATATCTTATCGTTTAGCCACATATCTTACATGCATCATGAATATATGTTAACTCACTAAGCAATTTAGCTTACAGTTGCTACTCACAACTTTTACAGGCAAAGGTAAAGAGCAAGCTGGACCATCTGCTTAGGTCTATTTTCTGATCAACCCAGAGAACTTAGCTCACTTTTCAGCTTGTGGTATAATATTGAGTTGCTTTGGGATCTGGGTAGCTGCCTTTATTTATATTGTGATGTTATAGTAATTTAGTGCTGTAACCTTGTAGCACGTGTAGTGCATGACTTATTGTAATATTTTATTTAGCTTTATGCAAGTGTTATTTATTTCTGGGATTTAGTAAGCGTGTTTAAAGCAAAGATGTGACAGTTTTTAACTTCATTTGGGTATTATTTATTAGTTAGTTAAGTATTATATTATAAATCTATATGTTTAATTTGAGGTTATAAATTTATTTGTTAATGATTAAATCCAACATACTAAAACATTGTTAATATTTTACGATATAAATGATATCTCATTGTCATTCTTATATGAAGCTTAATAAAATTTTAAGACATATTTTTATATGAATGATTTATAAGAATCTATCTATATTATTAAATGAGTAAATAATTGTCACGTGTCATGCTTTTCTTTTATTTGCGACATGTCGCTCTCTCCTTTTGCCACTTCGTTTACTAAAATTTACTTTAAATTTTAAAGTAAATAAAATCTATTACGTCTAATATGATTAATTTAATAATCAATTAACCAAAATTATACAAACGCTATTATTCTTACAATTATTATATTAAACATATTTATAAATATTCATTTTTAAAATTAACTCATGTAATACATGTGTATTAACCTAGTTTATATTAAGTAAAAAAAAAATACATTAAGGAACAAGAACAACATAAAGTTTATGATTATAGCACATGTATTTTGTTATCCGAATTTATAAACATGATTGGTCAATTATGATGTTCTTTTTAATATTCATGACTCAAATTTATATTGGTATGACAATGGGACGGGATGACTGAGGATTTTATTTTTCATCATTGTCTACATCCGTGTCAGATAATGTTCTCATTTTCATATATGGTTTCATCTAGTATCGTGAACCCATATCGAGTAATCCAGTATATTTACATAAAAAAATTAATAAATTTACGTTACAAATTATAGTTTACTAAACTAACACACACATAGCAAAACAAACTATCTAAATATTTTTTTATTAATAGCTTATATTAAAACAAAAATAAAAAAATTATGTAAAGAGCTTATAGAATATGTAAAAGTAAATAAAATAAGATAATTTATCAATCTAATTAAAAGTTATATATATAGATAATTAATAATTTATATAAATTGTACGTAATCAATAAATTATATTATAAATTGAATTAAATGAAATTGGGGTCTCGATCCGGGATTAAAGTGTATCCATCCTTATCCTCGTTCAACACGGGTTTAAAGATTCTCCGGTCAAGTCGGTGTCGAGTTTCAGTTTCCTATCAGAAACAATTTTTTTTTGCCATGCCTAACTAATATTATACGATAATTATTATAAGTGCCTAATCTATTTTTTAATGACACGTCTTTGTACAAAACTCATTTCCACTTTTAAGATAACTCATTAAATAATATTATTTTTTCTAAAGAAAACTGTAAAATTCTATCTACGAGAAGAGAGATTTACAAAGGTGGTTTTACAAAATCTATGAGCCGAACCAGAAAATTTGAAACAGAAGCATGCGACATCATGAGATCAAGAACTGAAAGACGCAGAGTGAACGTATCCAAGCAAATATATAGTAGAACTTGTATAAGAACAATAACCGAACACAACAATTTCTTGATTTACGCTTTGATTAAAAATACCGTCACTACAACAAATATGTCATTTGTCACATCATTTTTACACGCTTTTTAAAAGTGTGGAAAAGTTTAGTAATTTTCTACACTTATAAATGTGTTTAAAATTATTGCAGTAATAAACGTGAAAATATATACTAAATCATCCTAATTACCACATTTAAAATCATAAAGAAAAAAGTTCACATGTATATGTGTGGACAAATTTTAATTTTTTCACACTTGAAAGTGTAGAGATAAATTTGTCACACTCTATTTTGCCACACTTCCTCTTACGTGGACAAATTAAATGTGACAAATTGATTTTCATACTTTAAGCGTGGACAAATTATTAGTTTGTCCACATTTATATCTGCGAACTTGTTTTTAAATACATATTTGAGTATAAAAACTTCACACCTGTAATCGTAACTAAGTTTTACATTCTTACAAGTGGCGAATAAACATAAAATTTTTTTTCGCATTTGCTAAAAGCATGTAAAATAACGTGTACAATTGATATTTTTTTGTAGTGCGTACTCGTAATAACAAAAACATTTTATTAACAAAAATGAAAAGGATTTTTAATCAATTTTACGAGAATAGAATGTTAGTAGGTATTGTTCAAACCCCATTTTAGGGGAGATATCATTGTCATTTATAAAATACTTAATAATTTTTTTAATACTTGAAATATATAAAAAAAGAAAAAATGATAAGAGTTTGAAAATACAAGAGGCGTTTGAATAACCATATATAGAAAGGGATTTGTCATCTATTTAGTAATAAACTAAAAATTTTATATGTCATGAAAACATTTTTTATTTGTTAAAAAGATCAATTATTCAAGCACACTATAATAAAACCAATTTCTTAAAGTCAAGAAACATGACCCACAACAATTTTAGTTTATATATTGTGATAATCATTAACGTTAATGACCATTTTCATTAGAAAATTTATAAACATATTAATTATTAGGGTCATGGAATATATACACCATCATCATTTATTTTACTAATCATACACTTAATTTCACATGTTTTTATTAATGACATGAAATTTATTGATTAAAATTAATTTTCCTATCACATTGAGAGGAATGTCTCCTTCTTACATGTTTTTTGTAACCATCAGGGCTTGTCCTGATGACCATCAAGTTTCCATAAGGGACTTGGGGAGGGTTGTTATCCGGGTTCGATCCTCACTTGAGGCGGATTTTGGGGTTTTCCATTCAGGTGAACTAATCTAACTATGGAGATTTTAATCTAACTAGGAGATTGTGGTGGGATCGAACCGGGATCTGTCGGCACTTGGGCCTAGGCGATAACCACCACACCAGCCGTTAAAAAAAACATGTTTTTTGTTTATAAACGTGAGACTGGTTGATTAAACTTAATATGTATCTCGCATAATTAGCATGTGTGTACGTCTAGAATCACTCACATATACTATTATGTTGGAAAAAGTTATAAAAATGTATTTTTCATATAGTTGTGGAGAATATTTAATTATATCATATATATATATATATATATATATATATATATATATATATATATATATATATATATATATATACACACACACACACACACATAATTATTATTTTATGAGTTTACATTTTACTTGAAGAAAGTTTTGTAACGATATAAAAAACATCTAAAACGGAGCTAAACTAAATGAGTATAGAAACTTAAACAATCGAAAAAATATCACTTTTAAACGTTCATCTTATAATTATATAGACTTGATTATTTGGCGTATAATGTTTTTGAGATAATATATTGTCTGAACAATTAAAAATGTGTCAAATTTCATGATTATAAGTATTTAGTTGTTATTTTATAAAATATAACAACTTAGTCACTTAAAAATAGGTTTATATAAAAAAACCAACACATTTTTGTTATTTTTGTCTTATTTATGTTACTTCCCCATCATATCATTTATGTTATTTTGTCTTATTTATATTGTGAAATTTATTATCAATAACTAGTTGATCGGGTTAAATAAAATGATTTGAAATTTTATTTTAACTTTTATATTGAATAAACCATTATATTTTTAGAATATTATTATTTGGATGGTAGATATATTTTTCTCATTAAATTCAAAAGGTTAAAATGATTTCAAAAAGTCATTTAACAATAGTTTAAATGCATAGATTAAGAGTTTTACGACATCACTCTTTCCACACCATGAACTTCGATCTTTTGTTTCATTACATGGACCTGTGACAAAGTCTTAAGGTGTGTTTGGTAAGAAGCTTTTTGGAGCCTAATCTTTTATTTTTAGAAAGTTAAAGTTCAAAAGCTTCATTTGGTTAATAGAAGCTTGAGTTTTTTAATCAGATATGAAAACTCTCGAAAGCTCTTTCACAATAAGGTGTACTTGAAATAGCTTTTAAAACTATTTTGAGCTTTTGGTCTAAAAAAATTACGTTTACTCTAATAGTAATTATAAACTACAACTTTAAGTTAATTATACTTTTCTTTTATATTATTTAATACTAAAACATTACTTTTATCAAACATATTTATAAACAGGGCCGTCTATAAGGATGTGCGAGAGACGCGACTGCTCAGGGCCCCGATCTTGTAGGACCTCACACTCGCAATAATGATCAAAGTTCAGGCCCATAATACTTGTATTATTTGTTTTAATTTATCATTAGTCACATATATTGTTATTTATGATCTGTATTTTACTTATTAAAGTCAGTCTAAAAATAATCAATATACTATTTATAACTTTATAAATTTGTAACTATATGCACAGAGCCTCCGAAATCCACGAGACGACATTGTTTATAAAAATTAAAAGTTTTAGCTCTTTCAAAAAACTTCAACTCTCAAAAACTTTAGCTCAAAATTACAGATAGTTATGCCAAAGATATAGTTACATATGAATTACATGACTTATGGGCTTATGGCAATAAATCAATAATATATGAAATTACTAATAGAAATTAATATACATTATTTGTTATTGAAAGAAAATTTATTATTTGCATACCATAACCAATACTACAATAATGAATGAGGTTTTTCTGTTTTACCAATTTCTCTGGTTATCAATCATTTAAAACCTAAGAAAATATAATAGAGGGACAACGCTTAACAAATAACTAAAACACTTCGGTAATAATATTTATGCATAGTAACTATCAGTCATTCGATATTGACTTACTCCACGGGACATATTTTACGTAAAAATAAACATGTGAAAAACAATAATATTGACTTTTAGTATTTTTTTTAGCATTCCTGATATCCTATTTTAGGTTTTCAAAACAAAACTTTACTAGCGTCACATTACTCCACTTAGGATGATCATCATAGCCATCTGAATAGGTTTGACGCCATGTTATTATCGTCTCGAAAGACTTCCATCATTTTAGTATATTGCTAATAGACTTCCATCATTACTAAAATATAAAGAATTGATTGCAACCTCTGGCTTTGTCTCCGATCACCTTATCCGGCAATCACCTCCGGCGAAGACCCATCCTTCGGTAACACATCCAAAAAAGACATCCAATAGATAAACACATCCAAAAAAGACAAGCAATAACATAAACAAATCAGGAATTACAACTAAGATTTGAACCAATAACAAGCCCAGATCTTGTGAGGCTCAAGAACAAATCCAGATTTGAACTCAAAAAACAAACACAAATTCCAGATCTCTTGAAGCTAAAGAACAAAAACATAAACAAAGATTTGAACTAAAACCCTAACTCCCACTTACAAATTAGTAATAAATCGAAACCTCTTGTCAATAAACACATCGAAGGTGAAAGAACAAAAAGAATCAGTAGGAGATGGAGGTTCATTGAAGGTTTGTTGTCGGAGCCGTAGCCTCAAGATGAAGGCCTGAAAGGATAAAGGCTTTAAGTTTTTTTTTTTTTAATTTTTTTTTTTAAATTTAAAGTTTAAGAATATATAAAGTTTTTACATTTAAAGTTTAAGAATATATATGTCACATGGGTACCAACTATACAAAGCAACCTACTATAACAATGTTATCACCTATTTTTGTAACATTTTTATTTGTTATGAATTTTTGTGCATCGAAAAATTATCAAAGATTTTAATCGTAAAATTGATCAACCATGGGGTATTTTTGTGTAAATTTTTCTAGTTTTTATATGAACATCATGGAGGTTCATAGATGCTCAAATTTATAATGCATGGTTAATAAATAATGACGTCAATAATAATGGGTTTATACATAATAATTTCGTAGCTCAATTTTTATTACACTAATAATAATATAGACGGCAATAAGTCATATAGAATGAATTATAGAGTAACGATTAGGAATAATAATAACTCACACGATCCAACATAATGTAACGATTTGATGTCAAAGTGAAATTGGATATAAACTTACAATTGTATAGAAATGATTATTCAAGAAGCATAAAAACTTTTATTTTCATCGAATTAAATTCATCCGCCTAAATAATACGTTTTTCTTTTCATTCTTCGATACAAACCATCCCAACATTATATGCGTCTCTTTAAGCATATATGTTTTACACATCTTTGGTGACATATTAATTTTTTTAGCAAAAAGCTCAAGATCCTTTTTGACGCTACTTCAAATAGCTTCTCATAAAAAACATTCATTTTCTAATAAAAAAAAACTGAAGCTCATATCAACCAAACGAAGAATTTTGGCTTGGGCTTTCACAGATCAAAAACTGAAGCTCCTAAAACTTTTCAAAAGCTATTTGTCAAACACGTCCAATATCTTTTTGTTGTCTATTACAATAACGATTATATCTTGCATGATTTAAAAAACTACAAACCTTAAAAGTTTATTGTTGTGTATGATAAATACTAGTTGTACACAAATCACTTCGAGCAACAAATTGATTAATATATAAAAGCATAACATTTTTAGAAATATAAATCATTTAAAAAAAATACCATTTCAGTTATTTGAATTTTGCTTTAGTTTAATACCAATAACTAGTTTGTTAACCCATGTATTACATGGGGTATTTATGAATGGTCATTATTTTAAAACATATATAACCATCAAAACTATTATTATAAAGACATCAAAAGTATATTAATAATGAAATAATATAATTTGATTTACAATTGTTATTGAATTAATATAAAATATGCAATTGAAAATGATAATATGAAATCAAATAGAAATAGCTTTTGAAAAATTCAATGTATTTATTCACGTTCTCTTAGTTTAATATAATTGGTTAATTTAATGAAAAATGAACATGAAAAAATTATTATGTAATTTTATGACGACACATGATGATAAAAGCTTTTTATTAATATGTATAGATATAAATATAGGTTTTAATTGTAAGATATTTCATCAAGAAATTATTGTTAATATAATTAATTTTGTTAATTAATTGAGTCTCATAAATTAGGAAACAAATCAAAATAAATTTTATTTACTTTTTATTGAATTAAATTAATTATAGTCATGTTTTAAATTAGGGAAAAAGCAAGAAAACGAAAAAAAATAATTACTTTAGAAAGTGACACGTGTCAAAATTATTTTCTTTTATCAATATACTAGTTATTAACCCACGTAAAATACATGGATATTTTATAAGTAATTATTTAATAAAAATCTACACGAACATAAATTACAAATAAAAATGTTTATTTTTTTCTTATAAAATATGAAAATAATATTATTTTGCTATTATGGATAACTAAAATTTTCTATTTTAAATATGTATGAATAATATTCATCTTTTAAAACTTTTTATTTTTATATTTCTATGTATAAATAAAAGTTTAAAAGTTGATTTTTAATAGAATACAATATAAACTTTTTATGATTAAAGATATTATAAAACATTTCATTACAAATATTGCATTATATTTACTTTTTACAAAAATAATGAATACTTTGCTAAACTTAGGAAGTTAGAAGTTAAATTGGAAAGTTATTTAAATCTTTTAAAAAAATTGTTATTTATTGATAGGAGTTAAATTAGGTAGTAATTAATTATATTTATACTTAAATTTTAAATATAAATTAAATAACTAATTAAGAAAATTATATATGAAAAATTGTGCAGGAAAACAAAATTTTGGTTAAGTACGGAGCGATACGTGACAGTAAATATTTTCTTTTATTAATATATATAGATATAGATTTTCTTTTTATTTAGGAATTTGGTGTTCATATTTTTGTTATAATAAAGCGCGTCCTTTTTGAAACAGCACCATTCCAAATTTCCAATCTAATATATTTTAAGTCAAAAACACTCCCCCAATTCAGATTCAGTGATTCGCATCTCCACCACATTCTCCGACTCTCCTCCTCCCACCAACCATAACATCAGATTCAGATTCAGATTCAGATTCAGATCACGATAATGATAGAGGAAAGAAGAGGAGCACCGTACGGAATACTACTGGCGGTGGTGGTGGTGGTGTTGATCGGGATCCCTATTTTCCTAGGTGATGGAGGCGAGGCCTTGACGGAATTCATAGCTGAGCTTCTCAGTCCTTTTGGCCTCTTACTTCTTCCCATCATTCTCCTCCTAGTCATCCAATACCTCTCCTCCGATTCCGGATCTTTCGTCTCCAGCATCTTCTCCTCCGGTGAACCTAACTCTATCCACCGTGCCAGTGGATCTCCGGTCGGCGTCGCACTTGTACTCCTCCTAGTACTCTTCCTTCTCTACAATAAGTTCTCAATCTTCGGCGGCGATGAAGATTCCGACGAGTAGTCCACTCCACTCGCTCTCCACTCATCATCTCTTGTTTGTTTCTCACTTTTTCTCCATTTGTTGTTATTTTTCTTTTTTGACTTTTTGTTATTATTATTTTTTGTATGATTGTATTTATTTCCTGAAATATAAATATATAATTAGTTTATACCCATCTACGTAAAAGGGTATATTGGTAATTTACTGTATTGTTTGATAGAAAGCCCTTGATCGTTGAGGGTGTGGATTGGTGGAAGTTGGGGTTTTGTTCTGATAAAGAAAAGGAAAAAAAAAAACCGTACGTCGGTGCAAATTTTTTGGGATATATATTTCATTTTACACCTCAAGTTTGGTTCAAGTTGCAGAATCATCCTTATAGTTGTACACAAATGACAAACCTAACATATTTGCTTCTCAAAATTTTCAGATTTCCCTGTCAACAACTCAACATTGTCATTAACTACGAAGAGGTCTTTTATTTAATGATATACCAAAGAAAAGTCTTAACTTTGTTAGGTTTGAGTCACTTTAAGCTAGAGTGTAACGTTGTCTTCTCAAACAATAAACGGTGGATATGAACATGTAGTGAAACAAAATATATGATTGTGTTAATGTGTTATCGAAGTTTTTCTTAGAGAGAAAACACATGAAAATGAAGGATAAATCCTTTCATCCCGTATTTAAGCTTGTATAATGTTTATTCTTTGTTGATAGTCATCTCCTTCCATTTATTTCATGTTCCTTCTTCCTTTTCCTTCATTTTTCCTATTTACCTTCGAAGAACACTGTCGTAGAAGTTTATTTGCATTGAAAAAAGTGTACAAGTACTATTTATCCCCTTCAATACCACCCCACCCACCCCATCACAAGGAGTCAACTTATTTTTTATGATGTTTCTTAGAGCTTTTTTGATTCTAAATCTAATCCAAATGAATCCCTTGGAGTCATTTCTTCTTCTGTTTTTATGATGTCTTTGTGTTTGTAGTCCATGATAGATACTTACGTAGATACATATACTACTTCTTTGACTTAATTTCACAAACTGTATATATATATTTTGACAAAACCCACAAAAAACTTGATAGAAAATGGGCAGACACCTAACATTATTTTTGACAAAACTGATGCAAACCCCACAGGCAAGACCACATCGGGAATCAAATTGAGAATCATAAATATGAAATAATACAATAATCAGATTTGTATTTTCTCTAATCGAGCATAGATCACATTGGTAAGCAAGGATACTGAAAAGACACAACCATGTTATATTATAACATAATCAGGTTCAACATAATCGTTCATATTACATTATTTCATATTTTCTAATTGTATTGGTCTATAAAAACACAATCAGATACGATACCTAACCAAGCACAAATCGAACACAAATTGAACCAAAAGAAGAATGTGTACCTCATCAAGAAATCGAACTACAAGGATGCAATAGATGTTGGACGACGGAGTGATGGAGGCAGGAATGGCGGAGGCAGACAACAGTGTTTGCTAGGGTTAGTAGAATGGGGAGTGTCGAATTAGAAGAATGTAATGGACACCAGAGCAGCAAAGTGGCAAAGATTCGGGTTAGCAGATCGGGAGTCTCTTTTGTTTGAGTCTGGAATCTCAATTTTTTATAAAAATAAATGGAATGTTGAATTCAGATACTTACAGCTATTGACGGAATTGACTTAAATTCCAATCCACCCTTTACGCATCCAAACACATGATAGAAAGTAATTTTTTTTTTAATAGTAGAACACACTGTTCTCTCTAAACCTACTACTAAATTTACACATTTGCCAAAGTGAGACTCGAACCCCTAACCATGGGGTCACTTTTAATACCTGATACTGCTAGGCTAAAAGCCATTTGATATGATGAAGTGGAGATTAGTCACTTTCTACTAATTTCCATCACAATCTGCGAGACAAACTACCGCTAAGAGTATTTCTAATATTTTGTTATTATGATATATTTGACGTATTTTTTAAAAGTGTGTGTGAAATTCAATGTTAAAAAGATAATAATACTTCATATTTCCTATATATAATCATTATTCCACTTAAAAAAGATATTGTACAACTCAAGCAATTAGGTAAGACGTTTTGTTATGATGAATAAGACATATGGTATTTATGAATATATGATATATGTGTTTGATTGGTAACTTATATTTAAGACGATAAAAAAAAAATTGAACAAACCATATGATCTTTAACTCGCTAATTGCAAGAGATAAACAACTAACCTAGTTGTTACTTACATTACTCGTTTCTAAACTTTATATGATTCAATTCTAATATCAAAAGATGAATCAAAGAGTTCAATTTTCTTGACACTTTCATATTATTTTTATACCTGATAAAAGTGACATGATCCAGAAGTAAGACTGATATTTCAATACTTTACATCTAGCAAAAACATGAAAATTTCTAATTATTTAGCATCGTTACTTACAATTTCTACCATTATAAGTGTAAATGAATGATATAAACAAGTCAAGTCAGTCTTCAGCAATGTTGTAAAAATCGGCCTAGGCGGCCGGTTAGGCGGCGCCTAGGCGCTGGCCGGTGGGGTGCCGATGCGCCTCGCTTGTGACCGGGCTAATTTAATCGGAATCGGCCTAGGCAGTCCTAGGCGGTCCTAGTCGGTCCTAGTCGGGTCCTAGTCGGTCAAAGTCAAACTTTTTTTTTTTAAAACCAGAAAATAAAAGATTAACTTACAAACTAAGTGACTAACAGCCCCAAACTTTTACTTGGTTTGATTTCTTGGTTTCTATGAAGTAGTGTGTTACTACATTACTAACTTACAATTAGTTGTTTAGTTTATTACTTAATTAGTAGTAGTTTGAACACTTGATTGTTCAACCTTCATATTTGGTAATTTGGTTTATAATTGTTAATTACTTTAGTCTTTAAAGTATGTGTATTTGAAGATTTTAACTATTATGGTTGTCTTATAAAACATATTTTTGGATGTTATGGTTAATTATATTTATATTTGAATATTTATACATATGATATATGTATAATTCTAAAATTTACATATAAAAAATCCCAATCCGACTACTCACCGACTACTCCCTAGTCCCCAGTCGGCCGGCCGACTCCCGCCTAGCGATTTCTACAACATTGGTCTTCAGACTGATACCATTCAACTTCTGCTCATTTAAAATCAAGATCTCTAACTCAGCTTAGCTTAGCTTGGTTCATAACTAGTTTCAAATGAATATATTAGATAACTATTTTAAGCAAGAGCTCATTTACTCAAGTTTTAAGAAATCAATATTGAAATAGCTTGCAAGTTCCATGTGGAAGTGAAGAGGGGTTGAAGTGTAAAAAGATGAAAGGGGAATGGGTGTTATGATAAATTTAGAAAGCCAAGGTCCTTATCGGCACAAAATTTATCGAGTACAGACCATGATGGTGCCGGCGCCTCCTCATCGGATTATTGGAGGGTTTCTTTTGTCTTTCTACAAATCGCAAATGCTGGTACACGTGTCACTTGCACATATTACTTTGTTTACCAAGAAAAAAAAATAGACAAGGATAATGTAAAATTTTCAAAAACAAAAAAACATAGTATATAAATTAGTTTTGATAAAAAAAGGTATCGATAACCAACAGGGGCGGACGCAAGAATTTTTATTATCGGTGTCACTTTTTTAGAGTAAATTTAATACTTAGATTTTTGAAATATTTTCTGAAATGGACCGGGTCACCGAAACGGGTTACCAATATAAAATTAACGAATAACAAAATTTTTCAAATTGAAAAATTACATAGTAGAATACATTAAAACTTAAAAGCAATAAATACCGTAAGTACTAAAGTTTTACAATTGTTGTCTTCGAGTCTATATCTTTTGAAATCTTGTCATGACATGTGCGTTCGAAATATTGACAAGTAATTCATTCTCAATACAACAAATGCAACAAGCGTTCATAAGGTTAGGTCTCTAGATAGTTTTTTTGGGCTTTTAAAAAGTTTTTGGGCTAACTTAATTCACTTGAATGATTCTTCAATATTGTTTTTATATTTTGTTGGGCTTTTCTTAAAACTTTTTTTTGTTAAACTCAGTGTTATTTCAATAAATTTAAGTAATAAAAACAACATATATAAATTAAATATGTATATTATAATTGTCTAAATTTTTCGTAGGTGTCACTCAAAAAAAATCTTAGGTGTCACTCGAATTTTTGATACACATGTAACTCAGTATTTTGAAAATTTATAGGTGTCGAGTGACACCCATCATAAAACATTAGGTCCGCCACTGATAACCAATAATAAGGTAAAATTTAATTTTAGAGTCCTTCTTTTGACAAAAAAATAAATAAATATAATTATCATTCTTGACCTAAAATCTAGATTTCATATATTTTCTTGATCAAAATAGAAGTTTACATTATCCTTCTCGGTCTAAAATTTTTTTACAACATTTTTATTATCAAAATTTTTATTTTATATTTCTTTTTGGTAATTTTCTCTTAGTTTTCATAATCTTATATAAAAGTTTCTATTATGGCTTTACATATTTATAGTCATATTTTCAGACCTTAGCAGTTATAATTTTTTTATGGTTTTGACACAATAACAAATCCTAGCAAGAAACTGCATTTTACACAAATACTTGTCACCTACAAGAAAACTCCAAAAAAACCCAATAAATCGACTTGATCAAACCTAGATTCGTTTTAATCAATTTATCAAAGACAATCAACAATATCTATATCTATATATTCTATTAGAAAAAGTAAATAGATGTCACTTGTCACCTAACTAGAATGCCACTTGGATTTCCGTGTAGTACACGAGTAATATACTAGTATTATTATATTGGAAAATATGATCCAACTTAATCTCAGAAAATCTAGCTTATTATCTAAGAACTTGCAAACACAAACGTAGTAAATCTACGTGAGAAATGAAGAGAATTGCCAAACATCTCGATTGGATTTTATCCCAATGCTATCATGGTTTGATCTACGTGAGAAACGAAAAGACCACTAGAATGTGTTGATCGGAATTTTGACAACATTATCCAAGGAAGGGTCCGAGCGAACTACAGAAAAGTGGAGGGAGCATTTTGAGGGAAGTCAATGCAAGTTTCAGTAAAACAATAACTAAATGTTATATCAGGGCATCTATGAACAACTGAAAACGGATGGATTTTACACCGTCCGCATGTAATGAGAAAGGTTCATGACGAATTAACGGAGATTGTTGGTATGAACAAGTTTCAGTCAATTAATTACACCTCCACTTCCTTTCCTAATCCAGAGATGCCCAGACGAATCATGCAAGGTTGGCAGATACACTATTTCAAAAGGTACCATAATGTTATATGAACACTTGGGCAATCCATCTGGATCCCAAGAACTGAAGCAATCCATTGGAGTTCAAGCCAGGGAGGTTCTTGAATGGAAACAATTCCATGTTTTTACCGTTTGAATCAAGGTGACGAATATACCCCGGAAGGGGAGAAGATGCTAAAGTATATAGTAGCATCACTATTGCATTCTTTTTATTGGAGGTTGTCTAAAGATAAAGTGTATGAGCTATCAGATGAGTTTGGGTTTGTGAAGAAGAAAAAGAAATCAGTAAGGTGACGTTTGGTTCATAGAATGGAAGTTCATAGGATTGAAATTTAAAGTTAGCTTGTTTAAAATATTTGATAACTAAGGTATAGGTGAAGTTTATGTATTTTCCATCGAATTTCCTTATTTATATAAATTTGATATTCCTTCCAACTTATACATGAATTTAATTCCACCACATACATGAACCAGATTCCAAGCTACATCCCTAACCGATACTAAAAACTATCTTCTACTTTACCATCATACATATTAAGAACTAGAATTTGAATTCCAATTCCTTCAGGTTATATTCAGTGAACAAAACTCCACCTAATAATTTTCAGAGGTCAACAAATTTTAACCTACCTTCGAAACTCGAAAGTTTTATGTTTTCGACATAGTTTGAATTAACGATTCATTTGGGGCTTTCACAATGTTGGCTGTTTACTTTGTTTCAAGTCCATCTTGAAGCTGTTGTCCTTGTATTTCCACCATAAATAGACACAAAATGTATTACAAATAATCACCTTCTGTTGTCAAACAATCATTAATACTCACTTTCAAAACAAAAGACAACCTTAGATTAATTATTAAGAAAATAACAAATAACTATCATCCAACCCAACATCTTAATTTTATATCATATTAACTTGATCTTTGGCAGTCTACTAGGAATGAACTCAAAAGATTCACTTTTCAATTTTCATGAGAAGATAAATAAAACCGGTGACAAATTTTCGAGGTGTTTATTGATGGTTAACCGAACTGAAACTGACTTTCAGATGGTTACCAAATATATCGGTTCGAGAATTTTGTAAACCTAAATCTAAACCGAAATAAACGATTAATTAGTAATCGGTTAACCATTCTTTTCAGTTTTGTTAACCAATTAACCATATTTCTAATTTAAAAAATTATATTTTAAATTAAAAAACTTCCATAGGTAACTTTTAAATACTTTTAAAAAATAAAGATAGAAAAAACTATCAATAAATTATAAAGTATTGGTAAGATATTCTTAATAAATTATATATTTATCATTAAAAATCAAAAAATCTAATAAAAATAAAACTGAACTTCTATTCTTACCTAATTAAATTATAACAATATAGTTTTATATGTTTTGAGTTACAAAACTCAATTAAAGGTTAAAAGGCGTAAATATTAATATTAGGGTAAATTACAAATTTCATCCCTGTAGTTTATAACAAATTATGGATCAGATCATTTGTCTTTAAAAATTACACTGACAATCCTTGTGGTTGAAGTTTTGTTACTGGTCTTTTGGCATTTAAAATGACCATTCTTACTAGTTTAATAATTATTATTAATGTTGTTTTTTTTTATATTTCTATTATTATTAAATAATAAACTAATCTAAAATATTTAAAAGTAATTTAGTATAAAAGACATAAATTTAAATGATAAAATATTTATAAAGACAAATGCATAATAATAATTATTAATCAAAAACTAAAAAGTAACGTTTTGAGTTTATATTTTTACTTTAAAGAAAAGTAAATCTTTTATAAATCAAAAAATAAATGTATACATTGCCGAAAAGTATTAAAAACTTTTTTTGACGTTTTTAGAGTTTTTGCATAAACAACTTTTTAACGCTTTCAATAAACGTTTAAAAACATTTTTATTGTTTAAACATTTTGAAAAAAATGTTCAAAATCTTAAAATATTTTGAAAAACTTTAATTGCTTTGAAAAGTTTAAAATTTTTAAACATTTTTTAAAAAGTTTTTTTTTGAATGTTTTTAGAAAAGTTATACAAAACTATCAAAAACTTTAAAAATTTTATTGTTCATCAAAATGTTTAATTTTTTTTTGTTTATTATTCATGAAAATGTTTAATTTTTTTTCAACAAGAAAAATTAAAAAGGAAACCTAAAGTTAAAAAAACTATTTTGTTTTTAATTTTTAATCACTAAAATGATGAAATAACAATTTATATGTTTTCATAAATGTTTTAATCTTTATTAAAAATATAAAATGGATAAAAAAAATGAATACTTAATAATAATAATAATTTATTTTATGATTTATAAAAGTTTTACATTTTATTTTAAAAAATCTAAACTCAAAACGTTATTTTTTTTAGTTTTTAAATGATAATAATGATTATTCGTAAGTATTTAAAAATATTTTATTATTTATTTTCATGTGACATTAAATTAATATTAATGTTTTTTAAAATTATTTTGAATTATTTTATTATTTTATACTAATATAAATAATAATAAAAACAATATTAATAATAATTATTAAAATAGTAAGGGTAAAATGGTCATATTAAATGGCCAAAATATCATATCCGTAACAAAACTTCAACCACAAGGACTGTCAGTGTAATTTTTAAAGTCAAAGGATCCGATCCATAATTTATTATAAACCACAGGGAAGCAATTTGTAATTTAGCCTTAATATTATTATAGGCCTGAAAAACTAAAGTTTATTCATTTTTCGGTTTTTCAATTAACCGCCCGGTGCCCGTCACCAATATCGCGAACCGAAACCGAAAGATTTTTCCGGTTCGGTTCCCCAAACTGAAAGTTATAAAAAAAATCCGAATTGATTAACCTCAAAACCGAAACGGTTCATCAGTTTTCCATATCGGGGTTTTCGGTTCTCAGAATTTTTTAAACACTCCTAACAAATTCCACGAGCTTCAACCCAGAACGGTGCCAGGTCATAAAATATGGGGGACTGAGGTTCATATCAGCAGCTGACCGGTTCAGAGCCGGCCCATTGGGGTGTGCAACATGGGCTACTGCCCAGGGCCCAACAGTCAAGGGGGTCCAAATTTTTTTTTTTTCCCTCTAATACAACCTAAACTAATACTAATAGTTTACTTGTTTTGCTAGATGTTTGATTGTGATATTTACGTACATATTTACATGTTTGTTTCCTTTAATCTTTAAATGTTATATATACATAGATGATAGATGTTTATAGGGCCATTTATAACTTTTTGCCCAGGGCCCCAAAAACGATAGGAACGACCCTGGACCGGTTCCTAAGAAATAGATGCTTCAAACCAACAATTCAATGACAAAATGAGTCAGATACAAAACAGTATTTACAAGTCTGGTGAAACCATTCTAAACTAAACTTAAGAAGAAAGACATAGCACATTGTCATCAATAAACATAAAGCAGCAAGCCAGATCAACATTCAGCCAACACCTGGGAAAATAAAAAGCGAAAGAAAACCCCGTGCTAAACAAAACAAAATAAATCCTACCAGATCACACTATATTAACTGACCATCATAAAACTCAAGTTCTACACTTGCCAAAACTTAAGACAGAAAGGTACACTTATGATCGCTCACTGATCTCCAGGCAGACTCTTGATGATATCAGAATCACCTAAAGCAATAAAAAACCCAAACCAAGTTAATAACTCAACAATCACATAGCTTTTGAATACGATAGTACCAATTCTTTACCTGGATCAATAATACTTAGGCATGACACACGAAAATACTTCCCACATGCCGTTCCAAGATCAACATTGTCTAAACATAATTCAGGTAAAAAAGAATAAGCAATGGAGAAAGCAAACAAAACACAACAAACAAACAAAAAGACTTGCTTTAAAAGTAAATAAAGAAAGCAGTTTTTCCTGCTGCCCATAAATAAATGCTCCTTGCTTCCCATTAAAGGAATCATCAAATTATTTTCTTGCTAAGTTTCATGATCACAGACAATTTTATGATACAGCTTTGCATCCGCCCAATCAGTCATTCACTTGGATTTGGACATTTCAGATAGTTTGGCAAAAAGTCAAAAATCAATTTCCTTAAAATACATTCCCAATCAACAGTTCAATTTCAAGGGGCAAACGGAGTGTTCATTTTATTCTCAATAGATTGACTTGTGAGGACTTTAGGAGTTTAGGTGCATTGATCCAACTAATCTTTTATGGCCCAAGGGATTTAGGGTAGTATTCATTCTTAACAACGGTTACACATTACCTCATAATATAACTTTTTAAGAAAAAAAGATGGAAAAATCGACTTTCTTTTCCCATTCTAACGATTGGAACAGGATTCGTGGCTAACCTAGCGAATTGTGTGACTATGACCTAATCCAAAGAGTTTAATGATGAAAGAAGAAAAGTCTCATGAAAATTTCATAATAAACATCTTACTGGAAATTAGAAATCGCAAAAGTTGAAGATTCTCAAAAACTTTGCCGTTGACCACAACCATTAACTTTGTGACATCAACCAACGTTTTCATAACATCTCTCGTCGGAGAAGAAGAAGGTGGTTAAATACCAGGTCAGCTCCTTTTTATCTCCATTTTAAAAAAGACAAAAAAAAAAAAGTGAATGGATACAAAAACTCAGAAAAAAAAGTCCAAAGGGTTAATCCCTAAAATGGGGAAAGAAGTTGAATTTTTGTAATATTAAAAGATTACGTATTCGGTAGCAATAGCAACCAACTGTAACGTTTTAGTTCTGCCCCTACCTATCCCACTCCACAAACACATTACAGAAGATAGGGCTAAGGAAAAATAATATAAAAAGTACTGATGCACTTACTTCCATTGTAATGGTGAACGCCAACCTTGGCAAGCATGGCATAGTACTCAATCTCAGATTTCCTCAGCGGCGGGCAATTGTTGGAAATGATTATCAATTTACCTACAACCCATCAATCATGTAACAAGTAAGCCCCTCCAGAAGACATAAAATCAATTCTAAATACAAATTTCAATTCGATAATAGGTTCCATTCTATTCAAACAAAAACCATAAACTAATATAATATAAAACTTAAATCTACCTTTAGAGTTCCTGAGAGACTCGAGCACGGTCTTGTAACCAAGAGTGTACTTTCCACTCTTCATTACAAGAGCCAACCTATTGTTGATACTCTCATGAGTCTTCTTCTGCAAATCGTACACAATACATCAATTACCAGATAGATAGTTCAAAAAGTAAACAATCACACTCGTACAGAATACACGAATAGAAGAGTGGGAGACAATGGTGTACCGTCTTCTTTCCTGCCACCATTATAGCTCCTGACTGGGTAACTACAAAGTTTGGCATGAACATCAGATTCCAAGATTTCAAACTTCTCATAAATTATGATTATAAACATTAACAGACCATTCAATAAGAAAACATAATAATATTTCTCATTGAACACAGTTACACAATGTTGCTTGTTTTGTAAATACAAGTTCAGCTTTTATCTTCAAAAGTTCAAATTACGTTTAGAAAGTAACATCATTCGATTTTAGCTTCTCTCCATATACATAAAAACTAAAAAGTAACATCACTAAATTAACTCAGAAAGTCAGAAGGAAAAAGACCATGAACATATCACGATCAAGAAACAGCATTCAAACCCTACTTCACTCGAGTTAGTTTTCCTCAGCAAAAGCATGCCATATCATACACAAACAACATAAGAGCGTAATTCACTCCATAAGGATGATCAAGCGCTCGTTGTGAACGGAGGTTCAAATCTAACGACATCAACGATGGATGTTGCTAATGGATGAGGCGAATTGGTAAAATATAAGAATGGTGTTCTTTATAAGAGAGCAAACGCTGTAAAGATACATACCTGCAAACGTGAAAGAGTTACTCCGGCTAGATTTCAGTTGGAGGAGGAGGAAATGAGAAACCCTAATAACATAAAAGGTCAACCTTCAGAGTTTTTTCTATTTACCCGTTAAACTAGTTTTTGTTCCGGTTTAACTACTGAATTATATTTTGTATACATATTTAGCCACCATGCTTTCTTTTTACCGATTTAATCATTGAAAATTGTTTCAATTTAGCCACTAAGCTATCATATTTTAACTGATTTAGCAAATAGTTTTATTCATTTTTTCCCAAAATAATACAATAAACTAAACTTTAGTGGTTAAATTAGAACAACAAATAATTTAATAGATAAATAAAAAAATTTAAAAGTTAAATGATCAAAATAATACTTAACATACACCAGCAAAAGTAAGCTGGGTTTGATTTGCTTTTTAGAGGCCGTTCGGATTCCTATTTTCATAGAAAATCCATTCATATCAAAAGCACAATTTTTCCTTATTAATTACTGTACATTTTTTTGGATTTATGTACTTATTTATTAACACTTTGTTATGGTCTCACGTGATGTTTTTCTAACAATTGTATTTTGAAATTTTTTTTTGCAAATTGGTATCGTCATTTTCAAAATTTGTGAGGCATTGTTTCTTTGGTATATTTTGATTTCAATTGGATGGATTGAATTTTGCAGTGCGATTGGTTTGTATATCTAATTTTGTATGGAATTGGGAGGTGTAAGATGGATGTGACATGAAAATGTTGGTTGCTTGGTTGAATTGTTTGATGGTAAAATAGAGTTGATGGGTGTAACAAGGTAGGTAGTAACTTTTAACGCATACTATTATTAAGTGACGAGAATATTGGGGTTTAAATGGAATTAGAGTAATTTTTCACATTTCATCCATAAAAACGTTGATTTCTTTTCGTTATACAATGTATTCTTATTTTTCAATGTATGGGAGAAATTTTAAATTTGAAGAAATTCCAATTCCTTTCATTTGTAAATTCAAACATTAGAGTTAGATGTCAATTTACACCAATCATTTAAAAATATATTTTGAAATGATAACTTATACAATATGAGACAAATGTGTTATTAATTATAACATAAGCACTTTTTTTTTGTTAGGGTACGTATAAAATAATCTCATTGAAAATGATAATAATGATTTTATATTTAAATATTTAATGTTTTAAATTTTGATTAATAGCAAATCAGATCCTCACTGGACTAATGAATGATTATTTTAGTGATGTAAAACTTTAGTGGATAATGTAAAATTTTTATTAAAGATTATCATATTTTATCAAAGATAATTTGTACATACTATTTTATGTCTTCTTAATAAGTGTTTACTGCTCTCTAAACCACAACACACATGCGCATGTTTATTTAGGGTGCGTTCTTATACCCCCAATAAGTGCTTATACGCTCACATCACTTACTCGGTAAGTGAATTTTACCAATAAGTAATAAGTGATGTATTTTACTTATTCACTACTTATTTGTTAAGCATTAGAATGTACACTTGTTATCAATCAGTGACCTAAGTCACTCCCCCCTCCCTTCTTACTTCACACATTTCGTCACTGCCTTCATCACCATTCAAGGATCCTGAAACAGAGACCACCCCATCCCCCCCCTCCCCTCCCCCCCTACTCCTGACGATGACGAACGCCTCCCTTAGCCCTACCTCCGACGATGACGCACACCACCCTCAGCCCTACGACAACGCATATCACCCTATCTCCGACAACAGATGAACAACAGAATAGCCCTGTCTTCACGACACAACAACAACACTCTTCTTGTGTCGCCGTCCCCAACGCCGCCCTCTTCCACATATTCATGTTTTTTATTTTTTTCTTACTTGTTGTGGTGTGACTTTGTTGGATGTAAATAAAACTTAGATTTCTTTGTATTAAAACTTGATTTCTTTGTATTAAAACTCAAATCCATTCAAATTTAATTTTTATATACAAATTTGTTCTTCCTTTGATGCTCTTTTCTTCTAAATTTCTAGTTTTTGTTCTCGTGTTCTTGTTCTAAATTTCTAGTTTTTGTTAGTATAGTATAGATTTATATGTAACTAGAATTGATAATTTTATAGACTAAAAAATTTTAATACAGATTTAGCATACAAAATAAACAAACTCATTAATTCAGTAATCAACGTCAGTCATTTATCAATCACCACTGCAATTAGTTTTCAGTCACTTGTCATTTACGCAAAAGAATAGCAAGCCATATGTTTAAAAGACTTAAACACCCTCATCATATTTTAATATAATTGGTTCCTAATATCCTGGCTTAATTAGGTTCCTTGGCCGACTTGAAAGTTGAAACACCATATGAAAGCTTTTGTGAGACCAAAACAAGCATTCGTCCCCTTTGTTATCATCAGCTGATAATCAATGGACATTTATTTCCAAAACACTACGGTCAATATATCCTTTTAATAAAAATTGAAAATCTAACCCATAGCAGCAGCAGCATAATCTTTACACATACCAAACACAGATCTAATGCGTCCGTGCTAAAAACCAAACCTTGCAGCAAGCTGACCAAACGCTGCTGATACACGACATAGAATATATATTCAAGCTCTGAGGGCGTGCCAGCCAGTAGAAAAGCATGCTACGACGTCTTCTTGTGTCTATCTACTCGAAACGTGCTCTGCCAGAAAAAAAAATTTACAAGTTTCAATTGTGTCATTTGGTGAAAATGAAATTCAAGCATTCATCATGCAGTATTACACATCAGAACCACAAACCACATTGGCTAGCACCTACAGATTAAATACTTCCTCAATTCCCCCATGCAAACAGGCGAATCAGGTGGAGGCTAAATTTTTATTTGAAAATATTCGTTAAAATAACATGCATCAACTTGGGTCTTTTTAACATTGGCCATTTGAACAGGCCTTGCTCATTTCAACCCTTGGGCCAAATTTACCACCTAAATATTTTATGGTTCAGAATTTGCCTACATCTACAGTCCTTGCTCATTTCAACCCTTGATAGACGAATTTGGAAGGACCACCAAAGAGTAGACTGGTTTAAATCCGAATCAGGCTACATACCCGACGTAACAACTATCTCACTTTCTATTAACCTCACTTGTTAGTATGGGCTGGCTTGTCTTGTGTGTTTCTTATTGAACAATGGACTCGTATCTTTTAACAACACAATGCTGATGTGATGTGTGCGGTTCTTGTTGGGTGGCGGCTATACAATAGTACTTTTCTTTCTGGATTCTATGAACAATGAGGCAATTAGGAACTAAAATAAGCTTGTAATTTAGAAATTGAGATGAAATAACGTTTGTAAATTTCCTGTTGATCTCTTAAAATCAACTATCTTTCACCTAATTTATAATCACAAAACAAGACCAAAATTAGAGACTGTACCTGATTGTGAAAGTTGTAAAGGTTCAGTCCCTGATATGATTCAACTCTGTCCAAAGTCCAGAATGTAAAAGATAGCAGTTCTGTGTTTATTGGAAAACAACCGGTAGAAGGATAAGGACCTGCCACTGCAGAGACTACTAACTCTATTCTTGTTCCTCCTTTTCTCTTCCCAATTCTCCCAATGAGAACCTTTTTACTACTTGGTGGAGCAACCAAAAAAACTTTTTTTAAAAGCCCCTTAAATTTATACGGAGTTTCTATACTAGAACCTCTTGAGTGTGTCAACATTTCACAAAGATATGATGAATCGAGTCCTAAGCTAGACTTAAGTTATTATCTCCAATTTAAAGTGAAAAAGCATACTAACTTCTTAGGTTTTGATGCTGGCGAAGCTGCATAAAGTGAGGAAATAGATACTAGGAAGAAAGTTTAAGCTACATGATCTAGCAAAAGATTTACTCCGCATTAGAGAGAGGAGAGATAGAGAGAGAGAGCATACGATCAATCTATTACTAAAGTTTAAACAACAGTTAGTGTCTTCCTATAACACACAAAAACCACATTTATGAACGTCTCAAGTCTCAACATCAAGGATTATTAAATCCATACAAAAAGAGGGTGAAAGGCATAGTTCTATACGTAGCAGGTAGGGGGGGAAGTTCTCCTTCCTTGAGGGAGGTGGATTAAAAAATCCACCAACATCGTATCATTTATGTTGTGCTAAGTTGGATTTTAATATCAGTACTTTGGGCCGCTCACATGAAACATAAACATTTCGCACTACCCCCAATAAAAAGCAAAACATAACCACACACACACACACACAAAAAGAGAGAATGTTGCAATTGTCAATATACAATACCCTTCGTGCTTCTAAATCCTATTTTTCAATTTTGTCATACCCTTGCATAGAAAAATAATATTTGACAAAATGACCCTCCTCAATGGTAGTCAAACAACCAATGGCTATGCTCTTCTAATCAACATAAACTTGATGAAAAGATTCTCTATTTGCTATCTTCTGCAAAAATATAAAGGAAAAGCCTTTCAAATATTTCATACTAATTTTTAGTGACAAATTATAACATGTTATTTACTAGAATACCATTGTTTGGCAATTGTAAAATGTACAATGGCACCAAAAACAGGTCAACCATCAGGCCTATATCATGGTCTACGACAAAGCACTCTATGTGGTTAATAAGAGCAATTAAGGTTAATAAAATAATAAGATAACCGTAATCTGTACTACAGTTTATTAAGAGCAGGTCAGCCGTCAGCCTATAGCTGAACCACACAGATTATTAAGAGAAATTAGGGTTAATAAGATAACACTATATTAGTTCACGGGGAATGAGATAAGCAGACAATCGCCACGAGCGTAATCCAATCTACTTGGTTAATAAGATAACACTATATTGCATTAAAACTATACCCCAATTATTTTAACATCTAAGCTAGGCAGTTAATAGCGGTGCTATAGCGGTTAGCGGACTTTCACCAAATAGTGTAGGTCCCGAGAGGTTCCCAAAGTATATAGTTATAAGCTGTAGAGGGGGGGTGAATACAGCAATTTAAAAACTACACACTCTTTTCTCAATGTTTGTATGTATTATCAACAATTTGTTAATTACAAACAAGCTTGAATGCGGAATAGTTCAAGCTGAGATGACAGATACAACAGTATGTTCACTAGTCTAAGACAAACTCAAACTAGAATACAATGAATACACTCACTAAGAAGCACTCATTGTGTTTACAAGACTTAAGGGAACAGCTTATGTAAAACAGCTTAGACACACAGATGCTGGTTTACACAGAAGGCTTGCATGCATGAAAATCACACTTGCACGTTCACTCTTGGTTTCAGCACTTAGCTTTCTTCACACTTCTTTCTGACCTTAGAAGCTTCCTTTTATACTCACTCAGAGGATCTAAGAGAAACATCTTCATTGGACGGAATGAAAAAGGAGAAGTCTTGTTGAAAAGACAACATAACCTTTTCTGCACTTTTCTGAAAAGCAGACTTGTCTTCACATGTGCAGAACTTTTGTCTTTTTCTTTGTCTACTGTTGCATTGGCCTTTAACTAATTTAGGAATGTCAACTTTGCGTCTTTCTTCCTTGTAAAGGGCCTATTTTGATATAAGAAAAAGGTCTGTCACCCTTTTTTCAAATAACCTTTTGTCTTCATGTTACAGAACAGCGTGGGCAGGCTGAGCAGTTCTGTTTTCCACTTTGTCTTCGACTTTGTAAACTGATCTTGTAGTCAAAAACAATACATGATGACTTGGAAACATATTCCATAAAGTGTTTAGCCTGTTCACAAAGAACAGGTTCTGTTCACAAAGAACAGAACACTTTAAAAATGCCCAAGCTGCTCAACAGTGTAGAGCAGCATAGACAATTTATGTCCAGCCTGTTCAGTAGACAGAGCAGCTTGGACAAACTGTCTTAGTTGCAACACATGCAACATATAGAACAGCTTTAGACTGATATTGCAAATCATTTTCAGGTTTCAATAAGGCATATAACAGGCCTTAAATTCAACCTTCACATGCATCAACAGGTTTGATTATAAAATCTCCCCTTCAGATGTAGAACAGGTTTGACTGAGGCCTTTTTGTGCCTAACAAATAGCGGTGGGAAATAGCGGTCCCGCTATTAGCGGTGCTATTTACCGCTATATGAACGCAATTTTGGATAAAATAGCGGTAATAGCGGTCAAAATAGCGTTATGGAACCTTAGTTGGCCATTTGATGACTTTAATTATATTTTATACATAACCTTTTATGATGTTAATTTTATATATGTATTATATTATGTATTTATATAACCTTTTATGATTTAATTATATATATGTCTTATGTTATGCAAGTCTGCACTACAGCTGTAAATCCAAATATGTTACCGTTGTTCATGGTTTTACTTCTTGTAATGGATTTCATATATGCATTATATTATGTTTTTTAAATTATATATATATATATACACATGTGTGTGTGTGTAGGGTTGGGATCATTGCAGATGCTTAATTTAGTGTAGATTTGTAGAACCAATATAAACCATTGGATTATAACATAACACCAAGGATAAGATGGTGATTATGCAATTAACATTGAATTAATAGTAGCCCACCAAGTTTGATTGTCCACTTTGACCATTTTTTACTTCTTTAATATTGAATGTACATGCAGTGTTGTATATATGATATATAGTATTACTTCGACGTTGAATATGTGATATAAACTGTAATTCGACATTGAATGATCTCGATATAATATATTGAATGGTCATCTGGGTCAAAGAACTTTTTTTTACGAAAAATAAACACGTAAAATTTTTTCAAAAAAAAAATATCATGATCGTTCTCATTAAATCCACCAACTTTGACTACTAATTTTGGCTCTGTTAGTATTGAATGTATATGCAGTGTTGAATATATGATATATAGTATTACTTCGACGTTCAATATACGATATCAAGTGTTCCTTCGACATTGAATGATCTCGCCATCCTATATTCTTTTTTAATTTTTATAAATCTACAAGTATCAACCAAATTACCAAACTTCATAATATATTAATATTAATACTTTCAAACTCTCAAATAAACATCTTGTAAACGTACTTAAATTCCAAAAACGTTTCGAGGTGTGAGAAATTGGATAGAGAAATTAATGGTTGAGAAAGCAGAATCGAGGAGTGAGAAGAGTGAATCAAGGAGTCCAGATTCAAGAAACGTTCCAATTTCGTCCAGAATCGAGGAGTCCAAATTCCAGAAACGTTCTATTTCGTTTACTTTTTCCCGCTCCAAACAAAATCGTTCCAGTTTCAGTTCCAATCGTCCAAATCGCGTTCCCATTATCGAATTGAAGATCGATTGGAACGAATTGACCATCAATCTGGAACGAATTGATGATCAATCTGATTCATGAACCTGGAGGGGGCTAAAACGCGATCCTAGAGGCGATTGAAACACGTTTGTACCGCGTTTGGGAACGCACGATCCAGATCGCAGATCTTGGCTGGATGAGCGATCTATGTGACTTAGAATTGGAAAACCTGGCCCCTTAATCTTTGTACTTAAAATTTGATTTTAGTTAGTTCAAGGGATTTATAATTATCACATTTACAGGTGCGTTAAGTGTTCTGATTGCATGTGGCGAAATTGACACTAATAGTGAAGTTGGATTGCCACAGGAAATAAATGAAGATCAGTGGCACCCAGGCGTGAAGACGAAAAGATGCGGGCCCCATATCTATGATTAATTTATTAAGCTACAAGTAATAGGAGAAAATATCTGAGACCTTAAGGAGAAAGGCGTCACGGTGCCCAATTCTTTATGTCCACTTTGTAATTTAGATCAAGAGTCGTTAAAGCACGTGTTGTTTGAATGTGGGAAATCCAAGTTGATATGTAGAAAAGTCTGGGGTGGTGGAATTTGCGGATTCCTCCTGTGTTGTCATGGAATTGCTTCAAGCTTGGATACATAAGCAACCTACAGAGCAAAAATGCAGGTGCTCCGATGCGTATGTCTTGCGACGGTCTGGTCTATATGGAAATGGAGAAACAAAATTGTCATGCGAATTCAGATGATCATGTGAAGGCCATCGATGAAGATATCTTCCCATCCATTCATATTAATACCCTTTTATGGGTTGAAAATAGATGCAATAAAAGTTGGAGCTGGTCAAAGTGGGTTCCGTCCCCGTGGCCGATGGACTCCAGTTGAGAGGTCTCTCTCTCTTTTTTCTTTATCGGTGTTCTTTATCAGGTAGATTCAGATATGTAATGGAGTTTTCTCCTCCTCGGAGTCCCCGGTTGCTTGGTGTTTTGGGGTGTCATATAAAATACAGCTTTTCAAAGAAAAAAGGGAGAAAATATTATATACTACCAAAAGATGAGAACATTTCAAGACCATTGTCCAAAGGCCTAACTCAAATTCACCTTTGCCAAATACTTCAGTATATGAATGCATACCATCACACCTAATGACCTAATTGGACTCATAAACGAAGGGGTGTTTGGAATTGTGGTGCATCCCCAAACACACATCCCCTGAATCACGTTTCCAAAAAGCAGCACGTCCCCTGCTTCTCCAAAACCACATTTCCAGAACAACTTTTCAAATGGCGTTTCAAAAACTCAATCACAAACACTCATTGCATTGTGGAAAATGCAATAAGCAGAAATTCTTCTCCAAAACCCAATCCCAATTCCCGCACAACCCCTTAAAGAGTTAAAGAATATGGCAGCTATTTTGCCACTACTTATGACTTGAAAATTAAATGTTGCACTGCTGTTAAAGTGATTATGTGCGCTAAGCAGAAGTCCTTTCTCATAACGATACGTCACATAAATAAGACCAAACATGGTTGATCTCATTCTTTTCCTAAACTGCACTGCCATGTTCCATTTTATGGAGACATAAACTGTCAACTGACCAGAACCAAAGCAGCTTAAAGCTTTGAGCCTGTAATGCCTCATATTTTGGTCTAATTGTAATTCACTAATTGGGTGTCATGTTGTTTTTTTAATTTTTCACCTCTCATTGTATGTGAGTGTATATATAACTATACATAAATGTACTATGGCATGCTATTGGAAAACCGGCACGTAATTTTTAGCACATTGCTTGTAGCGCATTGGCAGTTGGCACCAGAGTAGAGCTTTCGTCATTTTGTGGCTATGTTTCTTTAGAAAATTGCTTCATTTAAAACAAAGAATGTTAATCTCATGCATGCCTGGTGGTTGCGGATTGATGGAAAGTTGGGAACCACCATTGTGCGCATTGTCTTTAGATATGGTCTGTTTGACAAGAATAAGTGTACTTGTTTAGTGCAGGTAAGATTGCATGTTTAGTTTTCACTTTTTACTTGCCACCCATGCAACAGCATGCCTAAATTGGATTAGGACTCGTGATTAGATGTTAACGGCCATGCAAATAAATATCAATTGAAAGAATAACACATTCATTAATAGGAAAATATAAAACTTCAACATAATTAATGATGAGTAGAATTGAGCTAACCTTCATGCTAGTCCTAAGCTGTCCAGCTTGTCACAGTGAGGAGTTGGCAAGTTTCTGCTCCATGAACGCCTCTGAAGCTCAACATGGCAATAACGCCACAACATATTTTTGTAATCTCTGATGACATTGTTCTCAACGTTAGCTCGTGCAGTAGTTCCAAGAGGATATTTCTGATCAAAGTCGGACGATTTCACATAAAACTCCACTCCATATTCCTCAGTTGTCTTTGAGAACTGATAAGTATAGTTCCTTTGTAATGAATACTCAGGCTCTGAGAACGGAAGACAAGCAAGCAATATGATTAGCAAAAATGGTAACAGCTGAAGAAGCAGCATTAAGTTAGGCCCTGTTCCACCAGTATCCTCCCTTGGCTGACCTCCTGCATGTCTAGTCCTGTACACATGAGCCGTACGAAACATGTCACCTTGACCAAAGAACGACCTAAATATTTCATCAGCATCAAAATCATCCTCAAACATGCTTTGTCCTGTTCTCCTTCTCCGCCGCCTAACATTATACTGCTGGCCATACTCGTCGCCATCAGTGAAACCTGTTTGATCATATTGTCTCCTCGAGCCCTCATCGCTTAGACACTTAAATGCCTTGCCTACTTTCTTAAATGCCTCCTCAGATCCAGGTGCTTTATTTTTATCAGGATGAACCTTCAATGACAACTTCCTATAGGCCTTCCTAATTTCCTCACCAGAACAATTCTTTTCAATACCCAGAATCTCATAATAATCCGTGTTTCTTCTAATTTTTCGGACCAACTGGATATGTTCCTCTGTATAATTTGGCTCTCCATTCGTACCCTCAACCTGCTCAGGGTTGACAGGCTTACTAGCAACATTATTTTTACCATTCGCTGGACTAGGATTTGTAGAATCAAGACTTTGACATGCTGCCAATAGATCATCCAAACATAAATTCTGGTTTAGCCGCTGTGCAATGCCAATAAACTTCAGAGCACGTTCCTTGTTACCGGAGGCAATCGCCTGTTTAGCAATGCCAACACACTTCAGGGCTTCATCCTTATTACCATCCATGATGATCTAAAAACCCAGTTCAACCTGAAGTTGCTCAAATCAAAATAAATACCCCCACAGCCTTGTAAACCACTCACGTACACTAACTACCAAAAGCAATGCACCAACATAAGTACGAAGTCTCAATGTTCCACACCCTTTTCAACTATTTTTACAATGGAGAAAACAAAAAGAACAAAATTAGGGTTTCATGTGCAAATCACATTATTTCAAGCTAGGTACAAAGAATTAAGCATATCATCAATCCATTCAGATAAGAAAGATTTCGAGTATTAGATAAACATTTTAAATATCAAATCATCAAACTACAACTAGAATCAAAGCATCAGGCAATATCATAGATCATCTGATTGACAATTAAAACACAAATTAAAACTAGAATCCTTAATTGGAAATAGGTGGTTTAAGAACAGAAAGATGATTCAAACTATGTCGATTAATAAATAAATTTCAACAACCAATATTGAACTTGAAATCAACATATAATTAGAAAGATCGAGAGTGAAAAACTAAGGGATAAAATCCACTAACCTTATGTAGGAACATAAATCGGAGAAACAATCAAAGAAATTGAGACCTCCGCTGCCTAAATACTATGGCAGCTGTAGATATGTTGTACTGTGTAATCCACAGTCAATCAACGGAGGAATCCCACCGTGGCTTTGGCTTCTTTCATTCGCTTTATCGGTATATATCAGTTCTGGTTCCTGTACTATACGCGATTACCATGAATAGTCCCCTACCGCCGCTTCCAATTATAACACATAAAAAGGATTAATCGTTTAATTACAAAAATAGTCACATCTCACATTTTTATTCACTTTTTAGCCATTTTATATACATTTTACCAAAATAGCCACACTTTACGTTACCACATTTACGTGATAGCCACAATTTACGTGATTTGTACTTTTTTTTCATTTTTTAATGCATTACGTTACAAAAGGTGTTTGGTCACGTAAATTGTTGTACTTTACGTGACCATTTTTAAAAATTTGCTCCTTCCCCATAAAAATGTAATGATTGCTTAAAAAAAATTTACAGTGTGACAAGACATCCCACCAAACATTCATGGGGAAGGAGCAAAAATGGTCACGTAAAGTACAACAATTTACGTAAAGTACAACAATTTACGTGACCAAACACCTTTTGTGACGTAATACATTAAAAAATAAAAAAAGTACAAATCAGTGGTCACGTAAAGTACAACAATTTACGTGACCAAACACCTTTTGTAACGTAATGCATTAAAAATGAAAAAAAAAAGTACACATCACGTAAATTGTGGTTATCACGTAAATGTGGTAACCTAAAGTGTGACAAGACATCCTACCAAACATTCATGGGGAAGGAGCAAAAATGGTCACGTAAAGTACAACAATTTACGTGACCAGACACCTTTTGTAACGTAATGCATTAAAAATGAAAAAAAAAGTACAAATCACGTAAATTGTGGCTATCACGTAAATTTGGTAACGTAAAGTGTGGCTATTTTGGTAAAATGTATATAAAGTGGCTAAAAAGTGAATAAATATGTGAAAAACGGCTATTTTTGTAATTATCCCTTATACAATACATTGTCTTAAGTAGTATAAAGTATAATATGATTCAAAAGAAATTCGGACATGATCCGTTTACACGCCGTCCAAATCCCTTATTTAGTTTGTAATTACAAAGCTTAAGCATTTAAGTATACTTTACAAAATATTGGAATTAAGTACATCAACTATCATCAAAATTAAAAGCACAACTATATCCGATGAGTCTGTAGGTGATCTATCCAATTTCCAAAAATAAATTGCATCAAGCTTTACCAAAACCAACAACTTCAAATCCGGCCAATTATGCTTTGGAACTGGAACCGGCAATCTCTTTGCCCTTACTACAACCACCACCTGAGATGTGTGACACATAATTGGGTAAGTAAATAAAATTTGCTAAGTGAGTTACTAGATTGATATGAGACATATAACATAAAACATGCAACAACTGATAATAAAAAGATATAGAGAGTACATGTAGAAATGTATCATATTGAAAAGAAACATTAAAGTACATGTGTGTGCGTTTGGGTTCAGTTGAAAACTTTTATGCGTCGGGAAATTAGGAAACCACATATCAAATGCATACTGTGAAGGGTAGTTTAAGAAAATTATATACCTAGTCAAATGAATTTCAAAATTTATATTAATGAAAAATTTTATACGATAAATCAAACATTAAATACAAAATACATTTAAAAAATTACTTTCCAAATTAAAACAAATTCAATTGAAACTGAGAGGCATCATTTTTCAAAATCGATTCGATTGAAACAATTTTCATTGAAAAAAAAATTTTAAAACAAATTCAATTTTTCATTATTTTCATTCGTTCATCGTATTCAAACTGAGATGCATAATCGTTCATCACCATGAAATCTAACCACCATTTAACTCTTCGAACTGAGATGAAGCTATTGTGCGTCATTTTTGAACCATCATTTTCGATCCAACACCAGTGATGCACCTTTGAACCATCATCTTCGTGTTACCATAAGGGATGAAGCTGCTGTGCATCATCTTCGACCAGCAATAGTGATGCACCTTCGAACCATCATCTTCGTGTTACCATGAAACCATCATCCTCTGTGTGTTCATCACCATCATCGACTATTGGTCTTCATCTTTAATGCACATGTTCTGTATGTTCATCTTTGATGAACCTTCGAAACAGGGTCGTTCATCTTTGATGAACCTTCGAAACAGGGCCGGCCCTGGGCCTGGTCCACCTGGGCCACCGCCCAGGGCCCAATCACTCCAAGGGGCCCAAAAAATTTTCTTAATATGTTAATATAGCACAGCAGTCCAGTATTAGGTTATATGTGTTTTGCACGAAAATAATTATAGACAATGTGTTGATTTAGCTGGTAGTCATCTCACCTTGGAATTCTAATGGCATGGGTTCGATTCCCATTGTGTGCATTTTTTTTTATTTTTTATATCTCATCACTATCACTTGGATTTTCATATATAAATATCGTCTATTTTCTTTATATCAATATACAATCCATCAAATTCAATATTCATACTTTTGTTTTTCAATAAGTTTGATTTTTTTATTTTTGTTTATAATGTGGTTTATGTTATTTATTTCTTGAGATGTTATTTTTTTTGACACATATGTTACTATTTATATTATGAATCTTTTAAAATTTAAATTTCTTTTTTTCAATTTACTAATAAATATATAATTTAATATTGTATGCAATTTTTACCCAATTTATAATCATACGATGTTAATATTAAATTATTTTTTTGCGGTTTTTGGATTGAGGAAAAATTCAGAGAAGCACCATGAAACCATTACACGATGACAGATTGTGAAGTTTTTAAATACATGACATTGACAATAGTGCAACAAAATCAATATTATTTAATTGTAAATTTTTTATACGAATATTGCTTATATATATAGAGGGCCCCTTTTTAAGTATATGCCCCGGGCCTAAAAAAATGATAGGACCGGCCCTGCTTCGAACCAGTGATGCACCTTTGAAACGACATGTTATATATATATGCTTGTTTGTGTTATTAAATCGGTTTACTCGCTAGGCGACGGTTTACCCTGATTGTGGGGACGAAAATTTTCATGTGTAGCTGATAAGGGTAAGCCAGTTTTAGCTTTAGGATCGAGAGTATGATAGGGGGTGTTTATCTCATTCGGTATCAGAAAGACTTCCGCTTATTTTATTACTTCGACACTTTAGCTGGGATGAGTAGATCCCCTGACTTTCAATTTGGTTGTAATAATTAAATTTCTTATTTTAACATACTTTAATGGTCGTGTTTGGAGTTATATCTACACATTGAACTTAAACGTTTAAACTTGGAATACCTTTACTAAGTTGTTATTGGAGATTTACACTGCAAAATATTGGTAATTGTATTATGATACTAGAACGGGCGTTTCAATAACACTTGTTTAAACTTTTATAATATTAACCAACACTTGATTTTAGCAAAGTTTTTGACGGATTTAGGCTAAAATATACATACAATAGTATTTATAACTTGTTCCAATACCAATTTGGTGTTTCTAAGTGCTAATTTAATCTATTTGCTCAATTTGAACACTATGGTGAAGAACACAAAGTCGATAATCACAAGAACACACAAAGTGATTTAAAAAATCTTGCTTGGACTTTGAATTTGACTCTAAAACTTGTTCACAATGCTTTGCTATGACAAGATTGTTGGTAGAATTCTATTTACATGCATACACAAGATCAACCCTTATGCTTCAAATCCGCTTTTAGTGTGAACCATACCAAAACTCACCAAATACCAATTAATTCCAACTTACCTTTGATTTTAGCTTGAAAAATTGCTATAGCTTACTTCGAATTCATGAATTCCACCATACCTTACTGATTTTGAGCTTGAATTGCAAGGATTTGATGTAGAGATGTGTAGAGAGAAAGTTCATGTGAGTTTAGTGTTGTTACCAATAAGTAATGAACTTTCGTACGCTAAATAAACCCCAGTTTTATGCAAGTTTGGGAATATGCCATTTTAACTTTAAAGGAAGTCCAATTTGAGATTATGTTGCTTAAGCCCCTTGCACTATATTATGCACAAAACATTGAATTAAAAGACATGAACTTTTGAATATAGTCGGATTTCAACAAAACGTTCACAACACATTTGAAACCTATAGAAAGCATCATTAACACTTAAAGCGTCATGCGATTTTGACACTTAAATATTAATATATTTTGGTGGTAGTTTGTTACTTAAGCATCATTAACAATTAAACCTATAGAAAGCATCATTAACTTAAATCTGTATCTATATATATAATAAAAGAGAACACAAGTTACCACATGACATCACCACATGTTACGTGTGAGACCCAAAGATTTCTCAAAGGTCTCAAGTCAAGGCCCAGTCGCAACGCAATATCAATCATGAAAACTAAGATAAAATTAACAGTTGCGGAATAAAAGTTAATTATAATCAGAGACAATTTTAAGTATAAGGTACAAACTTCTAGACTATTTCATCAAAGCACAAATGTAAACTAGCCCAAACCCCAAAGCTCGGTCATCAATCAAGTACCAAGGTGTTGAAACAGGTTCTAAAGCACTTCAAGCTCTTTCAAAGTCCTGACCTATGAACTAGGTCCAGCCAATCCTTTGCCTTTACCTGAAAAATAATACAACAACGGGGTAAGCTTAATTGCTTAGTGAGAATGTAGAATTTCACATTTAACATGCAATTATGAACGCGAAAGCACATGCACTGCACTCGGCTCATGCACGGCTCAGCTCTATTGCTTATGCACTGCACTAGGCTCATGCACAGCTCAATCTCGAAGGGACATTGGCCAATTAATGCTCTTTTGATGTGCGACTTTGCTCAGCTTCCAGTTATAAAACTGTTGTTGCTCTTGAGACTTTTAGACAAATTTATAAGGAATGCTCGGATGATGATAACTCCATACACACGCATCATTTGTGGGGATCAGCCACGTACTGGGCTAGCTACCAGTAATTGCTCTATATGGATATCATCAGAATGCTCAGCTCTAGCTACCCTCTGTGCTTTCATCACGTAAATCAGCACATCATAAGCCTAACATTAACCCAACACTGAGCAATAGTGATGGTGTTAAGCTTAACAATCAAATGACTCGTCAAAGAATCGAATCTAGAAGAAGAAATACTCAGCTCAACAAATCATAGTAAATATACTATGACAATATATCAATAAGCTCAAGATCAGAATGCCAAATAAATCAAAATCATGCAACAAAAGTCTCAATTCACATAATTTGCAGTTAAAGTAAAATCTACAACTCACAGTTACTGGTTATTTGCACTTTCTGGCTCTGGCTCTGTTGCTCACAATCTGTAGTGGATTAGAACCACTATCTGACTTATGTCAGACTTCAGATGCTTGCCACTTTGCTTGTTGCTCAATCTGTTATTCATATCATTTGAATAGTATATTCAATATTCATTCTATTAATAAACTCAATATTCGTTCATTGATCTTTTAATCTCAAAGTCTCATGTCTTGATCATATTGAGATAAACGTGGTCATCATTTTTTATTAGAATCTTTCTTAGCTTTTATTAAATTCTCAAAGGATCTTTGTATATATATATAATCATATATATATATATATATATATATATATATATATATATATATATATATATATATATATATATTTAATCACTACGCTAATTATTTTGTTATTTTATGTGTTGATCATGTGTTTTATTCAAGATATTCAAGTTTATGAGTGGGATATCAAATTTATATACATAAATTAGATTATACAACATTAAATTCGAATTTGTATTTGAATTTAAAACCAAATTCGAAGGTTATGGATTAGGTTCGAATTCCATGATTGAAATATAGCCAAATTTGAACATTTCAATTAAATATAAGTCAAAGTCAAATAATGAGGCTAAATTTGAATTCAATAATTAGATTCGACACATACATTTCGAATTTGATGTCCACTTTAAAACCTTAATTCGAATTTAGTGATTCAAATTCGAATCCCATTCAAATATATAATTAAATTCGAAACCCCCCCTTCTCGAATTTAATGTTCAAAGTCGAATCCCACTTTCGAATTTGAAGCCAAAGTCGAATTCCTTGGTCTTATTTTAGCTAAATTCGAGTTTGTTCTTGGCATCTCGAATTTGTTCATCTTCCAAATTAAAAATCATGAACTTCTAAGCCTAAAATCATATATATACTAAGTATTAAGTCTAGATTCAATTATATTATACATTTTCTAGTTAAATCTCAAGTTAATCTAGCTTTAATTTCATGAAAATGCTAAACTCGAATTTATATCTTTAAAACCGAAAAATATAAAAACTTAAACGTAAATTCTTACCTTAAACTCGTACGAAATCACGTTGTATGCTTCGAGATCTTTCCGGTAACATATAAATCTTGATAATCGGACGGTCGGTTTGGAAGAAATCTTAGAGAGAGAGTAGAGAAAGTGTAGAGAGAGAGAGAGAGAGTAGAGAGAGAGTCAAAAATCTGATTTTATGATCTTAATTTTCGTTTATATACTTCAACTAGTTATGTTTGCTACTTAACCCACTATTATGTTTGTATCTTATATCTCTTTTATTTAATTATCTTTAATATTTATTAAATCATAATTCATAATATTATATAATTCAATTAAATATTTCAAAACTTAATTAAATTATAATTCAAATAATGTAATAAAATTACATTATTGGTTCGATAATCAGATAATTAATTTGGGCTAAAAGTTGGGTTGTTACAGAATGGGCTCCACCACGCACAAACTTCGTCCCCGAAGTTAGATATGTTCGAACAGACTTGGATAGATAACTTTTATGATATCTCTTAATTCCCAAGACTGATGCGAATCTTTGTGGTGTTTCCACTGAACAAGCACCATCTGTTTTTTTTATGATTTATGCTTCTTTGAGATTCATAAGTACAAGAAACTCAAGTTTCTCTTTGGAGTTTATATTTAATTCAATGTTTCGTTGTTTGATCATTTTAGGAATTCTGACTTATTATTCATACTCTTAATATATGAGCTTTATGCCTTAATCAATTCAGATAATAACTCAATACATGAGTTAGCTCATATATCTCTTTTCATTTGCTCTTGAAATAGTTAGTCTGATATCTGTACTTTATGTTTCTTTTATTGATGATGTTAAAATCATCAATCGCTAAGCCGATTTTCTGACTTGTGCTGACTTGCTATAAAGATTAATAATTTTCTTTGCTCTGACAAGCAAATGGAATCAATCCTCCAGCGCAACAACCAAAGCCAACTCTTCGTGTAACGACTCCACCTCACCTACTTTGGTCTCCAATTTGAACTGATATTTTAAAAAATTAAAAATTTTAATATTGAATCAGCATACAAAAGAACAGACTTATTAATTCAGTAATCAGTAATTAGCATCAATCACTTATCAACTAACACTGCAATCAACTTTCAGCTACTTATCACTTATGTAAAAGAACAACACCTAAATTAAAATCCATCTCAATTAATTCACCTTCTCTGTAAAGTCAACCTAATCATGTTCTTCATTTATTAAAACATGAAATCTTTGGATTACCATTTGTTAGACCTCATTAGAGGTTGTTACAAATATTAACCCTTAAAGAAAGTTCAAATCAACATTCAAGTTTGCACTTCAAAAGAAAATGGATAGCATTAATTATTCATGACAACTTCAATTCCACCATTGTTGTTGCTAACTAATGCTATCAACTCAACAGTTTCTTCAAATTAATTAAGCTTATTTCACTGAGTAAAGAAGATGAAATCATGGTGTTGGATGTGCAGTTGTTTTAACCATGAGGAAGCAGCATTCTCCAACTCTCTAATCTTTTCGGTGTCACCTTTTTCTTGATTGTTCCACACATCTCCTTGCATCTTGTAAGTTGCTAGCCCAAATGGAACCAGATCATCCTCTTGATCACCATCTTCTTTATTTTTCTCTGATAATACATTAATTAATAATCAACAATTTTGATAATTTGATTTTATGTTGCCCTTATGTAGAGATAAAATGGTAAATTGTATATTAAAGGGAAAATAATGCAAAAATCCAACGTAATTTCAGTATTTTTCGAATAAGTCATTGTACCAAAAACATTTCCATAAAACTCCCTCAACTTAAAACGTTTTCGTAAAAATCAATGCACATAAAATGTTTCCATAAAAGTCATTTAACTTAACGAAATTTTATGAAAAACATCTGAAAAATCCTTAAAAAAATCTTATAAAACAACACAATTCGTAAAAAATTTCAAGTTGAAGGACTTTTATGTAGACGTTTTTGGTACAGCGACTTAATCGAAAAATATTAAAAGTGTGTTGGTTTTTTTGTATAATTTTTCCTTTTTATTAATATTTAGTATCATACGTTTCTTTTATATATTACTCGAAATTTAAAAAGTTAGTAATTAACTTTTGTTAAAAACAAAGTGCTAGGTTTTATAAGAAGTTAAGAAAAATATGATTTTGTGTTATTATTTAATAATGTAGTTTTTTCATTTAGGCTTGTCATCATGATTTTTAACGTTTATATTTATTGTATTTTTAAAACTCATTCTAAATTAGTCATTATAAAAAATAAATTATCACAGCAGATATAAAATGGTAACATATATTTTTATTAAAAACCGATGTGAAAACATTCAATTATATGCTATAAAAGAATAGTTACTAAAATGATAAAGGATTAGGAATTGATTACAGTGATTAATTCTATAAAAATTAAGGATTTTCTTGTATAAATTAATAAAATATATATTTAATCTAAAGAAATTTCTATAAACAACTATTAATTATAAAATTTTTCGATAAACTAGTAAGTATAGAAAATATTAATTACCTTGAAAGGAGCACGACAGATTGTGAAAAGTGAGGAAACAAGTGCAGAGGTCTTTGGTGCTGTAAACCCTGGCCGGGATATGATAAATTGGATACCTATCGGAATTGTGAATAAAAAATCTTAATGTAAAAATACCAATATAAATGGAAAATTAATATAAGTGATTGGTTCATCTTTATAGTGTAATTTTATAATAAAAAATCTAATATTAATGTTATACTACAAGATTGACTTGTCGCATGGACTATCTAATAAAATAACATAAAGTTGCTCCCAAATATTTGGATAATTCGTATAGGATTAACAGTGTGTTTAGATTTGTGTTTAAAAAAGTGTTGTAACGTTTTGGAAACTAATAATCAGATAATAGCTGTAACAAAAAGTGCTATCGAAAAAATATAGTGTTTGGTTTAATTTTTGTCGTTTGCTATCATGTTTATCAAATACTCAGTTTTTAAATTGTTTGAATTTGTGTTTTAACTTGTAAAATGACCAAATAATCACTTATTAAATAAATAAGCTACATTTTTTAACTTATGAAAAGTGTGGTAAGATTAACTATAAATACAAATAATCACTTATTAACGTATGCAATCCAAACATTTTAAACCAATTATTTGCGTTATTATAACATAATAAGCTAATATCTCGTTTACAACGCAAAACACATTTTTCTCTTTTTATGTCTTCTTTTTAGTAAAGCATTATATTATTAATGAAATGAAACAAAATATAACAAAGCTTTGACCTGCAAGATGTTGATAAAAAACAATTCCAAGCAAATGGTTCAAAAGTAAACGGTTTCATATTCTTTATGAAAAGCATAAAATACAAATGTAATTAAATGCAGTCAAACATTAATAATTGAATAAAACGAATGCATATTAATTAAATAATTAAGTCATAAATACTAAATAATAAATTGAGAAAATTAATTTATTACCCTCTCTGTCCCATTTTATTTCCACCAGATAAAAACATACCGTTTAAAAAAAGTAAGTAATTATTATTATTCTTTATACTTAAATGATAACTTTACCTTTATTTACGTATTTAATCTATTTTGAAAAAGATAAACTACATTACAAACATAAGGCTATCATTGGAATTTAATAAATTATTATAAATCTACTTTTGAAATTGACATTTATTTTGGGACAATTTAAAATAGAAATATGGACATTTAAATTGGGACGGAGGAGTATAATTTAAAAAATAATTACGTACCAAGCAACAGACATCCAACTAGTTGGAGATATATCCTTGATGTAAAATGATAGTAGTCCTGGGAAATTTTGAGCCAATTCCAAAACCTGTTTCGAAAAAAAAAAAAATTATTAGGATTAATATTCTGATAGATAAACTTCTAAAAATCATGTATTTAATATAACACGACCTAAGATATATTATAATATTTAGAACGGTTGAACAAAATGTAAACATCATAAAATATAATAATACAATAAATAAATATAATATTGGTGTCGAAAATGTAAAAATATGTAAAATAAATTATATATGAAAAAACATATATATAATTAAAATCCTTTTAAGAAGCAGCAAACAAACTCATTTATGAGGATTGATGATTCTTTATTATTTGATACCAGCATTTAATTTATTGGTATCAATGAAATTTATAACTTTTAAATTACGAATTTAAAATTTCTATAAATGTAATTTTCTCATTTTCTGCAATAATTTGTCAAAATTCTAACATTTTCTCACACTCACAAACACAAAAAAAATCAAGAAACACATATCAATTTTAAAGTTATGAATAAAACTAGAAAAACCATTTATAAAAAAATAATTTCAACTTACTCTGTCTAAAAATGGCACTCGCGAATATGGAGAACATGTTTCATAGAATTGTACATAAAGATGGTCTTCGTCGCCCAAAAGGCAATAATTGTTTCTTTCAAAGCCATTAGATGTCACCTCCGCTCTCGGGTTGTTGCCGGTTGAATTTGTGCTAGCATCATCGGCACTAGATGAACCATATTGTAGTACTAGCAAATCAGTTTCTTCTTTTGAGCTAATTGATACCGATTTTTTAGTGAATATTTGGATTGCAGAAAGAGAAGGGACGTAGTATTGAACAATACTTTCACCGTTATTTAATAAAATTGGGATACCAACACCACAAGAACTCCATTCGTCGTAGATCTCCCATATATCTTGTAGCCTTAGATGTGCATTTCTTGATCTGTTGTTTTCTTGTACATTAATAACATCATTCTGTGAAATTCCATATAATTTCGTCAAGACAAATGAAGATATTTGTATACACGCACACAAACACACACACACATGTGTGTGTATGTATGTGTATATACACAAAAAAAGTGGTAGGTCTTACCAGACTAATTGGAAGATGACTAGTGGTAGGAGTCACTGAACGAAGAAAAGTGTTTAGATTTGAATTGTGATCGCTAAAAGAATATAGAGAAGAAGTTATAGACATGATATTCCCCTTTGGTCTAATTATACATTAACTTGCATATCTATATATATACATATACATATATATATATATATATATATATATATATGTGTGTGTGTGTGTGTGTGTGTATCTCACGCTTATTTGCATTTAATACACAAAAATATGAATTATATCAATATAATACAATTATATATTTAATTTGTGTAATTGATTTCCTATAACATTAATTGTTTTGTTTGTTCTTTTCAAATAAATATTAGTTATTACAACACTACTATTTTTGGGACTACTGTACTAAGTTTTATCTGATTGAAGTTGTTTTGATCAATTTACCCTTTTTTTATTACCAGTTTGATGTTCGTTGCTGTCTTCCTTTTCCGTAACTTGTACTTTTTGATTTTTTGTATATCTTTACTTTATAAAAGATGAAAACTAACCAAAACTTGTTAAGGTAATCAAAGCTCTTTGAGTCACTTCACATAGATTTATGTGAAAATGTGAAGTGACTCAAGAATATATTGTTACTTTAAAAAGTTTTAAGATGAAAAGTAACAAAAAATAAATAAATAATAAGCAACAACTATTAAAATCTGAGGTGACAAAAAAGATTTGATAACATAAAATTTAAAAGTTTTTATTACTTTTCACATTTTGTCATGTAAAAAGATTTTTTAATATCTTTACGTTACAAAATATGAAAAGTAAGAAAACTTTTAAAAATCTATGTGAAATGATGTACATAGATTTGACGATGTAAAATTTTAAAAATTTTGGTTGTTTTTCACCTTTTTGTATCGTAAATAAAGTTTTCTAATACTTTTTGTCAAGAGATTTAGTTACTTAAATAGTTTTTGTTACTTTTTAACTTTTGTAACATAAAAGCATTTATATGTATATGTATGTATGTATGTATGTATGTGTGTGTAAGTATGCATGTATATGTAGAGGAGTGTTCAATGGAAAACCAATGTATATCGAAAAACCTCCATTCACCTCAGGGTTCTTCAATGCATCACGGTCTTCATTAAGGCTAATTCAGGAAAACTAAAATTATTTATTCTAAAATTATATCTATTTTAAATAAAATACTTCCGATAATCAATCAACCTATAATTCTTATAATCAAGCAATTTTAATTAGACCAAATCATTTTCAAAAATTGAACCCCCATTGTAGAACCATTAAACCCTCAATTATAGATATATCTATTGAAACCCTCCACGAGATGCATCATTGAATCCACCATCACCTGCACTGCTACCACCACCCCGTGCACCGCCACCGCCACTGCCCCCTACACCGCCATCAATGCAACAACTATCACCACCTACATCGTCATCATCATTTTCGTCTCCCTCTTCCCTATCTCCCTGTCTTCGTTTTATGAAGATGATGCAAAACGTTTTTGATGAAAATGGTCGTGATGCATCGTCACTTTGTGAGTATTAATCGATCTTGAAGGTTTGAAGTTATTAAAGGTCGTGAGGAAATGTCATTTTGCATCGTCGTTTTGTCAGTGATGGTTTGAAGGTTTCAAGTTACATATGAAAATACACAATTGAGATGAAGGTTTGAAGTTATTAATGGTTTTTAATGGCTTCAAGATATTAGTTTGAATGATGATGCACAACAAGTCAACAACAATAAATTTTTATGGTTCGAAGGATGAACCAAGAAGATGATGCACAACTGCAATGAAGGCTGAACGAACACGAAGGATGGTTCAAATGATGCACCTGTCTTGTTTCAAGGATGAATGAATATTTATGACGCGGACATGAATGATGAACATTGAAGAAAAAGACGATGCATCAACATCATCTTTTGTAGGTGATTTTCGATGTATCATCGTTTTGTAATTTTTAAATTTGGATGTGTATGATTTTTAAATTTGGATGCGTATGATTTTTAAATTTTGAATTATGTATCAATTATGGAATTTTAAAATTGATGAAATTTTGAATTTTGAAAAAAAATATACACGAAACACCCACCCCTATGCATATATTTTTAAGTGCATCGTGATACATTAATCTAATATCATATATGCATCTAATCTAAAAACTATGATTGGTTTTTCAAAACTTTTCAATGTGTATTAGTTTTCCATTGAACCCACCCATGTATTTTTATACATCTATGTGTGTGTAACAATAAATGGATGCATAACATAAAGGTGATAACAAAAAAGTATAAATAAATTTGATGAATCACTTTAATTGGGTAGAACATAATATTAGGGTTCCAAAAATAAATATTTTGTAATTATAACGGTTTATGTAACATCCCGAATTTGAGCCTGGTACATGGATTTAATTTACTGGCTCTTTATTTTAATAATTATTGCATATTCCAATTAAATTTCGTTTCGTGGATTAAACGTGTCGAGACCGAGTGATACGTGTCTCCGAGTTAATAATTAGTGGATTATTATTATTTTTGAGATCGTGGATTTAATTGGGTTGAAATGATATTAATTGTGAAAAAGTGATATCGGGATCGAATTTACCGGGTTTGGGACTTGCCTAAAGTGGAAAGAAATATATATACGTGCCTTTGTGATCTCTCCTTCCTTTCTTTCCTTCCAAAAACAGAAACGTGAGTATATGTGTGTACAAGAATCATCTGGACAACAAGGAATCAAGAGTTAGCTGCTGAAATCGAATCCCTCTTCTTCATTGTTGTGTTCTTGAAGCTTTGAAGGTAAGAAATTGAGATTTTAATTGCTGAAATTCGAGGTATATATGTGTGTGATAATGAGAATAGGTTTTCTGGAATTACAAGGGTTTATTATGCATAAGTTTTGTGTATTTGGGTGCTGAAAAATCAGATTTGGGGGCTGTAAACCCCTGGTTTCCGCCATAAACGACGAGCAGTAGACCAGTTGCAGGTCGTGAGCGCGGTCGCGATGAGCCAGGCGCGACCGCGATGTGGGCGCGGCCGCGGTCCCTGGGCGCGGTCCGCGATCGGAGCGGGATGGTCGGGTCGGTTTGGGGCGTCGGTTGTTCGTTCGGGGTGGTTCCATGGGTTGTGTTTGATTATAGTAAGTGTTTTCGGGTTTGTTATCTGTCGGTCGGGCTATATTAATCTATAGGAATCCGTGTTAATTACAGGTTCGAGCCGACCGCATTCTGACCAGCGATAGAGATTTGAGTTGTCGTTGCTTTCGGGTATTGGTGAGTACTCGAGTTCTTTACAAAACGTGCGTGGTCTTTTATGAGTCTCTTATGTGTTGTGATATGTGCATATGAGACAGAGATACAGTGCAGGTATGATTCTATCTACCCTATATATGCTATACGTGTTTGAGTTGCAGGTGTCCGCGATATGTGATCGCGCAGGCTGACTGTCCCTAACTAGTCACGAGGTATGAGACTGTATATATACAACAGTGTTATTGCCAGGTCGCTCATGTGCCTATTGTGAGCTAACCGCTGTTGTGTGCGGCCTGTTAGCTGGGGAATGGCGTCCCCTTTTGAGCAGATATATGTGTGTGTGCATCGAGCTATGTTATGTGCATCGAGATATATGTGTTGTGTATGTTATATGTGTTAGGTGCAGAGTCTAACCCTCGCGTACTCACGAGCTGTTCAGCTTATGTTTTCGAGTCTTCTGTGTGTCAGGCAGCCATACTGTGGGATCGCAGTCACAGCCGCAGCAGCTGAAGTAGAGATCGGGCAGTTTAGAGTTGTGTATGCTGACTATATTTTGATACCAGACTTCAGAACTGTTATCTGTATTTTGTACTTGATCAGCACTGTGTTAGCTATCAGTAGTTAGTGTTTATTAGTTATTCAGTTGTGTATGTATCTGTATCGACATGCGACATGAGACGTGTTGACTTTGTATTAAAGTTTAAATTATCAGTGTCTTCCGCTAATCCTATGACATGTGTACCTTGAGATGACTGCGATATTGCCACTTATGATTATGTATTGACGTGACATTTGTGTGAGAAATGTGGGTGTTACAGTTTAACATGCAATAAACTCAAAGTGTTACTTTGGCTTATGATGTTAAATATTAAAAAACATTCTTTTGAATAACATGTAAAACAATATTTTTAATTAATATAAATATTTTTTATGTTAAAATGTACTGTGGTTAAGTATGACAGCTTTCTTAAAATAGGATCACTTGAAATCAAAAGATTTATCATCAACACCAATGAGACTAAATGAATTGTAGTATCAGGATGATGCATTATCAACATAAGCATTTTGTTTCTCTTGAACTAAATTTGAATAACACTAACATGTTATAGCATTGTAATTGAAAATTTTACCTTAGATGAAGAAATGCATAAAAAATTGATGAATTAAATGATCTTTCAGAATTGTTATTATGGTATATTCTTGCATTTATTATAGTGTATTCAATTGTCATTAAAACCAACATACAATAACTTCTATAAATCGATCACATACTCAATGAGAGTTTGGTTCGTATATTTTTTAAGATTCACTGAAATTTGCATTTAAAATTTTGTGTTTGGTTCGCATATTTCAGATTCTTTGACAAAATCTTTGACAAATTTTTCTGAGATTCACTGAGATTTGCGTTAAACAATTTTTTTTAAAAGATAATTCAAATTCTTTGATAAAATACTGAGAAATGAAAATGTTGCATAATGCAAATTTGACTGAATACAAAATCCATTGAAAAAAAATCCGTGAACCAAATACCTTCGGATGATGTTTTAGGTTTAACTATACTGGTCAATTATTAAAGGTCAATTCAATTTACTATTATCCCCATTTTTATTGAAATTATTTATTTAACTAGTAATTAATTTGAAGATTTTATATATGGGTGTTATTATTATTATTATTATTATTATTATTATTATTTTTGTCATAAATTGATGTATCATGGCATATTGTCCACCCCTCAAGTATTAATATGATGCTAAAAATATTATGGATACATACAGAAAATCATATTTGTTTTACTCAACGTGCTTTTTTGGGTGATTGGTTTTGCTTTATAATCAAGATTATCATGTTACAATAACGTAAATAACTGGTTTAAAGTGTTTGAATTGCATTCACTAATAATTGATTATTTGCGTTTTGGATTAATTCTACCATACTTTTTCAAAAGCTAAAAAATGTAGCTTATTTTTCTAATAATTGACTATTTGTTAATTTTACAAGTTAAAACGCAAATACAAACTCTTTAAAAACTGGTTATTTAATAATGGTGATAACGGACAACAGAAGTTAAATCAAACACTAAACAAGAGCCCTTTAGATCCTTACAATCGGTTCTCATAAACCATACACAAGTAATGTTAAGTTGGCTAACAATCAGCCAATAGAGGTGTCAATCATAAAGTTTTGTACATGAATTATTCATAAATTTTCTTACTTTTAGAACCAACTAAGCATTTGTATTGGATGAGATATGCTACAAGATCAACTCTTATGTTAAATATCTTATATATGTTTGTCATGTTTATTTGTCATAATTTAACATTTCATGAGATATTGTCTAATTGTCCTCAGGTATTAATATGATGATGAAATATTAAGGATAAATTAATTTAAATCATATTTATTTAAGTCCATATGTTTTTGAAATGAAAATTATTAAAGAAGCACCAATCAAATAATTAATTTTACGATTAAGTCAAATCCATTAATTTACAATTAAGCCAAATCACATCCAATCCTAGATTTTCTTTGATTCAAGCATTATCCTTGACAAACAATATTATTATATCATGGAAGTCTAAGGTGCTGTTTGATTGCATAAGAGGAAAACATCTGATATCTGATTCTCACTTCTGATTGATAAGAGGTGGTCCTAAGGTCTGATAAGAGGATCCAATAAGACTGTATGATTTGTAAATTAATAAATGTACGAATTGTTATTTTTATTAACTAAAATTAAATAAACTGTTAATTTATTTTTAAATCATATCAAACTTTATATTATAAATGATAAGATGATACAATCATAACACTAGCAACAAAAAAATTGTAACAAATTAAAAATAATAAGGAATATATTTTAAATAGAAATACATAATCGTTCATTATTCTAGCAAGAATCAAATCAATAATCAATTATATAATCAAACTATTATTCTAGCAAGAATCAAATCAATATTCTAAAAATTAAAAAAAAAATATTCAAGTATACAATTTTGATAAGAGGAAGAATAGTGAGTTTTTATCTCTTATCAAAAAGCACAAGGATAAGAGGATTTTACCTCTTATCACTTATCAGTATCAAACACCCTTATCATAGAAACCTCTTACCGAATAAAAGTTTTGGTCAATAAGAGCCCCAATAAGGGGTATCAAACACCCCCTAAATGGATCCCCAATTATCTCAATGGACCACTTATTTTATTTTTTAAACATAATCATTACACAATGATTCTATGTTTTTTCTAATGATGCATTACTTTTTTATTGATGCATACTATTTTTAAACATAATTATTATGTAAAGGATGTCCAAAAAGCAGGACCCTTGTATCATTACTATAAGCATGAATTCAAATTTTAACCAAGTCTACTAAATATACTTTTATCAAAGTGACTGTTTGTAGATGAGTTTATATATAAATGTACATTTAGGTATAGGTTTGAAAAAAATAAATAAATAAAGAACAAGAGATGGCTTGAGTTTTGATGATGATTTCCATAAATTTGATTCAACCAGACAGATTATTTTTAACTCAAACTTATTTTTTTCATCCAAAACCAAACAATACTACTGTATATCTAGAATCATTCAGAGACAACATTTTCCCCTCTAAAGCATGTGTTTTTCTTTTGGTAAAATAGAACATCTTGCATATTCCAAGTGGCATCATAAACATGTCCTATAATCAACAAACATGTCCTAATCTAGATCAAGATATAAATTAAGGAGTGAAGCAGAGTCAAGATCAGTAAGACAGTAAGCAACAAATATGAACAAACTAATGCATGTTGCATCTCTAGTGTACAAGTCATCATAGATTAAGAATTATATGCATACAAAAATCTCATTTTCCTGTGTCAGCTGCCATCATCGTCCAAGTCGAAAGTCTGTCTTCTCCTGAGAGACTCGAGCACCGCAGCCGACCTCCTCCCCTTGTGGTTGGTCAGAACCTCACCCCCATTTGATGACTTGAGCTTAGGCACGTTCATGGCACTAAGTAATGGCGTCCCTGCACCCTGGTTCACGTCCCTCAGGACAGACTTAGCAGTGACTTCGGCTAATGCACCAGCAACAGCTGAACTCACTTTTGAATTTGTATGGGATGGTAAACCATTTCCATTTCCATTACTAACAGCCTCTGCAGCTGTGGATTTCGCCTTGAGTGACTCGTACTTTTGTATGTCATAGATAAGCTCTTTCTGGAGTTGTTTATCAGCAACAAGTATCTCATCAATCTCGTTCTTGTAATCTTTAAGAATGATTCTAAGGCATTCCATTAGAGATCCTGAAAGCGGGCTGTTTTTGCTCTCCAGTAGACGTTTTAGTTCTATGAAGATCGGGATTGTGTTTTGAATTAATCCTTTCTTGACTACTTGAGTTATAACTCGTCCTCTAACACCATTTTCTGCAACTTCTTCTTCCATTTCTGATGATTCTATTGATGACCCTTTGTTACTTGGAATTCTGATTTCTTTGCAAGAAAGAATCTGAAACGCATCCTGTTATTTCCCAAATAATTTGTTATCATCATTTAGTACTCAAACTAGCATCCCAAAAGACAATAAAACTGAACAAAAGCATGAAACAACTTCATGATGAATACAAGTCGATGTTAAAGATGAAGATTACCTGCAGAACAGACTGGCTGGTAACATCCTCAATCTTGAGCATGCCATCAGATGCAGAGGCCAGGATTTCTGCACATACCTTTGCAAATGTAGCCAAAAGATGCTCTGGAGCCATTTGTTTCAGCAGGGAAACATATATGTGCATTCTTTGACTCCTCGACTTCTCGTCATTACCTCTAAAAGATTTGGAAAAAAATTACATACATATGCATGGCTATTATTGACAGAAAAAGAAAAGGATTTAAAGATAAGCCTGATCTGGAAACTGTTACCGGATGGAAAAAATATGGCTTTCTTTTCGGGAGTTGGCTTGTCCAGTATGGGCATTGCAGTCATTGAGAACAAAGATGGCTTCGACAAAACTGTTATAAGCTAAAAGAGGTGCCTTTACTGTGATAAGATATGCATAAACAAGTCAAAATGCCTGGGATTGAATATAAGCATTTGTACAAGTAACATAATAACAAGAAGTAAAGAACTTTCACCTTTTAATATATTCCCAAAAAGGAAATCAGCAAGTTGTCTTATTTTCTCAGATTCATCAACAAGTGCTAACAAAAATCGAAGAAAAAGCACGCCTCTCCACTTTACATAGTCCCGCTAAACATAGATACAAGTCAAAGTTTGATCACCGTGTTGTTGGCCATAAAAGATATCCTCTTTAACACAAATGTGAATACAAGTCTACCTGTAATAACCTGGAGAGAAGCGTGAAAGTCTGTCTTCTAACCAGCTCACAAGGATCACGAAGACATTTGGTGATGTTTGATATATAGCTGTTGACTTGAAAATGCAGATGTGAGTTTTGAAGAATATAAATTTCAATTAATAAATACACACACAAACACAATGTACTTATTAGTAAAAGATAACGTATATGATGAGTCTCACCAATCAACCAAAGCAGTATATCTCACACAAAAATCAGTCATCATTACAACAATGTTGTTACGAAGCGCTGCACTGTTGCTCTTTTCCATCTCCTGCAGCAATGATGTTCAAATTACATAAACAACAATGAGTAAATCCTATAGAAAAAAGACAGAAAAACAAAAACATACAACCTGTTAAAACTTTGAAACAAGTGGTTGTGGGTGGGTTCTTGTGCGTATTTTTCTTGTTTCATTTCTAGTTGTCTTCTCCCTAGAAAGAATACCAAAGAAAAACACGAAACACTTTCGCAAGAACAAGGATTTTAGACAAAATGCACCAAGATGGTAGGTTTTTTCCTTTTGCATTTACATCTTAAATGACTTATTCACAATTGCTCATTCTTGCAATCTGTATGAATCATGATTAGTTTGCCAAACACAATGGTTCAAAAAGTCATCCACCCTAAACTCCTAAAGAACAACAGTTTCATAAAAGTACATCAACCTGAAGAGAAATACGATTCATAAGTATGAAATATAACTTCCAAAATTTGATGAAAGAGTGATGAAACAAGGCAAACCTGCACAAACAATGGTATATAGCGCTTTGCAAGTTTGCCATCAGCAAGACAAATTTTTCCCATTGTTAACCAAGCTTGAATGTATAACGAAGGTGCTATCTGCTTAACAGGCACGGTCATTCCCGGCAACTTTTTAAGTTTTGGGTCAGAAATTCCTGATGTGATGATGTTATGTAAAATGGGAACAATGGCTTTCAAGTCAGCCGAAGGGCAAACAATAACAAGTGATCCAATGGTGTAAACAGCAGTAATAGCTGGAGCTAATAATCTTGACAGGGCTGTCGACAATCTGTTACCCTTTCGAGTCCCACTTGGAGGAGTGAATAAGCTACTATCTTTGTTTATTTCTGATTCTTTTGCCATGTATGTTTCAAGAGTCTTGGAAGCTTTTGAAAGTAACTGGTGCACCCACTTGATCACAAGAGAATCAGCCTCCTCTGGGTTTTTAGCCTTTCGTTTGCACAATGTTTGAAGTGCTTTCACATGAGCATTAACCTGCCATCACACAACATGATTTGTTAAGGTACATAATAACGTGCAAGTTAACATTTGAAATGCATTACAGATGAGCGAATGATATTCTAAGGGGGTGTTTGGTTCGCGGATTTCCTGGGATTTGTATTTAAAATCCTGTGATTGGTTCGCAGATTTTAGTAAGGATTTAAAATCCCAGGATTTCTTAAATCCCTCCCTTCTTTGTTATTTAAAATCTCAGCCTCCCCCCTAGGATTTTAATCCCAGTTACTTTGCATTTTTCAGATTAACAAATTTTTTCTATAAGATAATGCAAATTCTTTGACAAAATCCTGACAAATGCAAATGTTACATAATGCAAATCCCAGAGAAAAAAATCTGCGAACCAAACAGCCCCTAACTATCTCCTGTATGCAAGAATGAGCATTTTGAAGAAATGACAAGTATGAATGATGGATTTTTGTAGCCTTTTGATTTCCATATATTTACTTGAAATCGCTCAGTCATGCACACACCATATTGTGTTTTGGCATTATTTGAAATAAAAGGTCGATCACTCTACTAGGACAGATACCTCCATAGAATGCATGCTGAAGTCTTCGATTCGTTTAAGCAAATTATGAGCTAAATCTGCTGCAGGTTCAGCAGGCAGTTCAACAGATACATTAGAAATTGTTTGCAGGAGGTATACACGATCTCCAGCCCAGCCAACCGAATTAGATTCTATGCCCACTGTTGCTGCTTCTTCTTCTTCTTCAAGAAACTGACATTTTTCAAGTCGACTATTGGATGATTCATGCTTGTCGAGAAGTTGCCAATGGTGATACAGAAACTCCCAATCCACTGCTTTCAAGAGGAATCCAGAGACTTCAGATAAGAGGAACCAAGTACCAGCTGGTGCTATCCACTTCTCTATCGGTTTTGAATCCCCTAACCACAAAGTCTCTGACTTTCTGATGATATGCTGTAGCGCAACTGCAATCTTGGGCTTAAGTTTCTTCTTCTTTCCGAGATTACTGCAAATCTTTTTGACCCAAGGAGCCACTTCTCCGTTGCAGATCTCTTTTAATAGACCCAAGACTCCATCAGAAAATAGTGTCCTAGCACTTGAGTCATCAACATTAGATCCAGCTCGTGATATCCGATCCAACACAAGTTCCAGAAACAAATTCTCGCATTCTTCTTGGATGCTTGATTCATTGTCTGCGATCAAACGTGGGACAGAATGTAACCACTCCTTAGTCACATTGTCATCATGAAACTTCCTGAAGGTCTACATGTTGAAATATAAACAATAATCATATTGTTTTTCAAGGGTAGCCATAAAAGGAAACTTCAAGAGCTCGGAAAACATACAACAGTATAGGAAATATTAAGGCATATATGATGTAGCTGAAAAAATAACAATAAAAATAAAACAGAATGGGACCGGATGGAAAGAGATTAGATGAACCTCTGATAGGGCAGAAATTGCAGCTTTCCTTATACTAACAAGTGGATCAGAACAAGCCATGCCCATAATCTTTAGCAGCATATTATCAAATCCAACACCTTCAACTTGAAGAACTGTCAGCTTCGATATTAGAACAAGAGCTGCCTTCCTCACAGCAGCCTTCTCATCAGCACAACGCTTCCTCAAAACATCGTTAATCCCACCATCTTCACCAAATCCCATTACTCCCATCAAAGCTGTTTTATTCTCTTCGATCCCTGATAGAAACCCCACTAGTTGTGCCAAATTTGTGAGTGCACGCGCTCTAATTCCTGCAGTTGCATCTGAACATCTTTGTAATAGTGCTTTCAGACACCTGAATCCCCAAGAACTCTCACACCCATTTTCCAAAGAGGCACCTAATGGATCATTTAACGACATTATCAAACTAGGAATTAGATCAACAGCTAGTAGTCTAAGTTGGGGTTTCCCACTAGTCATTTTCACTACATAATCAGCAAACTCAATTTGATCTTTAGGTTCTAAAGCTCTAACTATTTCCAGTATCGATTCGACAGCGAAAGCTCTAGGCTCAGCCCGCTCGGGAGCTTTACCGACCAAATACTTTGGAAGATTAACCATCGATTTTTTAATCTCATCAGAATCCTTTGCCATTACAGCCAATTTGTTCACTACAAATGACAGCCCAAAGGTCCTTGCCTGTGATTTTGACAACATAATCATAGAAGAAAGAGACTTTAACACCTCAGCTGCAGTAATCAACTTGTCTCCATGCTCAGATTTCAACAACTCACTCAAAAGCTCTGAACACAATATGCATAACCTGTTGTAATTCGTCGAATTCCCACAAGATTCAAGTGCAGTTACCGGAATCTCAGCCACAGTTTGAACTAAAGCCTTCAAACTATCAGGAAACCTATCCAAATGAATCAAACCTAGAACAAGGTGTAACCTTTCAAGCACAGGAAACAAAACCCTAACATCAAATTCTCTCACAGCTTCGCCTACTTCTTCTTGGACAGTCTTACCCTTGTTTTTGGACCTGGCTCCTCCCTTTTTCTTCCTAACAGGATTACCAGAAGGTGGACCGGACTGTGAATTCTTGAAAGAGCGACGGATTGTACGGAGTAGGGAGAGGAACGCCATGGGGGTGAAAAGGGATAAAACGGGGAAATTTGGGGTAAGGAGGAGAGAGAGGTAGACCTTGGAAGCGAGGAGAGAAAGGTGGGGTCCACCGGAGTCCATTGCGAAGGCGAGAGGGTGGAGAAGGGAGGAGGAAAGGGAGAGGTTTTTGGAGGAGAGTTCATCGGAGAGATTTTCGATTTCGATTGGATCATGCTTGTCAATGGTGTAGTCTAAGAGGGTTTGAAGGGCTAATAGAGTTGATTCGGAAATGGGTTTCTGTGAATTTGGGTGGTCGTTGCGATGCGATTCGAGCTCTGTAACTATCTGGTAGATGGCGTCTTCCATGGCCGCCAGCGCCGGAGATCTCGCTCCCTCCGAATGTGCCAAAGAAAATGAAGGAGAGATGTGGAATGAAAAACTTCAAATTTTGGCTTTCCCGCGGTGGCTCTGCGACATGCTTGTTAAAAGGCAAACTTACCAGTTGCCACGTTCATTCACATCATATTTTTAATTAAATTTATTTATATAAAATATACATATAAACATAAATAAAAATGTACAAAAATAATAATCATATTTATCTTTTATTATTTATAGATAAAGAATAGAGTGTATTTATATTTTTTAAAAATAATAAATTGTATTAATCTTTTTATTTTTTTATGATAATAAGTTGTAATTATTTTATTTAACACATTATCTTAATTATATTAAATTTTGCTTCTAATTTTTTTCATTAATTAATTAGTAATAATAGATGTTGTAACATATTAAATTCCTAAAATAAATATTACATTATCCATAATAATAATTATTAAATCCAAATATAGAATTTTGAATTAGTTATGGAAATTATTATTATCATTATTATTATTATTATATATAATAAAGGAGCACATCAGATGTCACGCGTGTTAATCCTATGTTTCTCTGAAAATGAAAAAGATGCAAAAAAATAACCCTTGCATTATAAAATTGACATTTGCATTAATTGTTTTGTTTTATTATAGTATATATACAGATTACACACACTCATTCTATCCTACCCCACCCTACCTCACTCCCACTCTACTTCACCCACCATACCATCCATCAAACCTATCACATCACTACATACCATTTACATTATACATACCTATCCTACTTAATACATCGTATCATACCCATCCCAACACCACTTTTAACCGCGCACGGTACCGAGAGGGTAACGTGCCACTCCCTGCGGCCTAAAAGATTTAGGCTATGTTTGGTAGAGAGCTTCTAAGAGCTTCTAAGAGCTTTTAAGAGCTTTTAGAAGCTTTTATTTTGAATAAGCTCTACTAAAAAATAAAAGTTTTGTTTGGAAGGATACATAGAGCTTTCATTTTCTAAAAAATAAGCTCTTTTTTAAAAAGCTAGTAGAATTAGCTTTTGAAAAGCTCCGGAGCTTTTAGTCAAACATATTTACTTTTTTACCCTTCTATTAATCATAAACTACCACATTAACAATTATACTGTTTTCAAACTTCATTTCACTGTTCATCGAACAGTGAAGCTAGCTGCCAGGCAGCTGAAGCAGACAAGTAAGCAGCTGACTTATTTTATTACTTTATATATATTATACAACATTTCTGTTTTTCTGTGATAACTTTTGATATATTGTATTTTATTAAAATTTGAATATATCATTACGATCGCATTATTTTTGTCTACATTCCGATATAAAATTTATCGTCGTCGGAACAGTTAAGCAAGCTGCCAGGCAGCTCAAGCAGGCAGGTAAGCAGCTAAATTATTTTATTATTTTATATATATTATATATCATTTCTATTTTTCTGTGATAACTTTTGATATATTGTATTCTATTAAAATTTGAGTATATCATTACGATTGCATTATTTTGTCTAGATTATGATATAAAATTTATCGTCGTCGGAACGATTTTCATTAGGCAGGCATGCAGCTGCCTAAATATTTTAATTTATATGTAATATATAATTGTTTTGTTGTTCTATGACGTTTGATGTATTGTGTTTATAAAAATTCAAATATATCATTATGATCACTTTTATCTATATTTTAACATAAAATTGTATTTCGTCTCAGGCTATTTTAAACTGACAAAATTTTAGTTATTTATCTACATTCTAACTGGCCGGCTTACAAATGACAAATGTTATTTTATTATTTTTAAGTAATATATTTATAAAAATATAATTTATGATCTCGCTTCAACGCGCGGGTAAAACTATATTTAAAATGAAAAATATATATTGTTTGGTTATGATCCCGCTGCAACGCGCGGGTAAAACTAACTCGTTTAATTAATATTAATGCCCTTTCAAGTAATTTAATACTATAAACTACAGCTACAGCTAGTTTTACCAAACACATTTATAAAACTAAAAGCTCTAGCTCTTTTAAAAAGTTTCAGCTATCAAAAGTTTCAGCTACTAAAAGCTCTACCTCTATTAAAAACACAAAGCTAAAACTAATTTTTCCAAACATACCCTTAATGATACAAGAACTTGTTGATTAGAAAATCGTGCCCTTTATTGTGCAAAGTTTTCAATCAAAACTTTTGTAGCAAATGCTATTCAAAAATATCAATTTTCAGTTATTCAGTATTTTTTAACGTTTACAACCGGCACGCCTTCAACGTTGTAATGTTGGATGTGGTTTACACTTTACCGTTAGTCTGTTACCGTTTCATAAGATGGGAGTGTATAAACATACAGAAGTATACTGAAATCACATACAAGTACGGGTATGTATGTATGCATCTCTGTGTATGATAATGGTACCTAGCCAAGAATCCCATTATTGATCGAATCGAGGCGGATCCAATTCATTGGCAAATGAAAAATCTACCGTTTTCACACTCAGAAAAACCTAGAAAAGAGGAAGAGTCCAAACTTGATACATGAGCAATTTATGACATATGAAGTATGAATATTGAATCAAAGTTAATAGTTGGAATCAAATTTGTGCTTTTGAAAATGCAAGAAGAAGAAAAGCACATTCAAAACACAATCTGTGAAGTACAATTACATAAGCAAACTATACAACTTTCATCTCATTTAAACACATAAATAAACGAGAAACATAACGAAATACACAATTTATTTCCCAGAAACAAAGTGCAGCAACCGTCCCATCTCTCATATACTACCAAAAACGCTGGAGGATTCATATATATATATGAACCAATAGCCATAAAACAAATTAATACACCCCAGAACATGAAAGAAAGGAAAAAAAAAAAAAAAACCAATTAAATTCGATTTAGCAGAAAGAACCCCTGCAAAGCATGCAATCACATCATTTAAGAACTACTCATGAGGAAGAACGAACTAAAAACGCCAATAATGATTAAAGGGAGAGGAGAATACTTACAAATTTCCATCCCCTAAACAAGCTCTGATTTACCTATACGTGCAACCAACAATAAGAACTTGACGCCAGACAAATGAACAAACATTCAAGATCAGACTGCAAGTATTATGATCACAATGAGAAGCACAATCCCTAAGATCACCAAAAGCAAGCAAGTCTGCATGAACCATAAAAAAATGAACATCATATGAGGAAAAACAAAGATAGATTCATCACATCATAAATAGATTGAAATTCTTTCTTTTAAGCCGTAGACAAATTGCATAATTATTACATGTTGGATATAGGGTTGCATTTGAGTCAAGCCGTGCTTGGGGCTCAACTTGTGGCTTCACATGTTTGAAAGCTCAGTCTCAAGCTTGTCTACTCAATTCAACGAAGAGTAGTGAAATAATATATACAAGCTAGAGCGCTAGACCATGACACGTATAGGCTCAACTTGCTAGCTTGGCAAGCAGCTCATTTAGGCTACCCAAGCTGCTGCTCTTGGTCATACTATAGCTTGAGCTCAGCTAAGATGGTAAAACAAGCTGTCCCAGACACACGTGTGCTCGCTTTTTGACAAGCCGACTCACAGGCCTTAATTGCATGTACTAACAGTCACTGATATCAACCTTGGTGCCATATTGGCGTAAATATTATTTAGGACTATACATCCACATGGGTGAACTGAAGACAAAAGGCATACAGTTGCAAGATCTATGTGTGCACCACAAATGTTAACGGAAATGAGAAGTTTGATGTAAATTACCATGGAAGAGTTTGATCTTTGAGTCTTTGATGCTTTCACAAGATGGGATTTTCCCTGTGCAGTTGCAGCATGAGAGTTCTCGATATTGGAGCCAATATCATCTGAAACAAAATGCTAAAGTCATCTCACAGACTCACACTCACAACATGAACATAGAAAAAACAGAAAATAGGGAGTGATAATTATGCTTACCAATCATAGTTCCTTGCTCATGAACCAAAACAGCAAGATCTTTGAATATTTCATTTACCTCACCAATTTGGTTCTGGATTTCTTGTATTCCCTGATCTCTTTCTTCAATAATAGCCTCATTAAACGCAATCTCATTGTCCAACAGCAACACTTCCTGTCTGGAAAGGACAGCTAGAGATATTAACAAAACAATAATCAACACACACACACACACACAATATGGTGCCGAAAGATATGTACTTTGGTTAGTCTTAAAACCCAAAACATTTAGTATGATGTGGGTGATTACTGAAAGTTTATACACAGAGAGGGGTTAGAACTCAACGATACAGACATTCTCGATCTTTACAAACAGTGTAGAGTTGTAACAGTTCCAGATACAAAGCAAATGCAACCAATGCCATAAAGTGCAAATGTGCAGCTTCCCCACCCTCATGTCTCATACATGAATACAAAGCACAAAACTTGCCTTCTAGATTCGACAAGAAGAGCACGCTGTTCTGGACTTCTGCCTGAGCTTGCATCCATGTCACTGGCTTCATTACTGCAAAGGACATATAATGATCAGGGAAACACTAGTTAACACACACTTTGCAAAAGGTAGATGATTTCTCAATTCACCCAGATTCATAGAAGTAATTTGGTACATATTCACATTAAACTGAACTTCCAAAGGCAACTACTATCCATGATGATTTACCGCGATGGAAGAATAGCTTGAGGAATAGAAGGAGAGTAAGCTGTCTCCCTTTCAGCTGACAGTCGTTGTGCTTTCTGGAATTCTTTTAGAACTGCTTGAAAGTCCTTTGCAAGTTTAGCATCTGTTATCTTTTTGCTAGCCTGTATAGAATAAAAACTTCAACCACCATGAAGGGGGAGATATATATGGTGTCTTAGCATGCATCTAATCATAAAACTAATGAAGATGAAAGCCAATAAAAGTACACAAAGATGATTGAGCATACAACCAACCTGTGGGTTGAGAACTAAAACTGTGCCTGCATGGTGGAAGATGTGAATTCAACTAAGAAAAGGAAGCAACAACGTTGCAAAGCTTGCTAGGCGGTACTCGAGCGGCTGGCTGGGGAGTAGCAAGCAATCGGTTTAGGCGGAGAGTACTCGGATTGGAATTTTTATATGTAAATTTCAAAGTGGCGAGAACTCGAGCGGCTGGCTGGGGAGTTATACATACATGTTCATATATATAAGTGTTCATACTTCATAGCACCCACGATATATGTTTAATAACACTAACATAATTGTTAAAAACTTCAAATACGTCAAACATTAAATTTAGTTTGAGTGAGGTTGACCAAATCCGAGTAATTAGGATAAGTTTGACCCGAGTAATTAGAACGTTTGACCGATTCCGAGTAATTAGGCCGATTACCCTCAACTCGCCTCGACATATGGCCGATTACCGATTAATTGTCGAGTACTCGGCCACCCAGGCCAAGTTTTGCAACACTGGGAAGCAATTATTTCTATTAATACTGGTTAATAGAAATGAAATTATCATCTTATGTGTCTGTGTATGTATGTATGCATAAATCATGTCCGTACAAGCTTTGAAGTGATGTTACAATCACAACTGAGAATTTGACACTGAAAGGTTAAATAAATGACATCAAATAGCTAGCCAATACTAACTCCAGCGTGTTACGATCACCATTGAAACTGAAAAGGTTAAATAGGATCACAATTTGAAATTGAAATTCTTAAAGAGGATTATAATTCATGTGCCTGTGTGTACTTACGCCAGAAGGGGTGGTGGTCACTTACACTAACTTCAGCATGATGATCTATTTCACTAGCTTGCTTGAGTTTATCAGACGTGTCCTTCACCAATTGCCCAATATGTAGTCTTGTCTTGTGCCTACCATTTGAGCGACTCAGAGTGAGAACCCAAAAAGACAACACTAATACTGTCACCAGCTAGAATAATCATAGAAACACATGACAATGAGAACAAAAAGTCATAACATGAGCATCCATCCCTGGTCTTTGGCATGAAAAGGAAAATTTGTATAACTCCACCCTAACAAGGTTTTATGCATTTAACAATAAACACTATTGCACATAAAAAGATATGAAGACCATAGGCAAAATGTTTTCTTTAATCCTTGATTAAATGGATCACTGCTTGACTATCCCCATCGCCCCCCAAAAAATAAAATAAAATAGATAAATCTCTGGAGTACAATGCATAACTCTCTGGGACATATCATATGTGTAGATTAATCTAAAAAGAGTTGTGTTTCAGAAATTTCTCTCCATAGTTATCTCCTTGTTCTGTACAATGACTGTCACCATCTTTATTTTGGGTTTACTTCAAACTTTTACTGTGTTCGCCTAATACACCACTTTTGGCCACCCTTCTCCACAATTAAGAGATCCACTCAAGGAACATGGGGACTATGTAACTAACTGAAGTAATGAGCCTTCCAAGTCTCCCATATTTTACTCTACTGAGATCTTAAAATTATTATAATGGCCAACATACATCATCTCCGTGGATCCATAATGACTTCTGTTTTTTATGGGCTATTTAGCCTCAGGAAATGTTAATTTCTAACAGCTCCCAATATGATCTAAACTTTGTTGTTCAATCGGATCATCTCTTATTTAAATCCAAATGGTGAGGTAATCAATTATGATTTAAATTCTAATCTATTGCCTCCACAAACCATGATGACATGATCATATATCCATTTAGTTATCTAATTCCAAATATAAATTCTGCTGATCTGAACTAATTACACCCTTAAGATGTATAGGCCAGTTAATTCATACAAACCAAACAACAGATCTTACAACTTTAAAAAAGAAAAACCAATTTGGAAACCCTAAAACGACCATAAACGAAATAACAGAAATATAAAATTTCAAACGGACGTACAGCTTTTCTCGAAGCTCGGGGGTGTCTTTAGGGGTACCGATGGTATTGACCAGCCTCTGAAACGTAGAGACAGCAGTATTGATCTGGAAGATTCCAGAAGCAATGGCTTGGGTAGGGTCTTGTTGCTTCATGCCCATGTTGCCCCCTCGTCGAGAATTGAGCGGGCGACCCGCTGCAATATCTTGAAAACTCATGTTATGGGCTCTCAAATGAACCCTAAATTCAAAAACTTGGGAATGAAGAACAAATCCAATCGAGAAGAGAAGAGAACTCGAGCAATCAATCAATCGGAGCAGGTAGTGTATTGAAAAAGAGTGAAACTGAACGTCAATCGAAGATTAGGGCCATGATTGATGCGGGATAATTGAAAGGGACGTGATGATTTACAACACGTGAGAGGGTGTGATCGATAAAGCTAAAAGGTGGCACAGGACACAGAGTGAGTGTATGAATGTATGATATATATATATTAAATTACTCCCTGCATCCTTTAAGTTTACACATTAACACCGGTTAAGTCCTTTAACTTTCAAAATTACTATGTTAATCCTTTAAATAGGAATTCTGATTTCTAAATACCAATGATTCTTTGTTCATACAAAACATGTTAAATGTCCTCGCATTCCTCCAAACAATTATTTGAATAAATGATCATTGGTGTTCAAAATTCTTATTTAAAGGATTCTTAGAGTAATTTCAAAAATTGAAGAACTGAACCAGTTATAACATGTCAATTTAAAGGATCAACAGAATAATTTACTCTAACATGAAATAACCAACAACTTACTTTATAACATGACATAACAACTTACCTTTTTTTTTTTTAAAATCTATCTATTCTATTATATGAGTAACTAGATGTCACATGGCATCTAGATAAAAGCCAATTGGCTTAACATGAGATTGTCACGTGTACCTAACAACTTTCTATAAATTTGCTTCTAATATTTGTTTTTTCCAATCTATCTATAATAAATAATTTAAATAATCTAATCAAATTTAAATCTTATCTAATATAAAACTCAAATTTGAATTTGAATGATAACTTTTCTTTTTTATATATTTATATTTATATTTATTGTATTATATAAATAGATATTATAAATTTGATAAAATATATTTAAAAATTATCCTATAAGATTAATGAAATTAAATTTTTAAATGTATACTCATGTTATACATGAGTTTATAAACTAGTTTATTATATAAATAAATAACTTTTTCCAACTTTTTCACTCTCTTAGACTTTAAATTTATTATATATGTGAATTATATATTCATATAAATGATTACCGATTCGATTGAAGTTTGAGTTCAAAGTTTTAAATTATTTATTGTTTACATGTGTCATGTGTTAGGATTTGAAATGTTATAATTTGTGTTATTAATGATTGTTGAAATTAAGGAGGTAATTGAATACGATTTAATTTTAACTTTACAGTTGGTTTGTTTATCATAATTGACTTTTGATCGAACCCAAGTTAAGTATGAGTCTTAATAGTGCCATGAAATCAAAGATCAGTGGATCTATGATTGATCATTTGGTTACATAAATTGAAACTAGTTGGCTAGGAAATATCGTGTTTGACATTAGCCGAATTGACGTCACATAATTATGCATATCACGCTTAGTTTATTTACTGAAATATTGTTTATGTTAATAATATGTTTGCTATCCATAACAATGTATATTTATTTTGTCCCAAGTAATACGAATTCCTGGCTCCATTCCTACCAACTTGTATATAACACTACCCCACCCACGTCATCACCTTGTATCATTCCAAACATAAGTATTTTATACCAGTCACCACCCATCCTATCATATCCTACTCAATCCCACCTGAGCCTACAACCACCCTACCACCAAGCCTAACACTAATCACTGAAATTGAAATAACTAATATAAAAAACTGACGAGCCATTAAATTTTCATGTTGATAGGCCAAAGATTTCTCTCTAACTTCAAGTATGGTTGGCTAAACTGAAAAAAATCTTCAGTTCGATTCCACAATTTTGATGAGTTGGTTAACCAACAAGCAAAAGGTTTTTAGTATCATATATTTTGTATTTTTATAACATTTATCCCAACAATAATATATAATTTTAAGGAAAATTTACCAATAATAGATAACATAAAATACAAAAATAAACAACAAAAGTAACGTGAAACTTTTTAGGCCACCCAAACTCATACAAACAATGAAACATGTTGCCTGTCATTAACTTAATTCTAAATACTTTCGGTTATCCATCGAAACAAGAAGAAGAAAGAAAATATCACAAACCGTTGCCTGTTTCCCTAAGTCTATAATATTAGTAAACTACAAGTCTACAACCATTGATACATTCAAGTCATCTAGTTTTGGCATACATGATTGAAAACAGCACCCCATTCTTGCTTAGTGGCAAGAGGTAGATTCCAATCACCGATGCTAGGAGCCCAAACATCCTCCGTTGCATACGTCAAACACCAACTAACCTTTTCTGGCGGATTTTGGAAATCGAAAGTGAATGCAGCATGGACCTTTTTCCTTGCACCTGTCTTCTTTTTACTCCGAGGTGCAGAACCCTCGGAGGTCTAAAGAAACAAGACTAGAAGCGTCAACACATTGGAATGAATCTATTCTAAATAAAAAGTGAAATTATAGTTTGTAAGCTTACCGCATCATCAGAATTTGGGGTTGGCTTCTTTCGCTTGGTCCCTGTTTCGAGAAAGTTCAGGACTTCATTCTTTGAGCGCAAACGTTGACCCGATGGTGCAATATAGTACTGCTCAAAGTCGACATAGCACAATGTATTTATTAGTATGACATCTGCACTTAATGCAAATATGTGTAAATGAAAACATGGAATAATCAAGCGTCTCATCTAGAATTTTCGCATCTTGCCAACAATCCCTGTCCTTACTCCATATTGCCAACGGACCTACTTGTCATATTGAGACGGGCATGAACCCACTTCATCTTAGACAAGTGTGCACTACGCACCTCCTATCCTCATGAGTCTCTCATACTGAGGTCCCATTGGTTTACAAATGAATGCAATGACAATAAAATAACATGGTGATACTAAAATCACCAACATTTGCTCAACTTGCAATAATCAGTTACATAATGCACATCCAAACACACCCATGACATAGTTTCCTGAAGCCTCGAGGGCCTTTTTCGATTTGGCTTGTCTTAGAATAATGAGAATAATTAGCATCGAGTCTTTTGCAGACGAAGATGCTATAGACAATGGCATGTCATCTCATTTATTTGGCAAGTAACAATCAAGAGAAGGGTAGTTGTCTAAAATAACCCTCATCAAATCCTTATATTTGGTGATATGGGTTTGCGGTTAGGTGCATATCGAAGAAGAAAGATAAATTCAGAAAACTAGAGGCAATGTATAATTATATGCATGCTAGGCAAAAGCAAATGCATGATAAAACATAGGTTTTAGTGTGTATTTATCTTACATATTTTGAAGAATAAAATACAGAAAAATGCAAAATACTTCCATTCATTTATTGATTAAACCACTCAACCTTTTATTTGGTGATTAAACTCTTGGTCTCTTGTACTTTCATCTCTTTATTGATTAAGCCACCTTTGTTCTAAAAAAAATGCCAGAGGTGCAGTGAGAAAATGGCAGCATCACATCCAATGTGGATGTGATGCAAAATCCAAATGTGGTGTGAGGCACTGAGGCATGCGCATCAAAGCTTCGGTGGCCCCCCTGTCAAGGAAGTCCATACGGGCAACCCTAAATCAAATGTTCACTTCATCTCTTCCAGGCTTCAAAGTATGCTTTGTCTTCTTCATTCTCCTTTGTTCTTCTTTATCAGTTCTTAATTTTTCCTCTCCACCTTTTCTTCTTCGATTCTAATTCGGTTAGTGTTTTGAAGACATTCACTACTGTTTACACTTAGCCATGGGTTCTTAATTTCTCATCCTTTACACTTCGCTACAGCTTGAAGTTCCTACTAAATTGGGCTGCATTATAACTGATGCTAATATAGTGTTTTTAAGTATTTTTGACGTGTAACTTGATTCTATGTTGTGTTGCATTTGATGCTACTGTAGTGATGCTATTGAAGGCATTTTAAGTTTAGTAAATGCTATTGCACTATCATATCAAATTTGTTAAACCCCAAACTTAAACAATTCTAATACTTTACACTTCACTACTGTTTTGAAATTTGATGCTACTGTTTGTCTGACTTAAACTTCAAAGTTTCAGTTTAGTATTTTTGAAATTCAATTAATTTCATGCTAGATGCTATGGTGAGGAGCACTCTCTTAACATACATACACAGAGGTTTACTGCGTTCTTATAAGAATCTGAAACCAGGGGTCTGGATAGCAAAAACTCAGTGTAAAAGGTGCAAGCCTAAACGATGAGGCGAGGCAATCTTTCATCAGTTGCCTACATATTGCGGTGTTGCCCAAAAAAGGCGTATTTGGAGAAGCGATTGCCTCTGTCGATTAGGCGCCAAGGCGCAAAGTCGTAAACCACGTTCCTTTTTTAGTTGATGCAGTTTTGTTTTTATTCATAATGTTGACATAGTTATCCTTGGAAAGCTAGACTGTCATTAGGAAACTAATATAAGTTTAATAGGGAACAAGATTCTTATAAATATATCCAGGATTACAACAGAATAAAAATTAAAAATAACCTCTCCCACTCCTCGCTCTTCCATGATCACGATTCATTGAGAGACATCAACTGCTCCTCTCCCCTATTTTCCATGAACAACGATTAGATCCTTTTAGACTTTTGGTTACGAAATTGGGGAACTACATAGCTTTTATATTTTTATGTTTATTTAAGACTTTTTTTCTTGGTTTTTTATCAATATGAACCATTTTACTATTAGAATTAAGGTATTTATGTACATATTTGTTCATGTTATTCTTTGTTTCATGTTTTTATGTTAAATTGAATCGTACACTAACTTCAAATTTTTTACTAGCATAGTTAGCTCAAACCCTCTCCTTTTACGGCTCTCGCCTTGGTCCTTAATCAGGGTTGGTCGCCTTACGTGCGTTTTTCACCTTTAACTACCTTGCAAAAACTTAGACTTACGACAGGAGAAGACGATAAAGATTTTTCCCACTTCATGACATTTGCAGCTGCAATCATGGCCTACCCAATGGCTTGTTTCCTATTCAGGTCTAAATAGATGAATGAAGAAGCATACCGAGATAGACTTCAACAGCTCTAGTGTTTGATGAAATTGCAGTTGAGTACTTGAGTATTTGGAATTTTGAATTGCCTAGACTTGTGTTATTTGTTTCGAATTATTTTACGGATTTTAGCAATATGGACTACCAAACTATGAGACTGCTTGTAGTATGACATTATATATGTTGGTGTTTTAGTTGCTAAATGCAGTATTTATACATTTTTTGTATGCAAATATGGAATGTGATATCAAATAAATTTAGAAGTATTTTGCTTAAAAAGTGTTCACAAATGTGATGCGTTTGCGTTAGCTAAGGCTTCCGGGACCCTTTTCACCTCAACGCACCTGGTGCCTTTTAAAACTAGAACATCAATAGGCTGAAAAGCGTTGATAGTTCCCATTAGAAATTTAAATTACTGCAACACAAGACACAGTGATACGAAGTGCATAGAGCGTGAAGAGATCCTTGAAGACTCACGAGGGACACATAGAAATGGAAACATGAAGCCAATTTGCCCAAGTATTATGCTTTCATAATGAATGTTCCAACTACATAACTTTATCGTCACGAGATGTCCAAGGTGTTCTTCGAGATTACAGTCAAGATGTCTACATGTTCCATTGAAAATATTGGAGCTTGTTTTAAGAATGACCATAAACTACTCCTAATAACTTACTACAGTTGTTCAAAACCTAGGAAGTTAACATTGACTTAGCACCACAATCCATAGAAAAAAAGACTCATAAATTTGTCAGCATCGTCTTAGAGAAAGTGTAAGCAATCACCTCCTTCAAACAAAGTCGGATGAGCTAGAAAATGCACAAATGGGTAAAACTTACAAAGATGTTTTTAGAGAACAAAATGTGCTTAACCTATGAATCTATGATTTTAACTTTAAAAATTTTGATTGATCAATCCTAAACTAACCACAAATGGCATATAAAACAATTAAGAACATTGATAGTTTGATACGTATCTTCAATGAAGAGATACTGTTACCATTCAATAGTTCTACAAATTAAGAAGCATATAAAATAGAGTGGCGTAAATTACCGACCCTGTCAACGGTGCCCTCGGTGGCTCCAGACGTACGTTTTCTTAATTCCATATCCCAATTTTCGGGCAGCCATGAAGGTCTGGTTCTTTTCAGGTTAAGAGAATTAGGGTTTGGTGAATTCTCTGTTTCCTTGGATGCATTCTGATCTCCTCCGTTGCTTGGATCGATGAAAGATCCGGATCCCAGAAGGGGGTCAGGAGTAGGAAGCTGATCTTCGGTCTCCGACGGGATTTTAATCGGAGTAGCTTGATCTCCGTCGGCCACAATCGATTCTGAATTAGACATGGATTATGGATGTGACCACGCTGCCGAGTTGCGAATACCGAGGTGGAGTGAGGTTGGGCACTTTCGCCTTCGACTGCTCGCCTGTCTGGGGTTAGAGCCTTATACACGAGGAAAAAAGAAGATATGATACGGTTTGATTTGGGTTTTGGCAAAAATCAAAACTAAACTAAATATTTTGGTTTTTTATATATTCGATTTCACTTTTGTTTTCTGTAAAATTATTATTAATATAAACACATTATTATTTATTTATAATAAATTAGAACATTTATACGTCACGTGCCATGTTCATGTTTTATGAAAAAAAATAATAAATACAATAAATTGAGCTTACTAAATCATCATAAATATAATTTTTAAATGTAAGTATTATTGAAGAGAGATGACTTATATACAATACATGTTCGCCATACACAATAATTTATCTAAAATAACAAATTCATTTTTACTTTTTGAGGTAGAAGATAAATATGTTTGATGATAAAATAGGCATTTAGTAAAAATTGTTATGTATTACAAAAAATGTATTGTGTACAAATCATCTCTCATTATTAAATCGAGCACATTAAATTAACATATAAACAATATTATTAAATAAGGTTTGCTAATATGTCCTATAGATGCTAGGATGGACTCTCCTCCCCCGAAAGTCATCAAACTAGTCATGTCAGCGTCGCATTAGTTTTTCTCTTTTAGACTCTTCCATATTGTTATATTAGATATACCTATCTTTCTATTTCAGTACTCATTTACCCATATAATTTTTTATAAAAAAGAGAAACATAGGAAATGAGGGGGAAGCCAAGAAAGGTTGGGGTGCCGATACGGGGTGTTTTCACCTGGGTCGATTGGGGTGGAGATGGTTTAGCCGATGCGGGGTGCTGATGTAAAGGGCCTCCTTGCGGGGCGAGAAGGGTATATCGTTCACACTTATATTATATATTGCAGACATATCGATGATCATGTTCAGGATTTGCCTACCACTTGATCACGGTCAAATTCTCCTAGTCATGTTCACAATGTCTGTGCAGATCGAAAAAACACAGAAGGCTTCTGCCTTCATCACTTGCACTCGTTTTGACCGTTTTAGTCGATTACAATAGTCTTAAATCATCAGAATACTAGTCAAAATTGGTACCAAAACATCTCAATGACAATCACAAATCATTTGAACACTATACCATTAACGTTACAACTCTTTTAGAGCAATTACAAGCTTTTGAAGCTTGAATCTATTCCAAAACCATACCTTAGGTCAAACAAGCTTCAAAATCATATTCTTTATCAACATGGGCTTTAATTTGAAAACACCTTGCAAATCATAGTAAGTTTTCGCAATACTAAAACATGATCTCATTAATTCAACGCATGGAAGCTAAGGCACAAAACAATCATCAACAAAGTGTTCAAGTCTTACAAAATACAAGTTTAAAATTGTCAAATATCATTATCGTCAAGGTTAGTCCAGCTAACCCAAACCCAATAGAAATATAACAAAATCTATGGTGCTAAGTCGACAGTCTTCCGGTCCAGGCTAAGTCACTTTAGTAAGCTAACTTCAGGTTTTTTTTTATTCCTAAAACATTGTCAAACAACTGTAAGTATAAAACATAGTGAGTTTAAGACTAATAAATTACATAACACATCACATAAACAAGTCACGAAAATTAAGTAGTATTGAACTCCGAGTTATATTGTGCACAAAAGTGCTGTCTAAATCTCTGGAAGCACACATCCAATAAGAACGGTCTTCATCTTGTCAGGAAAGAAATCAATCATGACAGACACTCTAATCTTATGGGGGAGCTACCTAAGATGTTAGCTAGTTGTCAGTCCAAGTCTATAGTGCATATGACTAACTATCTCTGTATATTAAGACGTCTCTAGGAATTAATATCTAGAAAGAAGGAAGTTTGACATAATCTAAACAAAGGATATACACAGAAAGTACAAAGAATGTATTAACAACAAGAACTAAATAATTAAGGTAACACTAAGGAATTACACCAAACACAACAACAGAACTCGACTAGATCTAACAAACAAGTATATCAAATAAGCAAGCTCGAGTTAAAAATATCAACTAAGTAACATATACAAATGATTCAAGTGCAATACTAAATTGTGTATATGTAAATGTAAAAGTCTATCACTCACAACACAATTACAATCTCATATCAAAGTTCACATGACTACTAATGGGTCACATATAGCCTAATCGTGTCCATGTCCAAGATCATGACATATCATAAATTGTCAAGCTATTTCAAATCCATTTTGTTGCAACTCAAGGATTGAATTTTAACTGAACCTTTAGTTTCTGAACCGAATGAACATCTTGAATTCTCTAATACAATCTCAAATAAGACTACAATAAACCAAAAAATTGCATAGGAAAAGGTTGCATAAGTATATAGATATCTGAATATTTAAACTCAATTTATTTAGCTTTTTATCCAAATTCAACCAGTTGTAAGAAGGCTATTTTTTTTTCATGTCGATTTAGCTTAAGATGTCTAAAGATAACATAAAGTTCACTCTTCTAGCTTTCCAATGATATTATGAACACCCAAAACTGATGTATTGTTGATTTTATATGACTTTTACAAAGCCGATGTATTATCAATTCCATTTGATAATTGAGGCTTGAATTTGAGAGGGAGAACAAGAAAGTTAAATAACCGTACATACATCATCAACATACACACACAATACTTAGGTTAATGACTCTTTCTTAATTTATTAACCTTTTTACTTAAATATTTTTTATTAGAGCAACAAACATTAAGTATAGTTAACTTGTCATGACCAAACTATCAAATAATGACTAACTGGTCATTGAAAACTTACAAAAAGGTAACAACATTTTGAAACATGACACTTTTAAACACTGCACATTGTTAAGTGCAAATTCAAATTATGGCAATGAACTTCCAAATGTTGTTAGATTTTAACAAATCTTTTTGTAACACATTCAAAAATCAAAGTCACATAAAAACATCATATAAGTCAAAATATTTCTCATTTTATTACCATAACCATATCTCACATATTTAAGTATCATAACCAACTAGTTTGACTTTAAAGAGCTGGACCACAACTCTTTACCCAATTTCTCATGAATTGCCAACTTATAAAATTAAAAGACATCATTTGACATCTAAGAATTACTTGAAATGATAGTTCTCACAAAATTTCCCTGTTGAACTAAATTCATCTTTAAATTCATGAAGTTTGAAACAAACATGGGTACTTAATTAGTCATCATTTATGTATTATGTTCCCATGTCATCGATGAACCTCGATCTCCGTGTGTTCCCACTATACCAACATCATTTCAATATATTTCTAAAAAAACTTAGAGATTTTCAATCCTCTATACATTCCGTATTCAATATATCGAAGTTTAGGATCAATATGAAGTTCTGTTAAAAGGACCTTCTTTTTAGTGTTAGAAATACATTGGCAAAGATAAGCAATGTGGAAATCGTCATGTATAGGTAGATGCAACTGATAAGTTAGAGCTCTGACCCGTTCAGTGATTTCAAACGAACTTTCATAACAAGGACTGCGTTTTCCCCATTTGCCAAATCTTAACACTTCTTTCCAACGCGACACTTTCAAGTAGACGTTGTCACCTAATTTGAATTTAACGACTCATTGCACACAGTTATAATATGCCTTTTGTTTCTATTGTGCCACCTTTACTCTTTGACAAACCAATTGAATATCATGTGTGATTTGTACTTTTGTAGTAATTTAGGCCCAATGATGGGTGTCTCTCCAAGTTCATGCCAACATGTAGGTGTATGACATTTTCGTCCGTATAAAGTTTTAAAAGGAGGCACATCGATTTGTGAAGTGATAGTTATTGTTATAGGCAAACTTATTCGTGATCATCCCAATTACCACCAACATTATTAATAAACGTTCACAACATATTACAAGAGTAAGAATAGTTATTTAAATTTTACCATTAGTTTTGGATGATATGTTGTACTAATATTAATGAGTACCAAGTTCACGCTGTAATAAATTCTAGAAACAAGAAGTGAAAGGACTATCATGATCACATACAACTGACATTGAAACCACACATCTACTTGTGATAAATTCATTAACATAAATACGAGCTAGTCGCTCGATTAGATAAGCGTTAGAAATAGGGATAAAGTGAGCCGTTTTGGTCAATCGATTCACTATTACCCATATTAAAACATCATGTCGTTGAGTCTTAGGCAATTTTGATGATAAAATTCTCGTAACTTGATCCCATTTATATTCCACAATACATAAAGACTACATAACACCATGTAGCTTTTGATGCTCGTCCTTACCTTAAATTGCCAAGTAACGATATTATTATTATTTTCTTACATGTCATTTACGTAATTAAATTTATGTAAATCAAACTTAAATTCGATAACGTCGCTCTACTAATCTAATATAATATAACCATCCCAATAAATAATAAACTATGATAAATAATTTTTAACTTATTTATCGTTATAATAAATATGTTTTTTTTAAGATCATATCATAATAAAATTTGGTAGATGAATCAAACTTTTGTAACCCATGGGTCGTGCACTCCATGTGGCGGGTATAGGAAGCAGTTACGTGGATAAACCCAACGGCGAGATCATACTTGTTAGCCTTACCCCAAGGACACGTGGTTACGTGACGTGGATTGGTCATGCCATTTTTGATTCCCAAAACCATTTTAACATTTATATTTTTTCTATTAGCATGCAGATTGCAAATTACAGAAACCTCATTATCCCTTTCTTTCACGCCACACCTTTCCATAACTTCCATCCTATTCTGCTTCTGAATCTCCGTTTCAATTTCAATATACACACAGAATTTGAATTTGCTATATTCATTGATATTCATATTCGGAGATCGATATTATGAGAGACAAACAGCCTGACGGTGACGGCGGTGGTTGGTCGGCGAACAAGGATGCTAGTAATATCGATGGCAATGATTACCGTATGACCATAAATGATGCACAGAGGATGAGAGAGATGCAGCTATCGATAGCAGCTTCATCTTCCGTCTTTCCAGGATTCCGATTTTCGCCGACGGACGATGAATTGATTTCTTATTACTTGAAGAAGAAGCTCCAAGGATCTGATAATTGCGTTGACATAATTCCGGAGGTTGATTTCTGCCGCCACGAGCCATGGGATTTACCAGGTTAATTAATTAATTATAGCTCCTACTCCTGCCCTAACTGGCCACAATTCGATTTGGTATGCCTTTTGAATCGGATATATATTGAATTATTGATAAACTATCTAGTATATACAATATGCCTTGCAGTATCGTCGATTCAATTCGTCGTCATATATATTTAACTATATATCTGTATCGCTAATTCTTACACACACACACACATACATATAAACATTTTACTGGAATTAAATCGAGGAACAATATTACTCTCATCAACGAGTTTTGTCAAGGGTTTAGGGTTTAACGTGATGATTTGTTTCTTGTTTCAAACAAATCTATATCTATATTTATTTTATTAAAGAGTAAATAGACGACCGCTTGCCACTTAACTAAAGTGTCGCACAACCTTCATTTCACACGTGTAATATATAACTTTTTGTTTAAATAATTATTTCAATTAATTAATAAATACTTTTTTTAGGGAATATATAACTTTTTGTTTAAATAATTATTTCAATTAATTAATAAATACTTTTTTTAGGGATTTTGTTACAACTCTATGTTAATATAATCATTTTTTAATGATTAATATAAAACACTTTTGAAAATGAAAAATTCTGATTTCAAGGGTTGATATTAATTATTATTAAAATTAAAAAATTATCGTATCTCAATTATGTATTTTATTTATTATAAATCAAGTTAAAGATTTTACTATGCTTTCTCCGTTCATCGCCTGGAGGTTCTTTAAATTATTTTTATAATATTTTTATTTCAATAATCTACAATATTTAAAAATAAATATTGAGTGACACCTATTTCGTCATTTGTTATCGAGTTCTATAAATAATCAAAAATTTATAATTTATTAAAAACGTTATTATTTAAAAAATCCATATATTATACGGGTAAATAAATTAGTCTATAAGCATTTACTAATAAATTTGTAAATAAATATTATATATAGTATTTGTTACTTAATATTAATTTATGGCATCATTTTATATATATATATATATATATATATATATATATATATATATATATATATATATATATATATATATATATATATATATATTTGTCATGTTATAATATTATGTATTTAATAATGAATATTAATTTATAGTAGAACTAAGGTTTACACACGAGTACCATACTTCTATAATAAAAGGTAATGTCATTTTTAGTTGGGTTTAATAGGGAAAAAAGCACATGTTTATTGTGTTTTTGTGGTTTAGTATCAACAAAACGCATGTTCTGAACATCTTTTCTAGAAAACCTTATATTGATGTTTCCATAAAAACATGAAGGGAAAACCTTTGTTTTCCTCCAACCAAACAACAGTACTCTTTTTTGGATTATACTCCCCCAGTCATATTTTAAATGTTCACCAGACAAAAACACACAATTTAAGAAGTGTGTAATTATTGTTCTACTTTATACTTAGATGACAACTTTACTCTTATTTATTTATTTAATCAATTTTTAAAAAAGATAACTACATTGTAAACATAAGGTTATTATTGAAATTTAATACACTATTATAATCCTGGTGGACATTTATTTTGAGACAAATTAAAATAGAAATATGGATATTTAAAATTCGGACTGAGGGAGTAATTCGTTACCAGAAATAGAAATCAGTGTGAACTAAGTTTTTGTTTTTATGCAATTAACCCGTTGAAATTTGGAGGATTGATCCGGTTTTCTTTATGTTAAAAGGAAGACCATGATCTTGTAGAAAGTTGGAATCTTTTAAGCTAAAAACAAACAAACTTTGCATAAGTTAGTTTGGGTTTGCTTAAACATTCGTATTTGAGGATGACAATTGTTTAGAATGAAATGGAAGTAATGTGAATCACTCGTAGGGGAAGCAAGAAAGTTAAACCGGTTATGGGTTTTAGCATCTTTGGAAAAGCATATATTTACAATTGTACATCTCTCCTATGCGACACGCATTCTTTGTGCCTTCCTTGCACTAGGAAATTTGGTCTAACTTTTGTGTGTCATATTAATATTTTCTTGATCTCAGTATCTCGCCTTTTCTTTATCACTTCTGTTCTGTTTTCTCGACCGAGTAGGGTCCATTGAACGATTTCCACTCACTTGAAATGCTCGAACTTTAGCCGTGTCCCTTAAGGATTTGATAGCATATTTCGAATCACACCCTGCAACAACCAAGTTCCCACGAGGTCAAACCTCTAGAAATGGCAGTGATTGGATCTGTTTGAAAATACAGGGTCAAACTGTTATGATTATGATTTTGTGTTTTTAGTAGTTACATCTTGAAATTTATATTGAAATTGATAGCAATAATGTCATTAGCTCTTTCCATTGTTCGATCGGACAACGAGTGGTTCTTCTTTTCCGCCCGGGGAAAGAAGTATCCAAATGGCTCGCAAAGTAAAAGGGCTACTCAATCTGGATATTGGAAAGCCACTGGCAAGGAACGGAACGTAAAATCAGGTGTTGTTACAATTGGCACAAAGAGGACACTGGTTTTCCACACAGGTCGTGCACCCAAAGGGGAAAGGACAGAATGGATCATGCATGAATATTGTATGAGCGACGCCACACAGGTAGATTATTTTCCGATATTGTTAAGCTACATAAAACTGGTGTCGACAAAGTTGTGACCGATATGCCTTACGTTAAACTGTGAATGAAAAATGTTATCGAATCTTTCCTTATAGAAAGATTACTGTTAAGTTAGAACTATGAATTGACCTGTTAACCATTCTAATTTGTGTTTGTGCTTTCTTGATTTTAATCGTTGATGGTTTGGCACTGTGTGTGTCTACAGGAATCTCTGGTTGTTTGTCGGCTCCGTAGAAACAGTGACTTCCGCTTAAATGAATCTTCAAGAGGCTCATCTAATAACATGACTTTATCAGTTCATGATAATAGTCAATCTGTTACAAATGAGGATGCCAATCATGCCCAAATGGATGGATTTGATCACGAGGCGAACAATATTAAATCCTGTTCAAAGGAGACTTCAAGTAGCTACAGGTCTGTTTCATTCGAACAAAATGATTCGGGTTCAGAATCTGATCGGCAACTCGTGCACGAATCACCACATGGTTCTTCAAGTCTGTGTAAGGTTCGTTTTCAGTTATCATTAACACAAGCATACAGATTGATCTCATTTGTGATTTGGATAAAATAATATATAATGTATTGGTTTTCACAGCAATACGACGATGGAGATGATTGTTTTGCGGATATAATCAACGATGACATAATCAAACTTGATGAATCAGCCTCGAACTCTCTCAGATTCCACGGTGTCCTCGCTGGGGACCTGCCACTGTTTGTCCGGGATCCAACAACATGCTTGCAGAAATTACCACCGGAGACTTTGTCGGCCGATGCACTTTCTGGACAGGGAACTGCATTCAGAAGAATCAGACTGAGACATCAAAATGTTCATAATAAATTACCGCCGTCTGGTGCCGCCAGAAGAAACGCCGCTCGAGAGCATACACCATCTCAGAAGAATGAAACAGGATGTGTGATTAGTGTACTGTCTGGTGCTTCCAATGCAGTGTCCACTCGCGTACAACTGGTTTTGGCCCTCATGACGACTTTGGTGGTGATATTTGTTGCTTGGCGAGGTGGTCGCTTGCCCTTGTATTCTAAGGAACATTCTAGCGTTGAAGGCTTGAGGAGGCAGCTAAGATACTGGCTTCAAAAGGCTGCTGACTATATATAAAGTAACAGGTACACATATGTATAATGTATGTATGTATATATATATGATCCATATGTTTGTTTGTAATCATATATAGTCAGCATAAACAATCTGATGGAGTTTGTATTGTAGCCTAAAACCTACATGTATGTATGTCCCTATTTTACATAATATACGTACAGCAACAAGTTACTTTGATCAGTGTGATGTGTACTGTCGGTCCGAGTTTTCGTTTTTTATTATTATTGAAATATAGCTGGGGCACAAAGGTCATGTAAAAGTCGATATATTTCAGTTCTTAGTTGATGTTTGGGTAAAATCCGGAAATGATCATAGAGTTGAGCATCGATCATATCGAACACTTGATGACGAGCAATCTAATCTTTTGCTTCAAGAAATCAATGGACCAGAGTTCGAAGGGTGCTCTGATACCATGAAGAAACAGGTTCGTATGGAACAGGATTAAAGTTCCTGTGTTATATTTTCACTGAATATGGAGAATCCTATATATACAAAGAATGAAAAACAACATTCCCTATTTACAGCCTATAATTAAGGAAATAATTATTTACGTACAATTTATGACTTTTGGTCGTTAACCCGTTTGAACCATTTGCTTAAATGGATTGAAATTGCCACCCCACTGCCAGGTCAGGAAAGCGGTGAAGGCAGGAAACTCGTCTTCCCACATGAATGAGGGAGTTTGTTACATCAAAGGCCAGATGTCCACACTTCATTGGCCCTGTTAACGATGACACAATCTCAACCAATAGTATATATCACAAGATGTGCAAAAAAGAAAGAAAGAAAGAACGTTAAATCCATCTGTAGTTTAACAATTCTCTCTCAATACAATTCAAAGTTATCCATTGCTCTAACCTTCTCTTAGGGGGCGTTTGGTTTGCGGATTTCCTGGGATTCACTGGGATTTGCATTTAAAATCCTGTGTTTGGTTCGCAGATTTCTGTAAGGATTTAAAATCACAGGATTTCTTAAATCCCTTCCTTCTTTGTTATTTAAAAACCCAACCTTCCCCCTAGGATTTTAAATCCCAGTTACCTTGTATTTTCCATATTAACAATTTTTTCCTAAAAGATAATGAAGATTCTTTGACAAAATCCTGGGAAATGCAAATGCTGCATAATGCAAATCCTTTGACAAAATGCAAATCCCAGAGAAAAAAATCTGCGAACCAAACGCCCCCTTAGTGTCTCTCTCTATTTTGCAAAACTATACTCCATCAACTATTCTCATTTCTCGGATCAGGGTACAAACAAAATCCAAATGAGGGATAACAACTAACATATATCAAGTTTCTAGAATCCTTATGAGTTGTCTTCCTAGTTAACATTTGAGTCTAATCCATACACCTAAATTAAAACAACCACAATTAAAACCACTCAATCTTTGCCCATTTCTCCCAACATTGGAGGATGCATTATCACAAAATGTTATTGAAACCACAAAGCCAAACTAATCAACCTGTATTAATTAACCTAATAAGAACACTTGACCAAAAGAAAAGAATAGGTGATGAGGGAATGCCAAATGCATTGCTGATGAAAAGTAACACCTATTTTTAGTTTCCTTGTCAGTTGTCTTCCTAGTTAACAAATTGATGATTGATCCATACATCGAGATTTATTTTATCTTTTTTATAATAAATATTAGATTCAATTAAATCGTTGTTTATAAACATATATTTTATTGATAAAATAGATATTTTGATTTTATATACATAATGAAATGTATAATAATTATAATAAAATTAACTTGAGGAATTTTCTGCAAAAAAAAAAAATATTGAAAGACAAAAAAGCAAAATTTTCGTTATTTTTTAAGGGAAAATGACGCCAAATAGCTCTGTACTTTTGAGTTTGTACACATTTATGTAGTGTACTTTTTTTGTGCACATTTGGTAGTCAAACGTTTAAAATGTTTCAATTAGGTAGTTGGGTGACCTGAAAACCGGCACCAATAGGTTACCATATGATATGGTCATATTTATACATATTTTTGGCATCATTTCCCTTGCAATTTGATCGGTTTTTCTCTCGAAATACGTGAAATAGATATCTAATTCATTCATTTTTGTGATTCATAGGACAAAAGAGGTTTTATCGACGAAGGAATGAACATCGAAGAAAAACCGACAAACTTTGAAGCCCCGACGAGTTCTCGTGGATTTTCTAGAAGAAAAGAAGCGAAATTGGTGAATTTTTGGAGCCTACGACCGTAGAAGGGGAAGCCTACGACCATCGGAGGTACAAGGAGCATTACCGTGGGCTAGGGCACAGGTTTGACCAAGTCAACATGGCCTACGACCGTGGAGCTTAAGGCCTACGGTCGTAGGCGGCGCAGAATCCTTATATACAGAACAGATTCGGCCAGAACGAAGACAGACCTTATTTTCTCGATTTCCAGCATAGTTTTACGATTTTTTACAGTATTTCTTCACATATTTAAGTAGGTTTAGCATAGTTTTAGTTAATTAATCATTCGGGATTGATATTGGCGTGGATTGAAGCATTCGGTTAGCGGTAATCGTTGGTTTTTCGTCACTTTTTGCAAGATTTCGGTACATTCGTTCCTTTTTCTTTCGTATTTCATAATGAATGCTATTAAGTTTTGTTTATTTTCTGTTTTTATTATGGATCGTGAGTAGTTTATTGTTCACCCGCTTGGGATAACGAATTCTATGTATTAGTTGGTATATTATTGGATTGACTGATGGATTTTGGTTTATATTTGTCGGATTGTTGATTATTTCATGTATTCTAGTTAAAAATCAGATTTTTATTAATCTTTTAGCATTGTTTTGCGATAATAAAGTGTTAATTAAATATGCGTTTTTAAAAAAGAATGATGCTTTGAATGAAAAATTAATAGTCAATTATCTCTTCTAGGCATTGTATTGCGATAATGATTTGATAGTTGATTGTTAATCTAGAATTTTATGCGTTTGTTAATTCTTATGCATTGTGTTGCGATAATAGGGTTGACAAATCGTAAAGTTTGATTTTTAAAGTAACGAAGTTAATTTGTTGGATTTCGGTATTAATCGATTATCTTTAGGCATTGTGTTGCGATTATAAGATTTATTGGTTAATATTGGAGTTTCGATGAGTTGCTTTGTTTTCATCACGTGGTTATAAACATTAAATATTTTAACTTGAAGTAATTAATTAATCGGTAATGTAAACTAAAATCCGGGCTTAATTGAATTTAGAATTGTTATCGACCGATTTGTCTTTAGTCAATCAATTCAATCCATCGCCAATTAATCGTAGTTTTCTAATTCCAAGTGGGTGACGTTTTCGTAATATAAGAGTTTCGTAAATTTCAATATCATTCTTTACTTGCTTAAGTTATTTCTAAATTGACTTTGCTTTTGTTAGTTGGTTCGTATTATATAATTGTCCTTTCTTGGTGCGTTCGTTAGTTTAGTTTAAGTCGTGTTTGCTAGATTTAGTTTTTAATTATTTTGAAAAACCCAAAAAAAATTAGTTTAACTTGTTATTCACGTGTTACTTAGTTTGCATTAGTTATTCAGATAATTAATTTTAATTATTGTCTCTAGTTGATAATTTCTTCACAAATTCCGAAATAGCTAAATATTGGTTTAGGTTGTAGTATTGGAGTCTCCTTTCTTTATTCCGTTCCCTGAGTTCGATAAATCCTGGGTGATTCTTGAAGCTATATTGCACACGATTGGTACACTGCCAGTTGTGTAATTTATACTTTGGGTTCATTTAGACATTAAAACCTGAGGTGTGTTTTGCACGCGTCAAGTTTTTGGCGCCGTTGCCGGGGAACGGTGTGAGCTTTAAGAAACAACCAACACCGGTAGTTTAGTTGATCCTTTTTAGGGGCAATTCCCCTAAAAAGTTAAATTTTTGTCAAATGCACATTGATAATAATGAGTTTGATGCTGATAGAGATTTGCGGGAGATTGCTTGCTTACTTGGAGTAGATTGGCAGATGCACATCGATGAGAATGACATCCCAACCGATGAGGATATTTTTGCTTTGTTTGAAGCACCATCACCATCTACTCCTTCTCATATTGATCTTGATAAGCTTGATATTCTTGAATCTGATTCTATTGTTGTTTGTGATGGACAGATACCTTCAAGCTCGGTAAAGAGGAAAGGGAAATCGAAGAAGCCAAGAAAGCAAAAGAAGAAGGTGGAGAAGATCACAACAAAATTAACTTGTCAATTTCCGAAGTTTAATTTTGATCATGAGGATCCGGTTGGTGAGTACATTGCTTTAGTAGGTATGAAGGTTTGCGAGCTCGTTTCCCAGGTATGTTTTATCAATCTAAGGGCCATGTGGACGAGTCAAGCTAGAGACTCGTCAAAACAAGCGCTTTCGGGAGGCAACCCGTAGATACTTTCATTTGTATTTTAAGTTTTCATTTTATGTTTAGTTTGTTTTGCTTGATGTGTTGAGTTGTTAATTTAAATTTTGAAAGTTATATGCTTTAATAAGTAGCCGTGCATTAAGTATGTGTTTTAGGATTGCATGATTGATGTTAGTGGTCTTGTTTTGATAGCATGTTTGCTTGTACTAATTTCTAGTTTATTTTATTTTATTTTATTTTATCTTATTTAGTTTATTTTTTTATTGCTTTGTGTGTGGTGTGCTTATTAAATTTAATTTCATAAATGGTGTGTTTTTGAGTTCTTATAGCTTGGTGTGTTTCCATGTTTTCTTTGTTTATTTTCGTAGATTTATATTTAGGTATTTATGTTCTAGTCCTTGCATGCTCATGGTGTCACGCATTATGCTTTATTTATGTAAAAGGGGTGTCGTTGTCTTGAGAATATTTTGGTGTGCTAATGTGTCATATGATCATGTATGTTTGAAATGAGTGTGGGGTAGTGTATCTGATGTCACATAGTTTGATATGAGTGTGAGTGATGTGCTTGATGCGTGTTTAGACAAATGTATGTGTGTTAGAGTGTTATCAGTCTTGGACAGCTATTGATAGATGTCTTGTCATGACGGGCCATGGTAGAGATGCTCACTAGCAGTCAGTTCAGCCTCATCATTCATACATGGCCATGCTTAAATGTATCAGAGGAGTTTTTCTGTTCCAATTTTATTACCTCCATTTTTCCATGTTATCTTGAACTGTTCATGACAGTGAGGACACTGTCAGATTTAAGTGTGGGGTGGGAGTATAAAAAGGTTGATTTTAAGCTTTGCATGTTTTTAAATTAAGCTTATGCATGTTTGTCTAAAGATGGGCCGATTTTCAAAATTTACTCTCTATTTTTGCATGTGAGACTCGTAGAAGTATTGTTCCATTTTCTACGCATGCGAAGCTGAGCAAATGACTTTGAGATTTTCTTTGTGACAACAGGATGTTTTTGATGTGCATGTTACGCTTCTTGACTGAAATTCCATGATTAAGCACAAATAACCCTGTACATTCGTTTCGTGAGAATTTGAGCCTATCTAGCATTCACTTTTAATGCTCATTATTTCTTTCGGTGTGAATCTGTCGGTGTTAATTGGATTAAGGTAGAACTTGTTTGTCAAATGCATGCCAAGATCACATCGTTTGAGAATCTAGCACTTATATAAAGGCACAATTACGATACCCTTTTTCCCCAATGACACCCCTACCGGCATCATTTTCCTTAGTTTCCCCGTTTGAGCCTGAGCCTCTCATTTCGGTGACAACCCACATTATCAGCCAAATAATCCTTTTGCCTATCGTTTAACCAGAATTGGGATCGTGATTCAGTAGCAAGCTTTAGGGATTTATTTGGGATCATTCGTTTGTCAGCTAGTTTGTACTCTGTGAGCCTTGACGATTATGCCTTGTTTTGATAGCATTCGAGTCATACGTAATTCTATGCTTTTGTGTTCTTCCTGACTTTTCTAGTGTTGTACCGCGGCAATACTAGTGTGGTTAAGAGAGTTCTTTTTGAGTACAGATTGCATATAAGTCGGTGTTTGGAAATTCAGCGCTATAAAAAAAAGGAAGAGAAAAGAAAAAAAAAAGAAAAAAGAAAAAGAAAAGAGAAAGAATTGGAATAAGAAAGTGAAATGAATTGTTGTCCTTCTGAGCTGCTATTAGATGTGAAAAATCAAGCGAACTTATTGGTGTAATTTTCTGAGTTTGGTCTCATGCTCGTTACTTGTTTCTATAGCTTGATGGTTGATCTTCGATCCCAATCTTTTAACCCCACTTTGGCCATATATTCCCCATTTCCTTAGCCTAGCCTCGTTACAGCCCATTAAGACCTTTATGTGCTTTATTTTCAAACATTAAGTGATGGCGGTGTGATTTACTCTCAAGCATATGCTCACATTCTTTTAACATGTCTGGCATTGAGCGAAATTTGTGAAAACATACGAGCCTATACACATGAGTGATGAGTGAAAACTGTGAGGTGCTAAGTCATGTAATGAGGTGGGAACGGGTTGACATTGCAATTCTTTTTGCATCTTGTGGTCTCATTGTTTCTTGCATTGGCTTCAATTTCATAGTCTATGGATCTTTAATGCTATTGAGGCTTGCATGTTTCTAGAGAGTTCATTTTGAATTGAGGCCTGAGTAAAGACATTTATGCAGTAGTTTGCTTGAGGACAAGCAAAGTTCAAGTGTGGGGTATTTTGATATGGTCATATTTATACATATTTTTGGCATCATTTCCCTTGCAATTTGGTCGGTTTTTCTCTCGAAATACGTGAAATAGATATCTAATTCATTTATTTTTGTGATTCATAGGACAAAAGAGGTTTTATCGACGAAGGAATGAACATCGAAGAAAAACCGACAAACTTTGAAGCCCCGACGAGTTCTCGTGGATTTTCTAGAAGAAAAGAAGCGAAATTGGTGAATTTTGGAGCCTACGACCGTAGAAGGGGAAGCCTACGACCATAGGAGGTACAAGGAGCATTACCGTGGGCTAGGGCACAGGTTTGACCAAGTCAACATGGCCTACGACCGTGGAGCTTAAGGCCTACAGTCGTAGGCGGCGCAGAATCCTACAGAACAGATTCGGCCAGAACGAAGACAGACCTTATTTTCTCGATTTCCAGCATAGTTTTACGATTTTTTACAGTATTTCTTCACATATTTAAGTAGGTTTAGCATAGTTTTAGTTAATTAATCATTCGGGATTGATATTGGCGTGGATTGAAGCATTTGGTTAGCGGTAATCGTTGGTTTTTCGTCACTTTTTGCAAGATTTCGGTACATTCGTTCCTTTTTCTTTCGTATTTCATAATGAATGCTATTAAGTTTTGTTTATTTTCTGTTTTTATTATGGATCGTGAGTAGTTTATTGTTCACCCGCTTGGGATAACGAATTCTATGTATTAGTTGGTATATTATTGGATTGATTGATGGATTTTGGTTTATATTTGTCGGATTGTTGATTATTTCATGTATTCTAGTTAAAAATCAGATTTTTATTAATCTTTTAGCATTGTTTTGCGATAATAAAGTGTTAATTAAATATGCGTTTTTAAAAAAGAATGATGCTTTGAATGAAAAATTAATAGTCAATTATCTCTTCTAGGCATTGTGTTGCGATAATGATTTGATAGTTGATTGTTAATCTAGAATTTTATGCGTTTGTTAATTCTTATGCATTGTGTTGCGATAATAGGGTTGACAAATCGTAAAGTTTGATTTTTAAAGTAACGAAGTTAATTTGTTGGATTTGGGTATTAATCGATTATCTTTAGGCATTGTGTTGCGATTATAAGATTTATTGGTTAATATTGGAGTTTCGATGAGTTGCTTTGTTTTCATCACGTGGTTATAAACATTAAATATTTTAACTTGAAGTAATTAATTAATCGGTAATGTAAACTAAAATCCGGGCTTAATTGAATTTAGAATTGTTATCGACCGATTTGTCTTTAGTCAATCAATTCAATCCATCGCCAATTAATCGTAGTTTTCTAATTCCAAGTGGGTGACGTTTTCGTAATATAAGAGTTTCGTAAATTTCAATATCATTCTTTACTTGCTTAAGTTATTTCTAAATTGACTTTGCTTTTGTTAGTTGGTTCGTATTATATAGTTGTCCTTTCTTGGTGCGTTCGTTAGTTTAGTTTAAGTCGTGTTTGCTAGATTTAGTTTTTAATTATTTTGAAAAACCCAAAAAAATTAGTTTAACTTGTTATTCACGTGTTACTTAGTTTGCATTAGTTATTCAGATAATTATTTTTAATTATTGTCTCTAGTTGATAATTTCTTCACAAATTCCGAAATAGCTAAATATTGGTTTAGGTTGTAGTATTGGAGTCTCCTTTCTTTATTCCGTTCCCTGAGTTCGATAAATCCTGGGTGATTCTTGAAGCTATATTGCACACGATTGGTACACTGCCAGTTGTGTAATTTATACTTTGGGTTCATTTAGACATTAAAACCTGAGGTGTGTTTTGCACGCGTCACCATACTTACGTGGATGATTTAAAGGAAAATGACATGAAATAACTATGTGCTTTTAAATACGTACACATTTATGTTGTCTATTTTTTTGTGCACATTTAGTATTCAAACTTTTGAAAATGTTTCAATTAGGTAGTTGGATTATCTGAAAGTCGATAACAACCTGTTACTATGCTTATGTGGACATATTTCTATGATTTGGAATTAAAAAACTTATGGGGAGTTTGGTTCGTTGGAATCTGGCGGAAAAGGAATGAATTTTCCATTCAGATGGGTTGTTTGGTAGTCCAAAGGAATGGAATGACCATTCCACATTTTAAAAAAAATCTCCCCTTTTGAAGGAATGATCATTCCATAGCAAAATGGAAGGAATTTATATTCCATTTCTTCAAAACAATCCTTTTAACAATAGGTCTTTTTACTCTCAACAAACTATAGTATTTGGATTTAGACAGATTCCATTCATTCCAGAATTCCATTCCTTTGACGGATTTCATTCCATTCCGTAAGATTCTAGCGAACCAAACGTCCCCTTAAGGTAACTTATTTTCTTCTATAAAACTATAAAAATATTTCTAAACATAATATGCATCAAATTAATAAGATATATATATATATATATATATATATATATATATATATATATATATATATATAATATTCATTTTATAACAATATATTAGAGTGCTATTTTCCATCACCTAAACGTAATATGTATCAAGTAGAAATGATATGTTTTGAATTTGATACCTACCGTGTTTTGGAGTAATTTTATAGAAAAATACAAGTAACATCAATTTTTTTATTCTATGTCATAAAACATGTCCACATAAGCTTAGTAACTGGTTGGTATCGATTTTCTGGTAACCTAACTACCTAATTGAAACATTTTTAAAAGTTTGACTACTAAATGTACACAAAAAAAGTACACAACATAAATATGTACAAAATTAAATGTACATAAATGATGCCATTTTCATTAAAAAAAATCATCCACGTAAGCATGGTAACATGTTGGTGCTGGTTTTTAAGTCATCTAACTACCTAATTAAAATATTTTCAAAAGTTTAACTATCAAACGTGCACAAAAAAATATGTTACATAAATGTGTACAAACTTAAAACTACATACTATTCGATGTTATTTCCCCATTTTAATAATAAAGCCTATAAAATACAAGATAGTTCCATAAATTTGTCGCAAAGCACGTTTCCGATTTTATTCTTGAATTTATTTAGGAATTACGTTCGATTTGTTGTATTTTTAAAACGGGCCACATAGTAAACATTTGAGATTTATGCTAGGGGCCCATACGGGACCGTTCTTTCTTTTCTCTCGGTCTCGTACGGCCCACATATATAAACAAAGGCTGCGATTTCTCTCTCCTATTTCTACCAACTTTTTTAGGTTCGTAATTACACAATATATAGCAAAGAATCGATATAGTATTCTGTATTCTTGATGTGGCCATTCGTCAAGCTCCGCCTTCTTTTTCTTTTTCTGCTTTCTTCTTGTTGATCAGTCCACCATGTTCAAATCGGTATGTTTTTGTTAGAACTTGAAGCTCGATCATCTTACTTCTGATTTCGATCATTTGCTGATTTCTTCATGCATACGTTCATTCAGTTTTTTGGTGCATATACATCTTCTTCTTCTTCTTCCATCCGATCTCTTCAGTTTTTACATGTTTTGTTCTACTTCACATTTCCCCCAATTTCTGTATTTATAATCATGATTTAGCAGTTTTAACACTGTCATTAAATGCATTACGCTACTTGATCTTACATCAAGGCAATTTAGGGTTTTTTATTTGAACTGGAGCAAGTTAAAGGTTTTTGTTTTTTTTACACGAAATCGTTTTACTTCTTTGGTATATGCTGGTGTAATTTATAGAATTTTTAAATGTTTATATGAAGTGATTAGCTTTGATCATAAGTTTTAATAAGTGATTGTAAATACATTGAACTCATTCATTGTGCGATTTCAGTGTACTTTTTAGGCTGTGTTTGGATGTTTCAATATATGAATTAGACTACTTAAATTTAACAGTGATTAAATAAATTAGCGAAACGAGTATCTACGCAACATAGATGGCGTTTGATATGGTGGAATCAGAAAAAAATGGAATTGCATGGTGTTTGCGATATTTTTTATGTTATGATGAAAGCTAACCATGTTTAGTTGATGAAAACAAATGTGTTTTCGGGTTTTGTTCGTGATGAAAACAAGGGCTTTATGGATACATGTTCATTTGCTTAATTTTTTAAAAAAAATTTATTTTCATAAAATTTTCATTTTCAAAATTTATAACTAAAATGTTGAAAACAACTTTAACTTATTTTTAATAATTTTCAAATTTGAACGAAAACAAGAAGTTTTCAAAATTCCAATATCATGTTTAGACGTCGTGAGAACATTTTTATGAAAATTGAAATCGAAAACTGTTGAAATTTTTTTGTCAACTAAACATGAGTTTTTATAAATTTTAATTCCCTCGTTAGAGTTTTATATATAGTATTTTCTATTATTTTTTCTTAGATCTTTATTTGTGTGTAACTATCATTAGTTAAAAAAATTTGTGAAACTTAAGACTCCATTCATTACGATTCCACCATACCAAATGTGCCCTTAAGGTATTTAGAATTGGAGCAATTTGAAAGCAAAGGTTTTTCTTTTTTTGGTCTAACAAAGAAATCTTCAATGCGAAATCGTATCGCAAGACTCGAGGATTATGAAATTGTTTTGGTTATCTGGTATATATGCTGGAGTTCTATTGAGATATAAATGTTTATGAAGTGACTAACATTGAATTATTGGTTTTTAACAAGTGATCTGTATTTAATAATTACATTGAACTCATTCATTGTTAGAGTACATACCCTTTAGGCTGTGTTTGGATGTGCAATTTTGAAATGAGTCTTATGATAAGAAGAAGCAGATCGAATAACGGAAAAACTTAAAAAGATTAGATGATTAAACGGAAAATTACCCATGATAGGTAATTACTTCAGATCATTTTCTATTTTAGAAAACGGACTTTCAAATTCACCTTTGAAGGGTTTGTAATCAAGTAAACGGCCTGTTTTAGGTAAAGAATAATATCTAATTTTAGTAATCTGTCCGTTATTTGATTATAAAATTGTAACATAAGATGTGTTGATTGTGAATCTTTTTTCTACTGAGTTAGGGAGGAACGAAGAGACGTATGCTCGATGAAGATGTGATTGTGCCAGATATAGATAGATTAAGCACCTTGCCTGTAGAGCTGATCCATCATATTCTCTCTTTCATGGATACAAAATATGCTGTTCAGACTTGTGTATTGTCTTCAAAATGGAAGCCTATGTGGACTATGCTTCGCCATCTCAAATTCTCAACTGCAGAATTTCAGCAGTTGGGTCACTTTTCTAAATTTGTGAGGCATGTTATTGCTCATCGTGATCACCAGACAGATGTTTCTTCGCTTGAGCTAGATTTTGATGGAACACTCAGCCGTATATTGATTAAAGTCATCCTGAAATATGCTGTGTTTCATAACGTTCAACGACTAATAATCAGGACTGCTTTTAGAGAGCATGATTTCCCAGTTTGTATCTTTAAGTGTCGATCTCTCGAGTACTTATACCTGATGAACATCGATGGAGATAATTGCCTTGTACCGCAGTGTCGTTGGGATCTTCCGAATTTAACGACTTTACATCTCAATCATATGGTACTTTGTGATGGAGCAGCTGGACATCTAGAGTGCCTTGACCTCTTTTCCAAGTGTGTTAAATTGAAAACTCTAGAAATAAATGACTGTTACATGGCATATGTGAAGATGTTTGGTGTATCTGCTCCTCAACTTGAGAACCTGAGTATAAGAAATTGTTTTTTCGTAAATCTTTTCATCTCGGCACCCAAGCTCTCCTTTTTTGCCTTCTACGGGAACAGTGAGTACCCATTAAGCCTGGTGACAAATGGTCTTGGGTATTTAGAGAAAGTGAATCTCCATCTGCTCGTACCGTATGATCCAGAACCTACTAATTATGAGGAGGAAGAAGCTCGCAAGATTGTTAACTTGTTCGAGGACTTCCACAATGCCAAATTTGTTAAGCTTTACTCAAATATCATCGAGGTATGCTGACGGGATCATCGTTGAAAACATTCCTTTTCCATATGCTTTGTGATCTTTTTTTGGCCTTCTCCTTGCTCCATATATATTATATCATAATTTAGTGTATTAATTAGTAGGCTCGGTTTTTGTGTTGCTTGATCGAGGCAAGATTGATTCGATCTGCTGATTAAACGTATCGTTGCTCAGGCATATAGACCATATTGTTTTGTTCTGGTTTAGCTGATAAGCTGATTAACTGTTAATTCTAGTATAAAAGTAAACTTATAAAATTTTAAATTTAAGGTGTAATTTTAAATTATTTATACTTAAGGTAACAAACTTACAAATATTTTTATGGTTACCTATTTTGGGCTGCGGAACCTGGTCCTTTCCATGTACATACTTACTACTAATTACATGCATCAAATTTACAATGTACCCAAAATATGAAATACTTAAAGTTTGTTACCAAAAATTTTCCTAATGGTGTGTAAAGTTTAATAAAGAGAATTCAGTTCTGGATGTGTTATCGGCACGGCCAATTTGTTTCTTTATATTTTTCGTTTGGCCATAAACGAGAAAAGAAAATAACTTGTTACCTTTTATGCAATTAGCCCAACGTTAAAAGTAGATAAAGATGAAGGTACATATCATGTATTGAGATTTAATCATCGTCATTAATTAAGGATCTAAGTTTTAGAGTTGGTTACCTTAAACGATGAAGGTATGCTTAATTTGATGTAAATTGTATTCTTTTTCTTGTCAAGAACCCAATAGAGCTCCTAGGCACTTTTGAACTTGTATTTTAGCTAGTGCATGTGTATTTATGAGTTTCATGTCTTCACGTTTTTTGTGTTTTCGTTCATCCATGTTATTTTTTTCCATAAAATTTCACAAGTTAAAATTTTCTTTTTGTTTTTAGTGAAATTTGGATATTATAACATGATTTTTCAGTTTTAAAAACCCGGTTTACTGATTATAAATCAGCGCTCTAATAGTTAAATTTAAAAAAACAACTTAAGAATTTTTCTGAAAAAAAGAATAATATTAAGGGACGAAAACGCAAAAACCGTGAAAACATGTTGATTTTTTTCGTAATAATTAAACACATAATATAATATTTGTCTTTTTTCGATTCTGACCGTAGGTGCTGTCAATGCATCCGGTTATACTATCATCTCAACAGTCACCATTTCACAAGTTGAAGCATCTAAGTATATGTCAAGTGATTCGGGAAGAGGAAGATAAGGTGTTTGTGGTGCCTGATTATGTCAAAAACTACTTCCTGCATAGCTCTCCAAGTGCCACTATTGGAACGGAAGTACTTACGGTATTGCCTTTCTCCGAGTAAATATTATATATTGTTCATTCTCCGTTTCTCTTTGCATCATAGCATCTTATAGAACCGAACCAACCATTTGCGTTCAATTCGTTCCTTTCAAATATTAGCACATAAATGAACTACGTCTGGTCGTTTATGATGATCTAGCAGTGAATAATTGGTTAATTTGGCAAGAAAGAAGCAAGAACTGACATACCACAATGGAAGAGAATAAGGTTGAGGGGATGTTTGGATGAACAATTTGGATGTGCTTCTTTTTGAAGTTGTAATAACCTGATAATCAATGTTTGGCAAGTTTTGATAATTTTTTTTTAAAGAATTAATGGATAAAATGGTATAAAATAAGATTTTTTTGTCAACCTTTTCTTCTTTCTAGATTATCAGAATCTGTTTTAACAAAAACTGAATATGTTCATTTTGTTGAAGTAAAACACACACTAGATAATACTCTGGAAAATGATATGCATTCAACATCATCAAAACTCCCACTATAAATACACCAGAAAAAGACTCTAGAACTTTCAAACCATAAAGAACACTTGTTAGTACTAAATAAGAGTTAAATAACACAACTCTTCTTATTCTAAAACTCATAATACTTTATGATAGTAGTAAGACCATTCAACTTTCAACTTCTAGCAACACCAATCAGCCATAACTCACTTCCAACTAGCCGTTTGAATTACTAGCTTCAACACCTCCCCTTATTTCAAACTTACCAACTCCAAGACGTGATCTGAGATAACAAAATTGTTCCTTCCCTAATGCTTTAGTGAGTATATCTGCTATTTGCTCTTGTGTATGACAGGACCTGAGATTCACTTCATTGTTTTCGACGAGAGTTCGTATGTAGTGGTACTTGATGTCAATATGCTTACTTCTACTGTGATATGCTGGATTTTTGCTCAAAAAAATCGTTGAATTATTATCACAGTAAAGTTCAGTTGCTTGTTCTTGCTCTTGGAATAAATCCATCAATAACTTTCGTAACCATACTGCTTGACAAGCAGCTGCCGTAGCTGCAACATACTCCGCCTCCGTGGTAGATAAAGCAACAACAGGTTGTTTCTTTGAGCTCCAGGAAACAGCTCCTAAGCCAATAGAAAACACATTCGCGGAAATACTCTTCCTATCATCAAGAGAACTTGCCCAGTCGCTGTCCGTATACCCCTCCAGTTTGATGCTCTTTGACTTTGCATACCAAATACCGTATTCAAGAGTCCCGACAATGTATCGAAGTACCCTCTTAGCTGCTCCAAAGTGAGAGGTTGACGGATCTTGCATGAATCTTGAGATTAGACCAACAACAAAGGCAATGTCAGGTCTAGTGTGAGTAAGGTAGATTAATCCACCCACCAGGCTTCTAAATCTTTTTGCATCTGCTCGAACTTCACCAACATCTATCTGCAACTTTTCATTCACATTCATAGGTGTATCCGAGGGTTTACAATTCTGCATGCCAAACTTATTCAAGAGATCTGTAGCATATTTTTTTCTGAGAAACAAATATTCCTTCTTGAGTTTGCTGCACTTCTAAGCCAAGGAAATAATGAAGAGCCCCCATATCAGACATCTCGAATTCCTTCATCATTTTCTCTTCGAAGTCTTGCACCAATGATTTTGACGAGCTTGTGTAGATTATGTCATCAACATACAAACATATGATGATCAAATCTTTAGAGCCCATTTTCTTGACGTAGAGAGTTGGTTCACTATCACTTCTAATATAGCCATGCACATGAAAATAACTGTCAATTCTGTTATACCATGCTCGAGGAGCTTGCTTCAATCCGTATAAAGCCTTGTGAAGATTATATACTTTGTCTTCATTTCCTTTTAGTTCAAAACCAGGTGGTTGAGATACATACACCTCTTCTTGTAAATGACCATTGAGAAATGCCGACTTTACGTCGAATTGGTATACATGCCACCCTTTCTGAGCTGCTAAAGACAAAACAATACGAACAATTTCGAATCTTGCAACCGGAGAGAAGGTTTCTTCAAAGTCAACACCATACTCTTGTGTATACCCTTTTCCCACTAATCTCGCTTTGTATTTTTGAATCGTACCATCAGCATTCTGTTTGGTCTTGAACACCCACTGTGACACTCTTGCCACAATAACCACCATTACAATAAAATACACCCAGGATTAATCACCAACATAGATTACATAATGATCTGAATGCTTTAACAAGTGCGGAAGCATTAAATTACATAAATTAAAAGAATACACCTGAATCAAACACCCTATGGTGCTACAAGGTTCCAATACTAAGTCTACACACTCAATTCATTATTACAACATCCAGAATATATTACAACATTGGTCCCATAGCACATTTACCGATTTAGCAGTATCAAATCTTCCAAGACTTCACAAACGACCTAACTAGAAGGTCCCGCGGCAAATTTCTCTTAACCTGTAAAAATTCAACAACTGAGGGGTACGAGAATGCTTAGTGAATACCAATGATTTTACACATTCCACAAATCCTTATGATGCCCCCATGAGTAACACCGGTAACGCATACCGTATACTCCACACGTACACAAAGTACGCAAACCCGAGCCGCAACTCCTTCGAGATGACGCTCGACATAAGAAAAACCAACCATCCGAGGCAGACATAACATCGGGGATGACCTACTGTCTATCCTGACCACAGAGGTGTCAAACTCTTGGTCATATAGCACAGTAACATCAGAGTACAGATGCGACCCTCAGGTCCATCAATAAGATGAACAACAAAGAAACGGACATGCAACAAGTATGAATGTGCATCAACATAAACGCAAGTTAGTAGAGTGCCAAACAAAAGTGAAACAACATGCCTCAGCAGGCAAAGCAAACATAAAGCAGATGCAGACATGTTAAAATCAAAGGTACTCACAGTGGGTGCGTTAGTTAACTTCAAGTTATCTTATTTCTCTTCGGAATTTCAACCGGACTAAAAAATACCCCACTGTGGGTTAAACAACACCACAAGGGACCTGTTACATTTCCATAAGAAAATCATATCATAAACATGTTCCTCAACAAATGTACATCAAGTTGTACAATTAAAATATTACAACATTCGGAACCTTCATCCGAAACTCACGTTATAAACCATCAATTGGTGTGTTATTATTTCCAAATAACCTTTCATTATATGCCTTAACATAATACCAAAAATATCCTAAAAGTGTGATTAATTGTCCATAAATTCGGGTCCTTAAAAACTCATCCGAATTTCACAAGAATAGCATAGAACTCGCCGAGTTGGTCCATAGAACTCGCCAGGTCCGAATTTCGGATCCTCGGTCGGATTTCGGACCCATCCGAATTGCTTTACCCATCCGAGTTCGGTTCCGTCCGGATTCAGTTTCATTTAGGTTCGGGTCTTATCTGAAGTCGAGCCACATCCGAATTCAGGTCCCAACCGAATTCGGATCCAACCACTTATGAATTTTTGAAGATTTATTCAAGTGTTCTTGGGAACTCGCCGAGTTCCCCAAAGAACTCGCCGAGTTCACTTGCAGAAATGCAGGTCGCAACTTACGGATTTTACTCAAAATTTCCAAAACTAATTTCTAACCACATGCAATCCATAGTAATGTTATATAAACATATATTGAATGTTTCTAGTCCATTTTCCATATCATTAACACTCTAATTCGTCCAGATTGGACCAAAAATGAGGGAAAACCTCAAGAACACAAAAACTTCATAAAAATTCAGATTTCTTACCTTCTGTTTGATTCGTTGCACGATTCTTGTTTCTAAACCTTCAGAGATCTTCAATTGATGCTTTTCAACTTGAATTACATACATGCAATCAAAATTTCACAGATTTTAAATCCGAATTTATTCCACTTATAAGCTTCTCAAAATGAGCCTTAAACTTAGAAATAAATTTCTCACCTTGATTTAGACTTAATACTTGATAATTTACAGCTTAGATCCATAATTTTTCTTCAAAAATTTCGAGTTCCAGCAGAGAGATTCAAGAGAGAGATGGAGAGCTCTTGAGTTTGAATTATGAAATGAATGAAAATGAAAGACCCATTGCCCTTTTATTCCATATTTCCAACTTTGGCACATTTAGCCCCTCATCTTATCTGATTCCATTAAATACTGAGTTTCATCATAATTTTCATCATTAACAATTTAACAATCATACTTAATAACTAAAAGTTGAAATTCTCAAATTTCCTTAATTTCTTAAAATAACAACCAACTTTTAAATATCCAGATACATAATCATTTTTCATAATTCAACTTAATTATATAAATTACAAAATTTCCAACTAATTAATCTAAATTACAATAATTTAGATTTAAGGATGTTACACCCACTTCAAAGCTATTGGCTTTTTACCGTTCGGCAGATCCATTATCGTCCATGTACGATTCTTCCACAAAGTTTCCAACTCTTCTGCCATCACTCTTCTCCATTCCATTCTTTTTGCTGCCTCTTCATAAGTGTTGGGTTCTACCAGAGATAGTGCGAACTGACATGATGCGTAGATATCTTGTATAGATTTGAACTTCCTTGGAGGTGTGTCTGAATCACTTAAAACATTTTCAGCAACAGAATCAATTGCAATGTCTGGTGTTGGACAGTTAGGTGATGGGTTCACAACTACTTCTGCAATTTGCTCTTCATCCTGGATTGGGGCAACCTGCACATTATCTGCTTCACTCAGCTTCACAATTTTCCAGCAAATCCCACTTAGCATTTTTGTGACACCCTTTGCCACAACAACCACCAAACACAATACACCCAGGATTAATCACCAACATACATTAACATAATGATCTGATAACCTAAATTAAGTGCGGAAGCATTAAAACATAAATAAAGTGGTGCAACAAGTGTTAAACACCCTACGGTGCTATCAGGTACCAAGTCTAGGTCTACACACCCATACATTTATTACAATCATCCAGAATATATTACAACATTTGTCCCACAATATAATTACCGATTGAGTAGCAGATATCTTCCAAATCTTCCAAATCGACCTAACTAGAAGGTCCAGCAGTAGATTTTCCTTTGCCTGTAAAAATACAACAACTAAAACGTAAGCGAATGCTTAGTGAATACATAGATTGCGCATATTATAAATATTTATGAAGCCCAAGAGTAACCCCGACGACAAACGTCGTATACTCTCTTCGTACACCAAGTACGGACCAGAGCCGCAGCCCCTTCGAGCCCAAAGCTCGGCATTTACACATACCATCTGAGACAAACGAACGATCGGGGATGACATACTGCCTACCGGACCTGGAGGGATCAGCTCCAGCGTCATATAGCACAGTAACATCAGAGTTAACGATGCGACCCACCGGTCCATCACTAGATGCACAACAATCGAACGGACATGCAACAAGTAAGAATGTGCATCTAAATCTACGCAAGTTAGTAGAAATCCAACCAAACAAGTGAAACAACAGGTCTCAGCAGGCAAAGCTTAACATAAATCAGATATAATCATGCGAAATCTACTGTACTCACAGTGGGTGCGTATTATCTTTAAACCGATATTATTTCTCTTCGGGCTTTCAACCGGATTCCACCAAGTACCCCACTGTGGGTTAAACAACACCACAAGGGACCTGTTATATCAATTACAACAAATTCCTCATATCATTATCCGTTTAATTCATAAAAATCAAGTCTCGTAAGTTTTGCAACGTTTTCCCCCATTTCGGGTCTACATTCAAATTTAACCCATAACTAAGTTTGAAACCCATTTCAAGTTCACAACTTGTCCTTTGAATAATTCTTGCCATTTTATGTGTTGTTTATAAGTTCCATTCAAATTATACAAGTTTAGAGAGTACATTTCTCAATTTTAGGCATTAAACTCGAATTTAATGGGTTAGATTCGAAATTAATCATCAGATTCGAACCTCATGGTCAGATTCGAACCATACTTCGAATCTATGGGTAGATTCGAACTCATACCCTTCGAGTCTATCATCAGATTCGAACCCCCCTTAGAATCTGATGGTACACCTTCGAATCTAGCACCAAACTCGAGTCTGTTCTTACATTTCGACTCTGTTCTTGACATATTCGAGTCTGTTCATCATTTCAACTTAAATCCTTCATTTCTAAGGCCTAAAATCAGTGTTATATCATGTATGATGCATATATTCGATTCTACTATGCATATAGTATCACAATCCAGCAACATTTCTAGCAAAACAAACTTAAATTTGCATAAAATGATAGATTCGAATTCTTAGTTACTTTAAAACCGAAACCATAAACTAAAAAGGTTCGATTCTTACCTCAATTCGCACGAAATCTGAAATCCGTTTGTAGATTACTGTTGTACTCCTCGATACCTTTCCGATGACGTATAATTCTCGAAAATCCGACGGTCGGTTTGTGATTTATCTTAGAGAGATGTAGAGAGAAAATTTCTAGAGAGATAGAGTAGAGAGAGAGTGTAAACTAGAAAATGAAGCCTATTGCCCTTTATATACTACTTTCGTCATTTTGCACATTTCATCACCCGACTTAACCGGTTCCATAAAATACCGATTTAATCTTAAATTTATCATAAATAACTTTTAAATTCATAATAATCCACAAAATTGATTCTGAGTTCAATTTTCTTAAAAATAACAACAAACTTTGCTAAATATCCAAATACATAATAATCACCCAAATTCAACTTTAAATATAAATTTTCCACTTAATTAGTCAAAATACATCAAATTGAATCCGTGGATGTTACAACATGGGCTCCACCACGCTCAACTTCGTCCTCGAAGTTACTCGGACTCAAACAGTTTCGGATATTTTCTTAACATTTCTGACTTAGTTTCCCATGTATGATTTGCTCCTTTATGATGCTTCCAACGTACAAGCACCATTTCTATCTCCTTACTTCTCAATTTCTTCATCTTAGTGTCTAACACACACTCCGGCTCTTCAACATATCGGAGCCTTTCATCAACTTGCAGTTCAGTATGGTCGGCCCAATCCTCGTTTCCAGTGTTAAACGATTTTCGAAGATTCCCAACGTGAAATACTGGATGTACGCCCGACATCCCTTCAGGCAATTCTAATCGATATGACTGATTTCCAACTTTTTCAACAATTTTAAAGGGTCCGACAAATCTCGGAGCCAATTTGCCCCTCTTAACAAAACGAGTAACACCCCTCATGGGTGATACTTTCAAATAGACCCAGTCATTCACTTCAAAATTTATCGGCTTGTGCCTCCGATCATAGTAGCTTTTCTGACGATCCTGAGCCGCTTTCATGTTCTGTCTAATCAACTGTATCTTCTCGTTTGTTTCTTGAAGCAAAGCCGGCCCAGCTATTGGTGTTTCACCCGTTTCTCTCCAACATGTAGGAGTCCTACATTTCCTTCCATACAAAGCCTCGAACGGAGCTTTCTTGATCGTAGCGTGGTAACTGTTGTTATACGAAAACTCTATGAGTGGCAGATGATCGTCCCAATTGCCACCGAGATCTAACACACACGATCTCATCATGTCTTCAAGCGTTAAGATGGTCCGCTCACTCTGACCATCAGTTTGCGGGCGGTAAGCTGTACTCATTGCAATCCTTGTCCCTAACCCTTCTTGCAAAGCCGACCAAAAATTTGAAGTAAACCGGCTGTCCCGGTCCGATACTATGGACTTAGGCACTCCATGCCTAGAAACAATCTCGTTCATGTAAATTTGAGCTAATTTCTCCAACGAATAACTTTCACGAATCGGTATGAAGTGAGCCGACTTTGTTAACCGATCCACGATTACCCAAACCGCATCATGCTGTCGCTTAGTCTTTGGCAGCTTTGTAACAAAATCCATTGTAATGTGCTCCCACTTCCATTCCGGAATAGGAAGCGGTTGCAGACTGCCATAAGGTTGTTGATGCTCAGCCTTTACCAACCGGCAAGTCCTACATCGTTCAACATACTGCCCTATGTCCTTTTTCAATCCCGGCCACCAAAAGTCTGCCTTTAAGTCGTTGTACATCTTTGTGCTCCCGGGATGTACAGAAAACTTAGATTGATGTGCCTCCTCAACGATCACATTTCTCATACCACCATATTTCGGCACCCAAATTCTTCCGTACACACCTTTCAAACCCGTTTCACTTGTTTCCATATTCTTCATTTGCACCCTTATATCCTCAGCACTAACATTCTCGTCTTTCAAGGCTTCCTCCTGAGCGGCCTTGACATCATCTATAATAGTAGACGTTAACATGGTAGATGTCATCATATAGCAGCAATCCTTAGCATACGCTTTCCGACTCAAGGCATCGGCTACTACATTAGCCTTTCCGGGGTGATAAAGAATTTCACAATCGTAATCTTTTATTAGTTCCATTGATCGTCTCTGCCTCATATTGAGTTCCTTCTGGCTAAAAATGTACTTTAAACTCTTATGGTCCGTGTATAATTGGCACTTAGTCCCGTAGAGATAATGCCTCCATAACTTTAATGCGAATGTTACTGCAGTCAACTCGAGATCATGAGTTGAGTAGTTCTTCTCATGCTGCTTCAACTGCCTTGAAGCATATGCAATTACTTTCCCCCGCTGCATCAGTACAGCGCCTAACCCTAACCTCGAAGCATCGGTATACACCACAAAGTCATCATTGCCCTCAGGTAAGGCAAGTATCGGCGCTTCACTCAAAGTTTTCTTCAAAACTTCAAACGCCTCTTGCTGCACGGTCTCCCAAACAAAAGGCGCATTCTTCTTCGTTAATGCCGTCAGCGGAACTGCAATCTTTGAAAAGTCCTTTATAAACCTCCTATAATATCCCGCCAACCCAAGAAAACTCCTGATTTCCGTAGCTGATTGTGGCGGTTCCCAATTTCTTATAGCCTCAACTTTAGCTGGATCAACCGAAATCCCAGCTCCAGATATAACATGTCCTAGAAACTGTATCTGTTGTAGCCAAAACTCGCACTTTGAGAACTTGGCGTACAACCTTTCTTTTCTTAACAACTCCAACAGTTCTCTCAGATGTTCAGCATGTTCTGCTTCAGACTTAGAATATACCAGTATATCATCAATAAACACTATCACCGACTTATCCAACATCGGTCTACAAACCCTATTCATCAAGTCCATAAAGACAGCCGGGGCATTGGTTAACCCAAAAGGCATAACCAAGAACTCGTAATGCCCATAACGTGTCCTAAATGCTGTCTTAGGCACATCCTCTTCTCGAACTTTCAGTTGATGGTACCCCGATCTCAGATCAATCTTAGAAAATACACAAGCGCCATGTAACTGATCAAACAAGTCGTCTATCCTCGGCAGAGGATACTTGTTCTTAATCGTCAATTTATTCAGCTCCCGGTAATCTATGCACATCCTCATCGTGCCGTCCTTCTTCTTTACAAACAATACCGGAGCTCCCCATGGCGATGAACTCGGCCGAATGAAGCCCTTGTCCAACAACTCCTGAAGTTGTGTCATCATTTCTTTCATCTCGGTTGGGGCAAGACGATAAGGAGAACGAGCTACCGGTGCAGCTCCGGGGATCAAATCAATTCGAAACTCAACTTGTCTCTCAGGCGGCACGCCAGACAAGTCTTCCGGAAACACATCCGGGAATTGTGAAACAACCGGCACATCGGCCAAAGTTCTCTTCTCTGCCTTAGCATCAATCGCATATGCTAAGTACGCATCACATCCCTTTGCAACAAGCTTTCGAGCTTTTGCAATAGTAAGCAAACACAGATTCCCGCTTCTCCTATCCCCATATATACATATCTCACGCCCCTCCGGGGTAGTTATCTTTATCATTCGGCTCTTACACACTATGTGGGCTTCATTCTCGATCAACCAGTCCATCCCGACTATGACATCAAACTCACTGAATTCTATCGGTATCAAGTCCAAATTGAAGACTACATCTTCAATTACTAACGTGCAGTTACGGTAGACATGATCTACTTTTACAAGAGTGTTGCTAGCAGTTTCTATATCAAGAACAGCAGATAATCTAGATAGTGGCATGGCAATTCTTTGTGCAAATATAGTAGAAACAAACGACCTATTGGCACCCGAATCAAATAAAACTCGTGCAGGCATAGAATTAACTATGAACGTACCCGTGACGACCTCCGGATTTTCCCTTGCCTCCTCTGCAGTTATCTGGAAAGCACGAGCAGGTGCCCTTTGAGACTGACCCCGGCGGTTAACTGAACCACCACTCGAACCTCCAGACGAGCGTGTTGATGATGGGACAGCAGTCGTTGGAGCATTCTTCCTACAATTCCTGCTATAGTGACCCCACACCCCACACTTATAGCAAGCATCACCCTTCCTTGGGCAGTCATTCTGAAAATGTCCCTGCTCCCCACAGCAAAAACAAGCACGTCCGTTAGGGCATTTGCCAAAATGCTCCAGATGACATTTATTGCAATATTGCGGCTCAGTGTTGATGGAGTATGCACGCGCACGACCGCGATCAGATGAACCAGATTGTCGGCGATACGACTGTTGAGGTGAGTATTGTGAAGACCGGGAAGATCCCGAGTATCCTCCCTCCCTTTGGCGTTTCGGCGGTGACGGCTGTGTCGGATTGGTGGAAGCAGCAGCAGACCCAACAGAGTAGCCCGACATGATCAGAATCTGCTCTACATTTCTGGCAGCCTCAAGTAAGCCAGCAAATGTAGGGTAGCGGACGTTGCTCATAACCCTCCTTATTTCAATGTCAAGACCAGCCTCGAACCTGGTCACTTTCCTCTCTTCAGTGTCCACCTGATGAGGTGCGAACAGACTTAACCTCGTGAACTCCACAGCATATTGGGACACCGTCTTAGTCCCCTGTACCAGTGCCATGAACCTTGCCTCTAATCTCCGACGCTCATCAATCGGACAGTATTGCTGAGTGAATAAGTCCTTGAACTCAGCCCAAGTCATAACCGAAACTTTCTCTAATGTCAAAGCGTTCACCATGGCATTCCACCACATGATTGCATCATTCGTGAACATCGCAGTTGCATAACGAACCATGTCCTTCTTAGCACAGTCGCTGATTCGGAATGTTCGCTCAGTTGCTGTTATCCATTCCAGTGCAGCAACAGCATCCCCTAAACCGTTAAACTCTACAGCTCCATTTCCTTTAAAATCCTTAAACCGACAACCCCTGGGCTTATTAGATGACCCAGTGTTGTCATCTTGTTCCTCATTAATTCCTTCTCTTTCTTTTTCTTTGTTCTTCCTTTTATCTTCCCTTCGCTTAGTTTCGGCCTCATCTCGAGCCCGAAACTGCTCTTGAATCATCTCTCTTTGCTCAGCCATCATGGCTAGCATCATTTCTCTCGTCTCTTCAGGTGTCATTCCTCCTCCAGACATGTTCTGAAATATGAAACATATAACTTATTTAGCAACATGTCATAAATTTAAAGACACCATTCATTTGTCCCGTATGATAGTCAATTTCTTATAATTACTAGATCATAACCTATCTTAGTTCAGATCATTACTTAACATCACTACATATCATCACCTAATGTTTGAGATCAAGACCTCACGGACACTTGAATCTCAAACTACTGCTCTGATACCATCTCGTGTGACACCCGTGCCACAACAACCACCAATTACAATACACCCAGAATTAATCACCCACATACATTAACATAATGATCTGATAACCTAAATTAAGTGCGGAAGCATTTTAAAACATAAATACGTAGTGCAACAAGTGTTAAACACCCTACGGTGCTATCAGGTACCAAGTCTAGGTCTACACACCCATACATTTATTACAATCATCCAGAATATATTACAACATTTGTCCCACAATATAATTACCGATTAAATAGCAGATATCTTCCAAATCTTCCAAATCGACCTAACTAGAAGGTCCAGCCGTAGATTTTCCTTTGCCTGTAAAAATACAACAACTAAAACGTAAGCGAATGCTTAGTGAATACAAAGATTGCGCATATTATAAATATTTATGAAGCCCAAGAGTAACCCCGACGACAAACGTCGTATACTCTCTTCGTACACCAAGTACGGACCAGAGCCGCAGCCCCTTCGAGCCCAAGGCTCGGCATTTACACATACCATCTGAGACAAACGAACGATCGGGGATGACATACTGCCTACCGGACCTGGAGGGATCAGCTCCAGCGTCATATAGCGCAGTAACATCAGAGTAATCGATGCGACCCACCGGTCCATCACTAGATGCACAACAATCGAACGGACATGCAACAAGTAAGAATGTACATCTAAATCTACGCAAGTTAGTAGAAATCCAACCAAACAAGTGAAACAACAGGTCTCAGCAGGCAAAGCTTAACATAAATCAGATATAATCATGCGAAATCTACTGTACTCACAGTGGGTGCGTATTATCTTTAAACCGATATTTTCTCTCTTCGGGCTTTCAACCGGATTCCACCAAGTACCCCACTGTGGGTTAAACAACACCACAAGGGACCTGTTATATCAATTACAACAAATTCCTCATATCATTATCCATTTAATTCATAAAAATCAAGTCTCGTAAGTTTTGCAACGTTTTCCCCCATTTCGGGTCTACATTCAAATTTAACCCATAACTAAGTTTGAAACCCATTTCAAGTTCACAACTTGTCCTTTGAATAATTCTTGCCATTTTATGTGTTGTTTATAAGTTCCATTCAAATTATACAAGTTTAGAGAGTATATTTCTCAATTTTAGGCATTAAACTCGAATTTAATGGGTTAGATTCGAAATTAATCATCAGATTCGAACCCTACCATCAGATTCGAACCCTTCTTCGAATCTATGGGTAGATTCGAACTCATACCCTTCGAGTCTATCATCAGATTCGAACCCCCCTTAGAATCTGATGGTACACCTTCGAATCTAGCACCAAACTCGAGTCTGTTCTTACATTTCGACTCTGTTCTTGACATATTCGAGTCTGTTCATCATTTCAACTTAAATCCTTCTTTTCTAAGGCCTAAAATCAGTGTTATATCATGTATGATGCATATATTCGATTCTACTATGCATATAGTATCATAATCCAGCAATATTTCAATCAAAAACAAGCTTAATTATGCATAAAATGATAGATTCGAGATTCTTGTTCTTCAAAACCGAAACCATAACTTAAAAAGGATCGATTCTTACCTCAATTCGCACGAAATCTGAAATCCGTTTGTAGATTACTGTTGTACTCCTCGATACCTTTCCGATGACGTATAATTCTCGAAAATCCGACGGTCGGTTTGTGATTTATCTTAGAGAGATGTAGAGAGAAAATTTCTAGAGAGATAGAGTAGAGAGAGTGTGTAAACTAGAAAATGAAGCCTATTGCCCTTTATATACTACTTTCGTCATTTTTGCACATTTCACCATTCGACTTAACCGGTTCCATAAACTACTGATTTAATCTTAGATTTATCATAATTAACTTTTAAATTCATAATAATCCATAAAATTAATTCTGAGTTCAATTTTCTTAAAAATAACAACAAACTTTGCTAAATATCCAATTACATAATAATCACCCAAATTCAACTTTAAATATAAATTTTCCACTTAATTAGCCAAAATACATCAAATTGAATCCGTGGATGTTACAATATATATATATATATATATATATATATATATATATATATATATATATATATATATGGGGAAATTGCGCAAAAACCCTCTAAGTTGGATCATTTTTGCGATTAAAACCCCCAACCATTTTTCATTGCACAAAAAACCTCGAACTTGTTAAAACTTTGTAAATTTGGGCTTTTTTCAAAAAATCTAACTTGCAACTGGCTAAACCGGTTGCAACTTAATGATGTGTAAAACTTTTAAATACATTTTTGCGTAAAAAAACCTCCAACTTGATTAGTTTTTTCAATTAAAACCTCAAATCATTTTTAATTTGATAAAACACCTCCAACCAACAAAGATAATTAAAATTGAGTCTTCACTTATTGCATTTTGTTAACATAGATATTTATTAAACTTTTATTTATCAAACAAAGAATTCGTTTCCCAATGAAACCTCCACCCTCTAGGCTAGCGAACCTCACTGCTCTGACTATCATATTCAGATGCTAAAATAAAATATAAATAGATGAAATTGAACATAAAGCTGAACCTAAAAATGCAACTCGTTAACACAAAATGAAATCGATTTCATCGGCACGATTGAAGTTAAAATTTAAGATTAAACGACAAAAGTTAATCGAACATACATACATACATAAAATAAACAACACTGAACATAAAGAGGAGATAGAGTAATCGGAGTTGCCAGATGTAGAGAAAAAAAAAAGGTAATTATAATTGTTGGTTAGAGGTGAGAAAAATACAGTTAAGAGTTTTAATCGAAAAAGTCACCAATTTCGGGGTTTTTTATGCAAAAATTCAGTTTAAGAATTGTACATGTAGTGCCACGTAGGCGCCACGTAAGTCGGGTTTGCCATGTGGAAGCCACGTGTGTGCCATGTAAGCATAGCAACCTATTATAGCCGGTCAAGTCCTAATTTCAAAAGATTTTACCGGTTAGAGGTTTTTTGTGCAACAAAAAATGGTTAGGGGTTTTAATCACAAAAATGGTCCAACTTTAAGATTTTTTACGCAATTATCCCTATATATATATATATATATATATATTGCAGAACCTAAATTTAGTGTAGAACCAATATCGTCCATAGATTAGATTATCTAATGGTCTTGATTAGAAGAGTTAAGTTTGAAATAGTGAAAAAAAGATTGATAATAGTGATATTTTAATTCTTGATGGGGTAAAAAAGGAAAAGATTGGAAATAGCAAAAAGATTGACATTAGCAAAATAAATATCTTTTTTCTTTAAATTAAAATAACATTAATATTATTAATTTTTAAATCAAAAAAATTATACCATAAAAACGAGAATTTTATACTCTTTAAAACGAGACCGGTCATGATATATTTTTTTCGAAAAATTTTTACGTTTTTATTTTTCGTAAAAAAAAAAAATTACCCAGACCACGATGCAATATATCATGGTGAGATAATGAGATCATTCGATATCGAATGAACACTTTGATATCGTATATTTAACGTCAATGCAACACTGCATATACGCTCATTATTAACAGAGCTAAAATAATAGTCACAATTAGTAGTCAAAGTTGGTGGATTTAACGAGAACGGTTATGATATATATTTTTTATTTTTCGTAAAAAAAATTATACCCAGACCACGATTCAATATATCATGGTGAGATCATGAGATCATTCGATATTGAATGAACACTTTGATATCGTATATTTAACGTCAATGCAACATTGAATATACGTTCATTACTAACAGAGCCAAAATAATAGTCACAATTAGTAGTCAAAGTTGGTGGATTTAACGAGAACGGTTATGATATATATTTTTTTATTTTTCGTAAAAAAAAATTTTACCCAGACCACGATGCAATATATCATGGTGAGATCATGAGATCATTCGATATCGAATGAACACTTTGATACCGTATATTTAACGTCGATGCAACACTGCATATACGTTCATTATTAACAGAGATAAATAATAGTCAAAATTAGTAGTCAAAGTTGGTGGATTTAACGAGAACGGTCATGAATATATTTTTTTGAAAAAAAATTTACGTGTTTATTTTTCGTAAATTTTTTTACCCATACGACCATTCGATGTCGAATGAACACTTTGATATCGTATATTTAACGTCGATGCAACACTGCATGTCCATTATATATTAAAAGAGTAAAAAAAAAGTCAAAGTGGACAGTCAAACTTGGTAGGCTGCTATTAATTCAATGTTAATTGTATAATTACCATCTTATCCCTAGTGTTATATTATAATCTAATGGTTTAGATTGGTTCTATGGTTCTGCAATGATCCCAACCCTATATATATATATATATATATATATATATATATATATATATATATATATATATAGACTAAGGATCTTTTGTGAACACTTTATTCGTTGTGCACGTTGTGAACAACCATAAAATAGCTTCTGAATCTTATGAATCTTGTTGAAAATAGTACTGGACTCTTCTATTAACCTATTAATACTATTGGATCCTTTGGATCTTATTGAATCCTATAAATTTGTCGAATCTTATGAATCTTGTTGCATCCTATGCATCTTGTGCATCTTGTTATAAAAACTACGTACTATGAACCTTTTGAATGTTCTGAATCTTAAATAGACACTTGTATGGATCTTTTGAATCATATGAATCATATTACAAACACTTGTTGAAGTATATGAATGATTATATGTATTTTTTTTATTTGTTCACAACGTGCACAACGAATAACTTGTTCACAATGGATCCCATATATATATATATAGATTGAGGTTCTATGGGGCACCCCGATGCATTGGGTTTCAGTGGGAACCAAAAATGCATAACCTATTTACTAAGGATGCAATAAGGGTAATACTGGAATACTAATTATTTTAAAATTTTAATTGATCTTTTAATTAATAGATTAGTTAAAAAATAGGAAACTAAATAATATCATTAACCACTTTTCCTATTTTCTTCCACACTTTCCTCTCTCACCCACCTCTCTCTCTCTCTCTCAAAAGATGAATGTTGATGTTTTTTATTCAAACATGATGCACATTAGCGGTGCATCAAGATGATGATGAACATGTTGAAGACGGTGATTAACACGTTTAAATTCCAGATATGCATCACGATGAACACGATGATGCATAATCTGTAAGATGAATACGAAGATGCACAGTATGAACACGATGATGCATAACATGGTGCCCCATGTGAACACGATGATGCATAACCTCGGAAAGATGAATACGAAGATGCACAGTTAATGAAGATGATGAAGCATCATGTTGGATTTTTGTTCAATTGAAATTTTATAAATTTAGAAGTGTATTTTATAAATTTATTAGCATTTAATACTTGATTATTGAATTAAATATTCAATCAATATAAATTTAATTTTGAGTTGACTTGATATATTATTTTTTCCCAAAATACCCTTATGCACATCTAATATGTGAACCGTGCATCATGATGCATACACGAATTTCATCTTTATTACCCTTTTGTCATTGTAATCTTAGCCATTCATTTTCTAGATCTAATGGTGTATATAAGTTCCTAAGTTGCACGATGCACACAAGTGCCCCTTTGAACCTAACCATATATATATATATATATATATATATATATATGATCATCCACAACTGGTTACGCTGGAATCTTATTGTTACGTTAATGAACTTTATTCTTATCATCACTATTTCAATCTTATAATCTTTTTTATTTTTGTTTTTTGATTTGAAGAGTTTGTGTTTTTTGTGTATAACTTATTTATGAATTTTTTTTAATTAAAAACATATAATTCTATATTATACATTATTTATTACTAATTTAATCTAATCTATATCTATCTATATATAAAATAAAGTAGAACACAATTTGTCACATGACATCACCATATTCACCTAAAAAGATAAAACATATTATTATTTTTATAATAAAATAAAATATAAGATAAATACAGTTTATTATTTTAATATCTATAAACATTAATAAATAGTTAACTCTATCAATTATTTGACATCATCACAAATGTTATTTGTCATCATTATTTATTTGACATTTGTTAATTTTTAATAATTATGTTCACTAAAAAATATATAAATTTATGATAAAAATTTATAATAAATAAATGAAATTTCATTTTAAATGTATCTTGCTGAACTTATGACTCTCTCTTTCCGATACACACACATATATTTTACTTAGATTTTTTTTTTTTTTGTGATTATCGTTATAAGTTTTAACAAAATGAACGTAGTATATTTAAAAATTGTTTAAAAGAATAAATTCCATATATGTATATAATAATTGTTGAAATATAATATTATTAAATCAGAATAACATTAAAAGTGTATGTAGTTATAAATGTTATTAAGTTAGACCGAGACTTATATTTTAAGTTTCTTACTTTTTATTTATACTTTTGTTTTACAAATTTATTTGTTAAAGCTAATTTCCTGTATCCTAGTAAGGCGCAGAGAATTTACTCGTTTGTTTTTTAGTTCATTTTTATTAAGCTTTCAAATCTCATACAACTAAAAAAGCATTAATCGTATGGATAGACCAAAAAAATCGATTTAAATTTTGTTTCTTTATGATGATTTTTGATTTTCATGATAATATATTTGATTTTGCGTTCCACATATTTTTATAACCAAGTTAAAAATGTTACAAAATTGAACCAAACTAGAACGTAGAAACTAGCTCAATGAAAATAATGTTTTAACGGTGATGTATTTGATTCGTGATTGACAATCAATCCGGATGAGGGTTAATCAAATTGTCTTATGGTGTTTGACTCACAAAACTTTTTGATGACGATCTTTTCAAACTATAATCTAGAGTGTGTTGATTGTGCGAATATAGTATTCGAAACCAAAAAAAATATATATATATATTTTAAGATTGAATTACGATACGCATACACAAATAACAATGTTGAAGTTATCTGACATAAATTAACCTACAATACTTGAAAAGAAAATGAGACGGAGACTCGTGTCTGACATGATTTTCTTAATATAGATTCGACTCTGAATCTCTCAGAATTGACAAACTTGCCTGAAAGTTTACTAAAACTTGAAAAGAAAAGTGAAACAAAAAGCTTTTCGTCAATTTAACTGTAGTAAAAAGTTTTAATATCATATATCGTATAGTAAAACATATATATAAGTTTACCATACTTATCAGTGTTATTTCTTGTAGATCCACTTTGAGTTTAATGTCTTTGAGAAAAAATTGTTATTCACAACAAGTTTTTTCTCTTCCAAACATCAAACTTTTAGCATCAATTTTGATCCAAATAAAATGAGACGAGGTTGTTTAACAAGTGTGTTGCATCGGAATCATAACTAAACAATAACAATTTTGTCATTTTAAAAATAGTTAGGAAGATAAAAAAGTTATATTGCAATATATAAAAATAATACGTTCATAATGGTATATTCGAATTTTATAAAATACAATATCAAATGTTATAATAGAAAAATAAAACATTTATATATTATATATAAAATAAAATAATTGATTAGCTGCATACACGTCTGTTAATTTATTGAAAATAGTTCAGACGGTAACAAGTTTTATATCAGAATGTAGATAAAAATAATATGATCATAATGCTACATTCCAATTTTTATAAAATATAATATATCAAAAGTTATTATTAAAAAACAAAATGTTATAGATTATTTAAGGGTAATTACAATTTTCGTCCCTGTGGTTATAGGTAAATTATGGATCCCATCCTTTTCGCATCAAAATTACAATTACAGTAGTCATGGTTGGCTTTTTGTCACTGTTTTGGTCCTTTGACCGGTTATCTTTTTAAAAATAACCATTTTGCCCTTAAAATTAATATAAAAATAGGCAATCAACTACTTTTCATAGTTAAAGAATAAAGTTAAAATGAAAAGAAAAATCCAAAAACACACTAATTCTAATTCATACACGTTTGAAGAAAAATCCAACACACTAACCTAGCTTCCACTAACTGCTCATGGATTTTTAATCCACGATAAGCTCAATTGACAGATGCCTGGGTTTTTAAAGATTCAAGTTTCCTCCCATGAAATTTCTAATTCTAGTTCGTTCATACACGTTACCTTCACGGGTCACTCAAAAGTAGAATCCAGCGGCCACCGATGATGAAAGACGAGACGAGAGCAACGGCCATTGATGGTTACACATGAGTCGTCGATGGTTCCAAATGAGAGCAGCGGCCACCAATTGCCACCGATGGTTGATGATGATGAAAGACGAAGTCCCAAGTACCTTCGTCTTCAATCGCAAGTACCTTCGTCTTCATTTGTTCATCAGATGCTTTCCCAGAAGCTTTGAAGGTTTAATATCCTTTATTGGATTCTTCGAAGCTTGAATATCCTCTCGGAAACTTCGAAGCTTGCACTAGTCGTTGATGGTTCCAGATGAACAGCGACTTCCATGGTCGAAAAGAGATCCATGGATGTGGACTAAGGGGATCCATGGTTGTGGAGAGATTAATCAAAAGCTTCCAAACATAACACAAGGAAAGGGCATCCATGGTTATGACCGAAAAGGACTCCATTGTTGTGGTTGAAGAAGACATCCACAGTTGTGGCTGAAGATTACGTCCACAGTCGGAGAGAAAAAGATTGGTCGGAGGGGAATGAGATGAAAAGTGAAATGTCAATGGTTGCCGAAGAGGACGTCCATGGTTCCAAGTTCCAACACAACCTAATTTGTTCTTTTTGATTTGTAAATTAAATTATAATTTTTTTAATTTCATTATTAATTTGTAAAACATTTAGGTATTAATTAAAAGAAGAGTAAATTACATAAATGATCCCTGTGGTTTACATAAAACTTTGGATTTATCACTGTGGTTTCAATTTTGCATAAACGGTCCTTATTTTCACTGTTTACTTGCAAAATAGCCCCTCTGCCGTTAACTTTAACAATCAAATGGTTAAATCTTTTATAATGACCATTTTACCCTTTTCTATGATAACATTTTGGTCCCTCAAGTTTGTAGTTTATTTTAGTTTTGGTCCCTCAAGTAAATTTTTTTATTTAACTCTTTTATTATTATTATTATCATTGTTATTATTATTTATTATTAATTTAACTCTTTACATATTAATTTATTGTTTATTAAGTTTCCTATATTTTAATATATTTTTAAATTTAAATTACAAACTTATTTATTTATTTTATTATAAACAATAGTATCAAATTAGAATCCATTTCGTTTTTTTAACTTTTTCGAATGAAAAAATACAAACATTTTATATTATAATTTTCCAAACCAAAGAAATTTGAACCTTAAGCTTTTATTTGTTTTGACAAACGGAAAAAAGTTACTAATCATTCATGTTTTAAGTTTTTTCATTTTCTAAACGTAAAAATGTACGAAAACCAATCTGCTTTTTATTTTTAGTCTGCACCAAAAGATTCAACCCATTCCGGTTTTTTATTTTGGAAAACAAAACTAAATACAAACAATTCTGTTATTAGTTTTTGCAAACGAAAAAACTACGAATAATTCTGATTTTCAGTATTTTCAAAAAAAAAAAAATCATTTTATTTTTGGGATAATTGTGCAAAAAACCTCAAACTAAAATTTATTCCACGTAGGTTATTTACCGGACCACGTAGGATTAATAACTGGTTTCAACCGGTTACCAATTGATAAAAACATTGATTTACTGATTTTTAGTTAGTTTAGGGTTTTCTATGCAACGAAAAATGATTAGGGGTTTTAATCACAAAAAACCAACAAGTTTGGATTTTTTTACGCAATTATCCCTTTCTTTTTCTAGTTTTTCGAACCAAACCATTACCTTTTATTTTTTTTTCTCCGAACGAAAAACTAAGAACCATTACGTTTTAAAGTTTTTTCAAAAAATGAAATAGTGTGTAGCCTTTTTGTTCGAAAAAACTAAAAAAATGTAATAATTTGTAGTTATTTATGATTGGAAAAAACTAAAAACGTAATGATTAGTATAACATAAAAATCAAACAAAAAAATAGACTATTTCATTTTTTGAAAAAACGTATTTTGTACGTTTGGAAAAAGCTAACAAATCAAAGTGGATCTATTTTTTTTGTTCGATTTTTATGTTATTCTAATCATTACGTTTTTAACTTTATCCAATCGTAAAAAACTACAAACCATTCCATTTTTTTTTAGTTTTTTTGAACAAAAGACTACACACTATTTCATTTTTTTTTGAAAAAACTTTAAAACGTAATGGTTCGTAGTTTTTCGTTCGGAGAAAAAATAAAAGGTAATGGTTTGATTCGAAAAACTAGAAAAATAAAATGATTTTTTTTGAATGGAAAACCTGAATATCAGAATGTAGTTTTTCGTTTGCAAAAACTAATAACAGAATTGTTTGTATTTATTTTCGTTTTCCAAAAAAAAAATTGGAACGAGTTGAATTTTCTGGTGCAGAAAAAGAAACGGATTGGTCTTCGTAGTTTTTTATGTTTTAAAATAAAAAAACTTAAAACATGTATGGTTAGTAACTTCTTTTCGTTTGTAAAAACAAATAAAAGCTTAAGGTTCAAATTTCTTTGGTTTGAAAACTACAATATAAAATGTTTGTATTTTTCACTCGAAAAAGCTAAAAAAGAAAATCGATTCTAATTTGATACAATTGTTTATAATAAAAGAAATAAATAAGTTTGTAATTTAAATTAAAAAATATATTAAATTATAGGAAACTCAATATACAAAAAAATTAATACGTAAAAAGTTAAAATTAATAATAATAAATAATAATAATAATAATAATAATAATAATAATAATAATAATAATAATAATAATAATAATAATAATAATAATAAAAGAGTTAAATAAAAAAATTAACTTGAGGGACCAAAATTAAAATGAACTACAAACTTGAGGGACCAAAATGTTATCAAACAAAAGGGCAAAATGGTCATTATAAAAGATTTAACCATTTGATTGTTAAAGTTAACAGCAGAGGGACCATTTTTGCAAGTGAACAGTGTAAATAAGGACCATTTATGCAAAATTGAAACCACAGGGACCGTATCCAAAGTTTTACGCAAACCATAGGGACCATTTCTGTAATTTACTCTTAAAAGAAAGTTTATTACCTATTTTTAGAATATTCTCAAGGGCAAAATGGTCATTTTTTAAAAAATGACTGGTCAAAGGACCGAAACCATAACAAAAAGCTAACCACGTGTACTGTAATTGTAATTTCGACGTAAAAAGGACGGCATCCATAACTTACGTATAACCACAGGGACGAAAATTGTAATTTACCCTTTAATAATTTAAGTATTAAACACCCCTAATTTATCATCTTTCATCTTTCTCCGCTTTCTCTGGAGTTTATTTTCTGAGAACAACCCACTGGGCACTGGCCATTTCGGGTGAAAAAGGTTAAACTGATTTAAACAACAATATTATGGGTGCATTTAGTTACCGAAAATTTTCAAAATTTTCATATAACTTTTCAATAAAAATGAAAATTTGTTTACTTAATGACAATTTCATAAATTTTCATTTCACTTTTTAAAATACCACATTTTTCACGTTCTCTCTCTTAGTAGTCTATTACCGACTCTATATTTTTATTTATAATACTCTCTTTCTCTCTTTTAATTTTCTATCACATATCCTAATTTTCTTATTTTATAATCACTCATATTATTTTTCTTAAAACCAAAACTTTATCATCTAAACAAGTTTTCACTTTTTATAGAAACCCTTGTTTTTTTTAAAACTATAACTTGAAAACTCAAATTGAAAAATGATTAGTTTTCAATAGTAATGAAGTATCTCATTTCAGAAACATAGAAGCCAATCCCATGGTTGATTTTTGAAAGATAAATATTTATTAAGATATATAAACTAATATAAGAAACTAAAGTTTTTAGATTTTGGTTAATTATATATTATATTTATTATATTAGATTGATTAGATTCTAACTTATTTATTTGTATTTTAAATTGGATTTTGATGATAATAACATGTGACAAATGTGACGGTGAAAAGTAACAAATCAAAAAGGATAATAACATGTACATAAAATTTACTAATTTATTAATATAAAATGCTTGTTTTGGGCCAGATATTTTTGGGCTTGGTCGCTTTTATTTCGGCTTAGGGCAAAACCATCCAAAGGATACATAGTTACACGAAAGTATATTCATACAAACATTAATTAATACAAACACTAGTTGGGTTTAGCCCATCTGGGAGGTCACGGGTTCGACTTCTGTTGGAGGCAAGTTTGAATTTAGGTGGTGAAAGTAAGTTTTGAAGTCCCCATTTGGGACAAAAGGGTAGTTTAGGAGTACGAGTAGGTTAGTTTGTCGTTAAAAAAATTAATGCAAACACATTTTAAGAAGTAAAATTAATTAACTATATGGTAATTTTTGTTATTCCTTTTAAATATTTCTACAAGGATATCTCATTACCCAAAATATGGATAAAGTAAATTTACTAAGACATGACCAAGGTAAGCATTCAACTAGTGCCACATCTAGAAATTTTTTATAATGTTCGAAATTTAACAATGCTACGGCGTATAAATATTTATGGTCCTTTCAAAAATTTCCAGACTTAAAAAAATTCGGGTCATTTTATCTTAATTAAATAAAAAACAAATAAGTAATGTTACAATGTTATTAATTGTTACCAAAAAAAAAGAGTAGATTCTATGATTGTCTACGAGTTCTCATAATTTTGCAAACCGGTTTTTATATCATCATCCAAAACATTGTCAATAATTCTTTTCTGGATTTTGGTAACTTTCGGTCCTTAAAGTCTAATTAAATTAAACAATTTGACAATACTTATGTTAATAAATCAACAATAACAATCTAGTAATCTAACATTTTAACTTAGATAGTGTTAAACAAATAAGAATCGATTAATTTAATATTTCACATTTGATAATAAATTAAATACTTAAATGCCTAAACATTAAAAGATAAAGAGTAAGAAAAATAAACCAAGATTCATAGAATTTATTCTAGCTCAAAATCAATAACACTCAAGAGAGTCCAATAAATTATCAAGCTCATATACATGTTTATGTATTTTTTTTTTTTCCATATCTACTAGATGCGTAGCAAACTATTATATTTGTGCGTTTTTCTTATATTTTTTAACAGAATTTTTACAGGTAAAGATTATTAAGATATGGCAATCAGACGTTAAATATTATTGGGGTTGGAATTTTTTTGACCATATATATAATATCAGAAAAAATTTTATATGGGTGTTCGACACCACCCTACTACGGTGGATCCACCCCAGCATTCAACCATTCAAACTGATAAAACCAGTAAATTAGACCGGTCCATTTTTTTATCAACATAGTGAAAATCAAAAACATGAAAAGACAATGGAAGAATTTAATAGATTTTCTTTCGTTTTCTACGAACCTCTGTTTAGTTCATAATACATAATCTGTAAACATAATAGACATAAAGTAGGTTAGATAAACCACAATCAATCGCTCAACCTTTAAGCATAAACGACTATTTTTAAAAGCTTGAAACAAATTCTAACAAAGCAAATCGTCCTTATGAAGTTAGTTACATATACATTACTATAAAGAACACACATAATATCCCATCCAAAGATACATACAATTGTGAAATAAATAGTCAGACTCAAACCCTAATTTACAAACATTTCCTCCATCCATAAATATCAATATCATTCATACTCATCCTCCTAACTTCAATTACAAAGCATGCTACTTCAATTCTTAGAAGCTTCTTGTTTGACTCATGGGATCGTAATCGTATGCGTCACCAGCCTTGATAAACCGTCCTTTCACTCGTTTTCGCACATCCGCTCTCGCCTTTCTTGTTGCATACCGAACTCTCTTCTCAAATCTGCATCCAGAGTTTAAAAAAATGTATAACATCTCAACAAGATAAGAAGCCAACCAAGTTGTGTACAGAAACTCACTTGCGCATCTTCTTTTTTTCCTTGTAGCGCAGGACTGCATCGCTCCTGATACTGGTGCTTCCGGGACCAGGGGTGCACCAAGGTGGTTCACCCATTGGAACCACAGAAGAAGCTCCACAGTCTTGATACTCGCCGCCACTGCTCTCACCGGTGAGGCTTGAGAATGAAATGTTAGAGTGTTGCCTTGCGTAACAAGGGTTTGGTTCAGTTTTGCAGCTCATTAACGAATCCACTGATGCTGCATTACTGCATTCTGGTTGTACTCTATTTACAGACTCCTAAAACAACCAAAAGAACTTAGCAAAAAGATTAAATTGTCGACTATATCAATCTTTAAACACGAATCGAAATACCTTTGTTGTGTCTTTTGCGCCAAACAAGCTATCAATCCCATCTTTAGCGAAAAGATGTTTTGGGTCGTTATGGCCTACACCAAAGAGTTCTTCATAATTCTCAATGTTCATGTCAACTTCATCCATGGTGAAATCATCATAGAGCCCATCATCTTTGAGTTGTTCAGGATCTTTTGTCCCTGAATAGCACATCTGCATGCAAAAACTTTTATAAAGATGAAAACTTTAAAGGCTTTGGTGATCATTCCACTTCAATCAAAACAATGGATTGATGCAAAATGCCGTCTTGAATTAACAATAACCGAATAAGTATCACAATTTACTTTGGATGCAGAAGAATTCAAGGGTGGTTTCACTTCTTGAACGATGCTCTGTGGCCTATTATCGTCCTGGATGATCAACGAACCCATCCAATCATTCGAGTTATTATCAATCTGCAGATTACTGGCCTCAACAGGCACCGATGAAACTTGAATCTTGTTGTTTTCTGAAGGTTCTCGGCTGTAATCAGCAATGCTCATTGAACCTATTCCTTGTTCACAAGATTCTGACATGAAGGACCAAATTGAAGAAAGTTCGACAGCCGACGGGCAGCCCGAATAACAATTCAGTGTTTGTCGACTGTGCGTGCTTGCACCTAAACTGGCAGCGTTGTGACTTACCCAATCACAATTATGACACAGTGATGCTTTTTCTTCCACACATCTAACAAGTGCGGGCTGCGAATTACACATATCACATACAAGCGTTCTCATGTGGCGTTTTGATAAAGGATTTGCAGAATGAATATTGCGATCGCACGATAAACACAAGTATGCAGCATCAGATCGACAATACACCATTGATCTTGCCTCCCCGCAATAATCACAACTGTAACCCATATTTTCAAGAAAAATCCTTAAATAGACTTGGATCTTTCCCTACCAAGGAAACAAACACAAAATAAACAGTGCAAGATCCAATTGACTTTCTACTATCCTTGTAAGATCAATCCTCTGCACATGAATCAAGATAAATGAAATTTTTTTAGTTAGAAAGTATGAATTTTTGCCATTTGATCTGAAAATGCACACTTGATTAATTCAGTATATTTTTGAACAGGATCAGAAGGGTAAAATTAAGAAGAATCCAACGTAACAAGTTGATTAGATATGTTATTGCATAAAGGAATAATTCGTGAGAAAATGGTTGATGTTAAGAGATGCCAAAGGAATAAAAGATTAAAATTGAAAAGGGGTTTCAGCATCTTAAAATCCTTACAAAAAGTAAAACCAGAATCTTGAAAACTTAAAGCTAAGTAGAAAAAGGCTTCAAATTGATTTGTGGGTTGCAAAATTGAAGTATCAGTAAGCAGTAACAGGTAAAGAAATCAACAGAAACTTGGTTTGGTGGGTGGGAAGATCAATCAAACAGACGATCGAAGGTCGAAGTTTATACAAACAAATCAGAAGAAAGAGCAGAACATTAAATCATGAGAAACAGATTGATGAAAGAGAAAAGGTTTATCGAGGCAGAGGAGAAGTTAGAGATGAGATGATGAAGCCAGAAAGCTTACCAATTAAGATGGAGAGGGAGATGAAACGAAACCCTAGCAAAAAAACTGGTTGTGTGTGTAATCTGATTGCGTTTGCGTTTGTGATTGTGAGGTAGGTGTGATTTTGGAGGTGTGTAAAATATCTAAAAACACATTCAAAAATATCTTAAAAAAGGGCAAAAAGTGCATCCATCCTGTGTCCTTTTCTACACATTAAAAACACACTCTCTCTCCGTGGACTGTATTATTTTATTTTAATAATAATAATCCCTTTTGTTCACAGGATTTTACTACAAGTGATAATTTGGTTACAAGTTTTGTCTTTTATTTTTATTTTAAAAAAAAAAAAACATTTCTATATTTATGTCTTAGAAATGAGTGCCGTTAATTATGATGGGATATTGTTCCTTTTGACTTTTACTATCTTCGCCTTCTTCAAATTTTATTTATTTTAAAAAAAAAATTTGAACAGCAAACTATCTTACTCCTGTTTCTAAACTACTTTCAGCACCTAAATATCAACTTGTCTCTGACGAGAGTCGAACCTGTGACCTGTCACTTATATGTTCACCCTCTTACCGCCAGGCCAAAGGCCCTTTGATATTTATTTTAAATGACAGATTCATTTGTTACAACGATAAGAACACTTCTAAAATTCATTAAACTCTAGATCAAAGTTCAATTTATAGATTCAAGATATCCTAATATCCAAACCCAAATAATTTTTTTAAAGAGACACAATAATTTTATTATGATTCTTTGAATTTCATATGTTGAAACAACACATATCCTCCCCTATTGATCTTCATTCTACAAGTTGCAGATGTGCCATGGAATGAGACAACCCAAAAAAAAAAAAAATCTTGAGCAAAAGTGTTTTTAACACACATTCAACAAATTATCACCAACTCGACACATCTAACATATGGAAAAAAATCCACCTCTCACGGATTGCATTCATGCATACTTGAATATGCACACGACAATAAGCATTTTCTGCAAATTCTTGAACAACTAGGTCTTGAGTAATCCTAACCTAAAGAAATTCAAACTCAAACACAATATTATGTTTTAACCAAACTCTAGTATGTCAAAAGTCAAACCAAAAACCAATACATAGCCATATTGAAACCCAAAGAAATCAAATTCAGTGAAACAAACATAACTTGGTAATTAAAAACACCTTGACAATAATTTCATGATAAACTCCCAAGAATAAGCATAATACCACAGATAAGATAAGTTAAGATAAAATGTAAAGTATGAAACTACTAACATACATAAATCATGCTCTATGTGTGTTAAATAAAGTGATAAATCTAACTATTACATTAGACATATTACAATCTCCATAAATATAATTCAAAAGTCCGACTTTGCCAAACAGGTCGCGACCGCGCTGTCCTGGTCGCGGCCACGGTGACCGGCAGACTAGAACAGTTTGACTTGCTCGATGATAGACATCCCAAAAGGTCTAAAAATTCAGTTTCACCAACTGAAACTTGTTATAACATTTAGACACCGATCTTAAACAATAACGAAACATGATTCTAACATTTAGAGACCATAATCTTATATTAAAACACTCATTTGGGTACAAATTCTTTCCCAAACCTACTTTAAACTTCAAGAACACCAAAAGTGATTCTTACCTTCACGATTTTTGCTTAAAATCCCGAATTTGTAGCACAACATTGCTCCAATATTACAACAAATATGTTAAACCCAAAATGCAACATAAATCTGAGCTTCAATTTCACTCGCTCTTTCATCAAGAATGATGAACCCTACATGCAAATACCCAAAACTAAGCATTTGCCTCAATTTCAACTTGAATTCACCATAGAATCAGCTCGAAACTTGAATTTGAGTATCAATTAAAGATTTCAAGCCTTGATTGTGAAGGATTTTAGTGTGAGAATGAGAAATATGAAATTTTTTATGCCTAAAATGACAATGAAGTTATTGTAAGACTTTTAGTTAAATATTTGAGAGAATTACATAATGCTCTATGGACTTGAGTTTTTTAATGAGTTTATTATGAAATAAACCGACATGTTTTTTTTTTTCGTTTTCGTCCCTCCATGTTATTTTTTTCATAAAAGTCCTTAAGTTAATTTTTTGTTTTTGGTTTAGTGAAAAATAAATATTAGAACACGGTTTTTCAGTCTCTAAAAACCCGGTTTAATAAATAAAACTGGGGTCTAATAGTCAATGTTTACAAAACTAAAAAAAAATAACATTGAGCGAAAAAAACGCAAAACCGTAAAATCATGTTGATATTTTCGTAATATACACTTTTTTAATAAGCAAAACTTTCTGATTTTCATCTTGAGCCACAAAACTTATCAACCCATATAAATAAGTTTGCAAGATTTAGCAATGGACTTTAAATAATGACGGATTCGAACGAAACATTCGAAGAAATTCACCAATACATAAATAACATAATGGGCATAATTATTCCACATTCAACATTGATAATTCAAAATTAGACCGTTAAAGTCTTAAATACCCATTTTTGACTTTAAAAGTCAAACTTTATTATTTTGGTTTAACTTTAATTTTACTTAATAGTTAAAATTATACTCTTTCCGTCCCATATTAAATGCCCATTGCACAAAAACACACAGCTTGAGAAAAGTAGGTAATTATTGTTCTACTTTATACTTAAATGACAACTTTATACTTATTTATTTATTTAATCAATTTTTAAAAAAGATAACTACATTATAAACATAAGGTTATTATTGGAATTTAACACATTAATATAATTCATTTTTGGAAGTTGAAATTTATTTTGGGACAATTCTGCTTACTTAAAACTAAGAGGATATGCCGCCTACTACTATCAGATATCATGCCCTCATCAACGAGTAGAGTATGACTGACCAAGGTAGCGTCGGTGCGTAGCCTTCATTCTACTAAGCTACGAGAAGGTTTTTAAAATAAAAATATGGACATTTAAATAGGGACGGATGCAATATCATTTAAGGCTACAAAACACAACTTAAGCTTCAAGCTAAATACTCGAGATGTTACATAACCCGTCAAGTCATGGACGAAGAAGACAAAACTGACCTAAAAACACAAATCAATTAAAGTTGTTGAAGGAGATGTAGAAGAAATAACTTGGTAGCTCATCAAATCTCAAATAATTAACTTTATAACCAAATCGAGGCTATTGATGAAGGTGAAGAGGCTTCTTCTTCAAGCAATTGTATCACCGTGGTGATGTAGTCGGCTAGTTGCTCATTACTTCCACTTTGTTCTTGAAACAAAATTAAAGAATGAAAGGAGAAGAAAGTTGAAGAAATAAAAAAAAATTTTGTGTTCTCTATCAAACCAAGGGAAAGAAAGTTGGTGAAATGAGATGATTTTCCACTCAAAACTTTCAGCCCAATTATAAGAAGAAAGGAAAAAAAAGAAAAAATAGACATTTATCTCCCTTTTCTTTCCTTCGTACCTTTTCTTTCTTCTTCACCCCTTTTTAGAGAACAGAAGGTTCATCCTTGGATTTTTCTTTAATGACCGACCATTTGAATCACTAATTCAAAAACCCTAAACATACGTAAATCATCTCATAAATTCATCCCCATAATTTAAGAATCATAAATACTATATAAAAAAAAAAAAACTACAACTTCGTTCCTTAGTGTGTGTGCGCTCTTCACATGCAGGAGCAATTTTGTATGTTTTCTTCATCCACGTTAAAGAAAAAAAAAAACAGAAGGGGAGGAAGTTCTCTACATTTTTTTTTCATCCATGGGCTTTTGCTTTTCATGGGTTGGGTTTTCCTTTGATAAAAGATAAATAATATGCAAAATGAATATTCCTTTGATAAAAAATAAAACAAAAATCAATGTTAAACTTTTATAAATTCCTAGTTAAAGAAAGAATATCTAATTGATAGTATTTTTATATTTGGGAAATTAAATTGGGAAATTTGTGTAAAAAAATCCCTAAGTTAAATTATTTTTGCGGTTAAAACTCCGATCATTTTTTATTGCATAAAAAATTTTTAAACGGTAAAATTTTATGAATTTAGGGTGTTACCAGTTATAATAGGTTGTTATGCTTACGTGACACACATGTGACGTCTACACGGTAAACCCAACTTACATGACACCTACATGACATTGCATGTATAACTTTTATAGTGAACTAAAAAAACCTCGAAGTTGATATCTTTTTTAATTAAAACCTTGAACTATTTTTTCCTCAATTCTAAACGACGGCACATTCACCTCCTCATTTCTCCTCTACTTTCGGTGACTCTACTGACTTCATCCCTCTAAGATTGTGTTCAATGTTGTATTTTCAATTTGGTTTAGGGTTCTTCAGGTTTATTTATGAGATTGTTTTTTATAAATCATTTATGTTTTTCACAAACTCTCAAATTTTCAGATTTTTTTTTCGTGTAGGATGCGTCTGATTATAATTTGTGTTCATCGATTAGTTCATCTCGATGCAAAGGTTCTATATTTTGATTGTTCATTTTCAAATGTGTTCTTCGTTTTCGTTCAAACCGATTTTCAGATAAGATCTTATCTATTTTCTTGTTCATTTTGTTGGTCCAGATCCGTTTTAGGGTTCAAAGATGTTCATTTTTTTTATACGTATGTTCTATCGACTCTTGCCCTTGATATTGAATTTCAATATTGATTGTATGGGGGTGGAAGAAAAAGGCTGTTGGGGGTTGCAAGATGCATAGGAGAAGGCCGCCAATTGGACATGCATGTTGATTCTTGAGAAAAAGACGACTTGAAGCAACCTTTTGTGATTTTTTTAAATACACTAATGAGTGGGGAATCTATCCATTTGATTTTGCTTTTTTTTTTCCCCTTTCTTATTTATTTATATAATTTCATCAATTACGATTGTTTTTTTTTTTACATCAAAAGGTAGAACCAACCAGGAGTTTCGGCAATGTCATCACCCCCGAAAGAAACACCAACAACTATATTAATAACCTGAAAGCTAGCAAGGAACTAGCAAAATCTTACAGAGCAGAAAATAAACCAGAAAAAAGAAGAGGGCTAAACAACCCACAAAAACCAGAAAAGAAACTTACAATTAGCTCTAAATTTAAGCCACGAGAAAAGATTTGCTTGCAAATCATCTATAATAGACGCAACATCGGGACTCCATTGTTGAACACTTTCGCATTTCTAGCTTTCCAAGTAAACCATGTCATGCTCCCAACCACGCATTTCAAAAATAATTGTCTGTTTTTCGATTTCCCAGAAGCAACCACACCTTTTATTAATTGATCCAGCTAATTTCTATTCTTAATTAATTCACTATTGATCGATCTCTCCTATATCAACTTGAATATTTTATTATGGTTTTCATATTACATGTCTCGGTACTTAAAAATGGTGAGGTGATTGATGTCCATTCATAGTTAACTAACTAATAAGTAGTGAAGATTTGTCTTGTTAGGCTAAAACCCCTCTTTTGATTTTCTTTCATCATTTCAATTCATTAGACCTTTAACTAATTTGTTTGGTCCTTTTTGTCTCTTTTTCTTAATCCAACATTATATATCTTTAATTAATAAATATCATAATTAATTAATCTTATATACAAACTCCATAACACTTTTCCTAACCCTACCAATTATGTCATTTTTAATACTTACCGTAATTTAGATATTATAAAGGTAGCTTTTATTTGTTTCTAATAGTGTCTATGTGTGTCTATATATATAAAGATTTCATTTTAATTAGTTTTAATCAATGACCAAATTGCAGAAAATCACTCACTCGTTTATTTAACACTTTATATTAACCTGACTTTTTTTTTCAGGAAAAAAATAATACTATTTAGAAAGAGTGTGCTTTTAGCCTTTATGTGACATTTGAATCAGAGCCGGCCCATGCACCCAGGCTTGTAGCCTTATAGGTTTAAACGTAAGCCCAATAAGCTTAATATACATTTTGCACTTGTGGTTCCTACATGCTTATAAATATTTAATGACAAATTATAAAATAAAACGTAGACTAATTGCAAAACAACTAGAGAAATTATTTAACATTTGATCAAGTATTTGATGTAAAAAATTTGAATTATCAATTCGTATGTATATATTCCAAATTTTTTCTTACATTTTCAACTTGTCAATTTCACCATATATTCACATTCCAATATCTGCTTTGTAATAAAGCAAGAATTCTTTCGGTGTCAAAAAGAACAATAAAATTAAAATATAGTGAAAAAACATACATCATATTGCAAAATAATACAAATAGAAAATAGAAAAAAAAACATTACCTGTCTTAATATGAAAGTGAAATAAATGCTAAAATCAACATGTTTGCCTGACTCCTCAGGTGCCATATATGAAGAGTGGTCATACACATGACATTCTTTTCTTAAATGGCATCCAGGGAGCCAGGCAAATCATTCAACTCTTTGGATTTTGTTGCATTCTTTTCGGTCTCAATGCAGACATGTCACTAGTAAACATTATACCTGTACACAATTAACCATGGTTAAGTTATAACTTTTACCCTCCTACAAACATAATTGTTTTATAATCTATCAACAATGTACTATTTGTAAAATCATTTCAAGCGAAAAGTAAGTATTTTTGTACAAACCTCGAGTCCATTTGGTTGATGAAGAAGGAGTAGCTAGCCTTGAGGACGAACAAAATCGTGTAAATCAAAGGTAGTTGTAAGTTGAGAAAATGATGATTGGTATTTAAGGATGGATGGAAAAATGATATACAAACAATAGTCCAAAGACAAGTGTTAAGAAAGGTGGTCTTAAGGCGGCAGAAAGGCTTCATTGTGTAAATTTATGGGATCAAAGACAAAATTCTTGTTTGTTTGGTTACTAATATTTTGAAGGTAACTAATGTCTTTTTATTTGTTTTTTGGTTGAAATTTATGTAATATGGTATGATGAAATGCTAAGTAAAGTCAGTCATAAGAAAATACGCTTCACTTGTCAACTACTTAAAAAAATTGCATTTTTGTTTTGATATAATTAAGGATTTTAAATTTGTGCAGGGCCGTCCTGTAGATTTTAGGGGCCTTGTACTATAAATTTAAAATGGGCTCCTAAACACGAATTG